>QGQB01000103.1:134786-334862 GCA_003385265.1 Neonectria hederae
GGGGGGGGCAGATGGAAGGCATTCATGCCGGCAGCAGCAGCTTGATATGTTTTCTGCCGGACCGTTTACAGCTGCTCACTTCTGATTCAGTCTAAGCCATGTAGGATCCCGGCTTTTCGGTGGAGGGAAGCAATATGGACCACTCAGCGTCGCTGGACGACGTGGGAAGTTGAGAATCGGACGAATGGGAGATAATCAAACACCCGCGTTGAGCAAACTTGGGTCATGTTGTTTGTGGTCTGTGATTTGTGATTTGTGATTTGTGATTCCTACATACATGGATGCCAGAGACAGGTTTCCGGGAACGGGGACGGGAAGTTACCCGCCTCGAGGCCCCAGCCGATGGCTCCGGCCCAGATGTGAGTGAGATGCGAGATGTATCGATTTAGCATTGCATAAAATCGTACAGCCGCCTCGATCGACGTCTACCCGCGAGAGATGGCCTGTATCCGTCGTAGCAGACTCAAGCAAGGGCAGAAACTGCACGTCATCCTGGGAGCAAACACGGCCTGGAAATAGCATCATGGCACCAAAAGCTGAGCCTCGCTCGCACAGTGAGAGAAACACAGCAGTGGATATTCCCCGCGAGATGAGCACAGCTTCGCAGATAAAACAAACAGGAGAAGAAGAAGCAAGAAAAAAATGACAACAGCTGGTCAAGGTGAATCGCGGGAGTGGCTATACAGCATGGCGGTGCGGAAACAGATCTGACGGACCCCCCCCTGGGCCACGGCAGAGACGTTGGGGGACGTGTGACGGGTTGCAAACGCGGAGACGGGATGGATGTGTCGAATATGGACGTGGCGGGCCATTGGACGACGGATGGGCGCAGCGGGACACGGTCCTGGGGTAAATGGGGCTGTTTGGGAGTGAGACTTGGCCCCTGGTGAAGCCACAATCAAGACATTGCGATATCGATGAAGTTATGTTAATGTTAGTTAGATGAGTCGTCCATGGTTCACTGATGGGGAGGCACGTTTTCCAGATCGGGACTGAGGTGCGATGGCCAGCCAAGCCCCCGAGCGCCAAGCCCCTGAAGCCACAGGGGGCGGCCCGCTGTAGATTCCACGGTCCAGGTACGTGGCAGCCGTGGACAGCGCTGGGGCTTAGGCAGTCACTCCGCCTCTACGTGCTCATCCATGCGCTGTACCGTCCCACCGCCCGTCATCCAATCGACCCGAACGGTTGCGCCCACCATCACTGACCGCCCAAAAGTTGTCTCGGATCTTGGCCCAACGTCGTGTGTTGTTTGTTTGTCTTTCCATCGCATTAGCCATCCAGAGAATTGAGCTCGTCTTGCACGGAAAAGACAGCAGCAGCGGTAAAGAAGCAGTGTCTATTGGATACTCTTGTCGATTGCGCGCATTTTCCTTTGTTCTGTAATTCATCTTGCCGGTTACTCTTCACCCCGGACACCTTTGGGTTTTCAGATCTCGCGATACCTGCCTCTCTCATTCCCAGTCTGGACATCGAGTGAGTTCTCCCTGCCCCATTCCGTCCAGCCAAGCCCTGACAACCTCAGTCCCCTCGACCAGACAAGCCCCTGCTCGGTCTAAACCTGGCGCCGAGCCTCTCTCCTCTTGTCTCTGTACCACCCGAGTCAGCGACTCGCAACCCCCTTTTGGAATCACGGCCGGAACGTGGCGGAGGTGTGAAGCGTGTGTGCAACCTTTGCCCGACGGCTTCACTGAAGGAAAAACGCCACCTCGCTATTCAACAGGACCACAATGGATCCCGGCGCCAGCGGCCATGCCGAGGCCCTGCTGCTCAAGGCCGCCCGCTCGTACGGCGTCCATGTTGCCAGAGACGATGTGCAGCGGGCCTTGGCCGATCCTGATCGCGGCACCGCGTTTGTCGAATGGGCGAACTTGCATCTCGCGTCGGATCACCTCCTGACGGCTGATGAGTTGGCAATGTGAGGACACCCCCCCTTCGAGGTACTGTCCCGCAGACGTCTCGTACGGATCGCTGACCGTGGCGCTTGGTTGCTAGATATACGGCCCTCGACAGAAGCGGCCAGGTTGATTTGCTGGCGGACGCGCACGACCTGGGCGAGGTGCAGGCGGTCAACGAGGACGACATCAAGGCTGCCATTGAGGAGCTCAACCGGTCCACCGCCACCATCTCCAAGCAGACCGAGACCCTGCGTCAGCAGCAGGATGCCCTCTCGCGCCTGGTCAAGAAGCGCGGTGAGAGCGAGGCCCAGCGTCATGACCTAGAGTCGACCCGCCTCCGAGAGTCCGAATCCGAGCGCAAGAAGCTCGCCGCTGAGGTAACATATTCCGAACCAAAACACAGCATTTCAGCTGACACAGCACATCAGGTGGAGGATCTCTCGCACGGTCTCGGCTATCGACTCTCCGATCTGGAGCAGCAGACCAAGGACATGCGGACGATTCTCAATGAGACTGTTGATGGCATATTGCGCTCCGATGACAAGCTCCTGTCTAGTCTCCAGAAGCTTGGCTGGGAGCTAGAGCAGCGGGACCCCGAAGAGCAGCAGACGGTAGAGAAGCTACGAGAGATTTGCATGCGGTAATTGTGTCCCACCTATCGTCGTGGCTCATGGCTAACAAGCTCGATAGCCTTATCAAGACCACCGTGGAGACCCTCCGGACCAGGCTCGACAGGATTTACATCGAAGCAGTTCTCGCAGCGGAACGCTCAGGGCAGAGCAAATCTGCCACAGGGAACGAAGTCAAGGAGCTTGAAGAGGAGCTCGAGTCGCTCTACTCGGAAATCTTGCCTGTCGCCCAGATGTCAGCTGAACAGGAACATCTTGAGCCCGCACTACAATCGACCGAATTGCAGAGTGGGCAAAGCTTGCGACGCTCAGCAGTAGCTGTGACATATGTTCGTATCGACCGTCAGTTACCACAATTAACCCACACTGACATGGCTAGATTAACGAAACCCTCGATTATCTGCTCGACCGGATAGATCTCCTGGGAGGCAGAGTCGAAACATTAAATTCACACCAAATTGCGACTAATTCCATCATCTCCAAAGCCAGGGACGAAGTGTCCACGGCCATTTCTCCTGTTAGAAAGCCAATGAAGCAGGCTCTACCCGAGTCGCCCGTTCGCAAACCGTCTCCGATCCGAATGCGCTCCAACACTACCGGCCACTCATCTCGGAGTACCCGCCGACGCTCCTCTGGAATCCAAGATGAGCCTGCCATGGAGGCTCTCCTGCGGAATCTGGCACTCACACTACCGCCAGCGCAGGACTCAACCTCCCACGAACAAGCCGCCGAGCTTTCTCAAGTCATTGCCGATCGTTCTGCAAAGGCCGATGGTGTTGCGAGGAACGCACAAGAGACATTCGAGGTTAATTCGGTTGCCAAGCTGGAGGATGCGCGACTAGCTATCCAGCTCCTGCGGGACAGCATCCTGGCGGAGAGTCCGTTTGGGGAGGTCAGGCTCGTGGACCCGGAGATTGAAGGGTCCATACACGTGCTTGGACAGGAGGTTGGCAAGGTCAAGGAGCAGCTGAACGCCGTGGATGTGAAGAAGGGAGTGAAAAGTGTGAAGAAGGCCGAGTTTGTGCAGCGCTGGGCATCATGATTGCCAAGTCTCCCACGAACATACTGACGACCTGTTGATTCTTGGATAGGTGGTTGAGCGTGTCCCAAAGCCGCATACGCCTGTATTGTGTAGGTGGTCTAGTTGAAAGCACATCTATATTTACATGAGCAAAACGCCTTCCCGGCAACACACCCGCTCACCATCATATGCTTCTATGACCCAACACAAGATGACGGATTCACTCGAAGTTATCGCTGCTGTCCAACATTGAGGTCCTAGCCTGGACCGCGACTCCGAGATACCAGGCGACAACTGATCACTACTGCCGTTGCCCGCTCAAACTCGACGCAATAGGCTTACACGCTGGCACTGTAGATCGTTGATGCTCGCCATGATCGTTATTTGGGCACACTCAGTCCATCTTCGTTCTCTCCTCACGCGGTGACTTGGCCAAGTTTTGTTTTCAACGCCCTCAGATGACCTTAACGATCTCGACCAAGGCGCTCCTCGTCATCGTCGCGGAGCTCGTACGCGGGTCGGAAGTGGGTGGTATCGTTGGCAACCGCCAGCGCCGGATTGGGCCGGGTATCGGTCACACCGCCGAGGGAAGTGAAGCCCCGGTTGTACAGTTCGCAAAAGGGGATCTCGAGATGGCGGATAAACTGTGCCGCTTCGTCAGCAACTTGTGCCTCGACTGACCATGACACGGCATCGCCCTGCCTCACCAGGCGGGGGTTTCACACCGGGGGGGGGGAGGGAAGAGAAAGGGGAGGAGAAACTCACGGCCCAGATCTCGACATAGTGCCAGTCGATGACGGGGTGCACGCGCATGAACTGTGGCCAGTCCTTGTCGGTAACGTCGAAGTGGGTGAGCAGGTCGGCGTGCGGGTCGGTGCGGCGCGTGCCCATGAAGATGGCGCTGACCTCGGGCCGTTTCGTGAGGTACTCCTCGATGGCGGGCCGCATCTTGGTGACGTAGCGGTCGAGGTCGAGGTGGTACTCGTCCGAGGTGGCGGCGACGAAGTCCTCGACCTCTTGGAAGGGCTTGGAGGAGACGATGTAGAGGGCCTTGAAGCGGAGAGGCGGGGGGCTCGGCTGCGAGGCGTCGGAGGTGTCGGACGACGTGGAGGCGGTTGAGGACGGGTGGACGACGGGGAGACAGGCGAGGAGGAGGACCAAGAGGACTAGACAGTCCTTTCCGCCATTGTAGGATATGGAGAGGTGCTCGCGGCTATTGGGTTCGCGCAACGGGTCAGTCGAGGCGTAGAGGCAGAAGGAGGATATCATGACATGTTTCACTCACCCGTATCGACGCAGCGCATCCTCGATGATGGTGTTGGAGATGCGGACCTGGTGCTGGACCTTCCGCAACATCTCGTCCTGGAGGTCCTCGTCAAGGAATGCGAGGACCTTCTGCCGCAGCGTGTAGCATATCTCTGGGAGCGGACCGGCGGCGGCGGGGGATGCGGCGCCGTTTGCGACGCCGTTGGAATGGGCCATGATGGATGGGACACGGGACACGGGACACGGGGATATGCGGAGGGCCGGGACAGGGCGGCGGTATCGGAATCGGGGTGACGCAAGGAATGGAGGGGGGGGGTGTTCACCGGTCGAGGAGACGTCCCTTAAAACACATAAAACGACACTGCGACGACCATTCTCGCGCGCAAACGGTTCGCAGGTTGGGGGCTCGGAGGAGGGTTCGAAGGTGGTCTTGCTGGAAAGGTGAGGCGCGGTGAGTTGCTGAGAATGGAAATGGGATCCGATGGAAGCGGATGGAGTCCGAGTGCCCCGCCATTTGCGAACCCCCGCGGCGGCCGGGAAACTCCAGCAGCGGTTGATTAAGCCGTAAGCCCACCAGCCAGCCTCGGCATCAGACACCCGGAAGGGGAGGCCTTTTTACCAGGTGCCATAGACTACGGCTACGTAGGCTGACGCGCATCATGTGAGATTCCCCATCATCGACTTCCTCCGTCCTTTTGACCCGAAACGACTCATGATGACGGCCGCGATATGACTCGAGCATCCAGCCACATATACGTGCGCTCCTCCTCCAAGGTCACAAAACTTGACTCAAGTTCTATTTCTTCTTCTCGGCACTCTTGAGCATAGGGCTGGCGGCCTATGCCTCGACTGCAAGTCTTCTAGTCATCTCATGGAAGCAAGTTAGAAGCAAGATAAACCTCAATTGGCTCAAGATAGCGGGTAGGCTAGCGCCGTACATCGTCCCATCTTCGTCTCCACAGCCTGACCCGTGCGTTCAAGATGAAACGAGCAGGCGGTGGAGCTGAGCTGAGACGTCTGCTGGTATCGTCCTCGCTAAACGTACAGAAACGGATCAGGGTCCTTCACAAGTCTTATATAGACAAGCCTACCATGACTCGGAGTCAAACGCTTCACATGCTTCGATTTTCGAATACAGCCGTCTTATCGACCGCACTGTGTCCACTTCCATTAATGCCTGTCAAGCCGAGCTTCACCTACTCGTTCTGGCCTGAGCACATCTTCGTTATTCTCCCTAGGCTGTTACGCCCAGAGAGTACTTCCGCCTTCAACTTGAGCTCATCATCACCGCCAGACCCTAGCTCCGATATTCCACCTTGACATATCGGCGCGACCTTGGAGTTGGCTTCCTTGGGCCTTCAATGTGGACAGGCGTGATGCCGTATCCTTACATTCCCATTCAAGGTATAACCCAAACGCGACCACCGCACTAAACCATGGAAGCACAAGTGAAGGCACTCTTCACAGTTCCAGCTTGGTACTCGTCCCTCTGCATCACGTTAGAGTCCATCATCTTTTTCAATCCGGCCAGGGCTCCAACTTACAATATTCTTAATCGACGAATAAGTTCCGCCAACCAGGAGAATGAGTCCCATGATGAAAATGAGGCCGTTGGCAATACTCCAGAAGAGGTTTTCCCTGCTGTACCACTTTCCCTGCCTCAGCAGAATGAACCACATCATGGCAGGGATGTACAGCGTAAAGCCCGAGTTCAGCAGGCTTGACGTAATGGCAATCAAATCGCTGAAGAAAGGGATGGACTCAGCCACGACAAAGCTGATCCAGGTGAAGATCGAGATGATAATCAACCACGTTATCCAGCCCTTCTTGGTGTTGACGAAGCGGGTGATGCTATCTCTGTACATCCTGCCGTGGATGTACCGCCCTGCGACCGTTGTGTTGATAGAGCCGCTGATGAAGATGACAGGAAGCGCAACTCCAAATGCAACCTTGGCCACCGTACTGCTCGTGGACAGAATCGCCGGCGACTTGACGCCGACTCCCACAAACGAGTAGATGAGCGCACCGGTGATGGTATAGATGAAGATTTCTATCCCTCCCAGGGTCCAGATGGCCTTCATGTAGTCCTCCGGCGTGTGCATCTCGTCCATGAAGGAGAATTGGGAAATCGAGAAGCTGTAGGCGAAGAAGATGTTGCATATCGCGATAAACGCCGTGGCGAAGCTGATGTCCTCCTTTGGCCACGCCGACCATTCGACCGGGGCTGAAGCGGACGATTTCTGGACTCCGGTTGCGATAATCGTGATTCCAATGGCCAGAATGATCGAAACAAAGTCGATGTATCCCAAGATGGCGACCTCGGCGAAGCTGGGAGGCACAGCCAGCAGCAAAAGAACGACTGCTGAAACGACGCCCCAGACTAAGCTGCAGACGCTGCTTTCGGTGAGAACCTGAAACGCAATAGTCCCCGTTAAACAATGCGAGGCCGTGAGGAAGATGAGCTGGAGGGTCAACATGACGCCAAACACTTCGTATCCAACACGGCCAAACATCAGCCCTCCTGCGGCAGGGTAGTGCTCAACATGTGGGAAGGTCACCTTGACCTGTCCCACGATGTAGGACGTGTAGATGGCGATCAGACCAATACCGACGGAGCAGATGACGCCCGCGACCATGCCGAGGGTCGCAAAGGCGGCCGGGATGGACAGCGAGCCCAGGGCGATGGCCTGGACGATCAGCACAATGGTCAGGCGCTTCCAGCCGAGGCGGTGGAACTTGGCATTTCCAGCCATGATCTTGCGCCGCTCGAAGTCGGTCACTTCGCCCACCATCTTCTCGCTGGTGGAGTCATCCGGGGCCAGAAGGTTGCCCGCGCCATTGTTGTCGGTGGTCTTGCTGGCGTTGGTTTCCTTATTGATCTGCTCGGCGGCCTCGGCCGCAGGAGGAGTAGTTGTCGTGGGGATCATGGTAAGTTGTTGATTAGTCTATCATGGTCACACAGACGTTTTCGGGGTCCAGAACTCTATGGTCCAGGGGTATCGGTGCAATTGGGAACCGGAAAGTGATTGTAGGTATTCTGGCGCGGAGGAGGAATAAGTGAGGAGAAGAGGCAATCGAGGCGGGTCGGAAAGGTCTGTCACGTCGGGGACGGGAGCCTTTTGAGGACGGGACACGGCTGTCCCGATCACCCGAAGTCGGACCTGGAACTCAGGGACCCTAGGGAAATCTGAGCAAGAGCAAAGCCTGTCTGTCAGTCGATGATATCAGTCATACGAAAGTCTCCATCTCGAGTGGTGGTCTAGCCTTGACCCGGCATAGACCAACCTTTGATCCATGGAGTGGACCCATCTATCCCGATCCCGAAGAGAAGACAAGTTGTGGAACAGTCTTTAGTTGCTTGTCTAGGTTCTGGGGAAGCTCAGGATCGTGAACAGGTGACCTTGTTGGCATCTTCTAGCCTCGCTTTGAGTTTGCTGCAAGTCTGCACTTATTGAGAGGAGGTCGTGTGCTTCTGGCTTGCTTTCAACCACACAACCGGACAAGACAAAAGCAAAACAAAAAAAAAGCACCCAGACACGACTTACGCGAGTCTCAAACGCCAAAGCGTACAGTAGAGTACGTCAGGCGAGAACAAAAGGTTTGCGACGCGGAGAGAGAAAGAAAAAAAAAGCCAAGCCCATGTGGATTCTGTTACTCAAGAGTCGGTCCATTTTACCTAATGCTCCATGCTACCGCGGAGACCCCGAGTCAGACGACGGGGACGATGGACTGTCGTCGAGCGAGGCGAGGCATTTCAATTCGTCGCGAGCAAATCCCGTGTTCCATCTGA
This sequence comes from Neonectria hederae, assembly GCA_003385265.1. Classification (NCBI taxonomy): domain Eukaryota; kingdom Fungi; phylum Ascomycota; class Sordariomycetes; order Hypocreales; family Nectriaceae; genus Neonectria; species Neonectria hederae. The sequence goes on from QGQB01000103.1 coordinate 143,388, forward strand.
TGGAGTGAGATATGAGGATGGGAGATCAGAGCCTCCACTACGGCTCCGGACCCTGTTGCGAAAAGGAAGCATTCTAGAAGTTGAGGCAAAATTGGTAATGGGGCGGGAGGCATTGGTCAGGGGTAGCTAATTATTCCCTGTCTTGGTTGGGGGTATGAGTACTTACTTTGTGTCTAATGAAGGAATATCGAGATGCTATTGTGAACGAGTAAATTCACGATACCTACTCTACGTGTCTAAATAAACAGTGTGAAGCCAGACTAATAACAGCCAACCCGGAAGATCTTAGCGTGTACTACGGAGGTGCAACTCGGGCCATCGGCTTCGACAAAACACGGCCCGTCCATCCTGGCGAAAGTTTCTCCTCTTGCCCCAGAGTACGGTACCCGTTGCAAATCTGGAGATAATGGCTCCTCGTTGGCTAAAGCATTAGGCTCCTTCTCTCCACAAGAACTTCAAGTGGTGTCGTAGCCCATTGTAAATGCGACAGTCACCCAGAATGCACAAATCGATGCCGGTCCTTGGATGAACCGAGATGCTACGTACGATCACACCGTAGCCCGCCTCGTGCGTTTGTATCATTCCCTATATTATCCCTCCGCCACATCCCAGGATATCTAAGGTCTCGCACTGTCCCCTGCGCCGGTTTTTCTTCGCTAACGAGCATCGATCCGTGATAATCCATCCTAAATGATGTGAAAGTGTCCGCTGACAAGACGGGAGCAAATTACAACGATAAACATCAACATTATCATCAAAACAAACAAAGCCCCCATTAAGCATTATTCGTGTAAACGGAGAAAACAAGCAGTTCGTAGCTTCGTGTCAACCCAACCACATCAAATCCTCAAAGGGATCGAGAAACAAATCACAGCGCCAAAAACGCCATACCTCCCAAGTTCCCACCGCATGCGTCACCTTTTGCTTGGCCGGTAGTTCAATAAAACTAACAGAGGCAAGAACAGCAACGAACCCATCACGCACAACCAAGTGGTGTACAGTTCCCACATGAACCAAATAAATGGACCTAGACCGGGTACCAGAACCTCGACAGAATCGGCCACTGGATACAGGTCTTCTTGGCTGGCAATGTAGTACTTTGGCTTGGTGTAGCAAGGACTAGCCGTCGCAAAGTCGTCATCTGGCGCCGATGGGGTCCGTTGGGTGAGTTGTAGAACGGAAACGAGTCGTACGGGAGCTTTATAGAGAGGCACAAACCCCAAGGCAAAGGTCTGTCGGAGTGATACGGAGAGCATACCGCTGCTCTGATCGAATGCTTCGTGAAAAGGTTAGCATTCGCAGCGGATCCTCTTCGATGCCGATTCTTACCAGCAGAGTCGACCTTGATGTCGAGATGTGGACTAAGGGTACGATACCATCGATAAATAGAAAGTACTAGCCACAGCGATTCAATCCCGCTAGCCAGAGGATTTGAGCCTTTAGAATAGGAGGGGATTTGGCTGCATGGATGGGAAAACGATGCGTTGGGGAGAAAGTAGTACGACATGGCATTTTCTTGTTGCTCGGGGCTGCCCTGCGTGAGATCGTTGATGACGCCTGCAATTTCCTGCACTGTATCTGTTAGTGTTGATCTAGAGTCAGTTAGATTGTAGTTGCTTCTTACCTGGATGCTCCATCTTGGGTTGCTTTCAGACTATTGAGGTGGTGCTGTAGATCGCAACGATGATTCTCGATTGGTGAAGTGAGAAGGACGCTTGAGAAGAGCCGGACAGGATTTAGGAAACTAGGTAGTTGGAAAACAGTCGTGGGAATGGCGCATGATTAAGGAGGTCAGTAAACATTGCTTGGCCGTTGGTTGGAATGTCTTGTCTCAATTCTCCTAGACAATTGTGGTGAACTGGATTGCATGTAATTAAAAGTTATCGCCGCGGGGTTAGTCTTATTGAATATGTCAAAGCATGGACAGGAGCGCCAAGACTTCCCTTGACAGCGTCTATGGACAAGGAATTTTAATATTTTCATCGTAGGCTCTAGTCCTCAAGTTGGCCTTCCAAGGGAATTAACATCAAAGATTCCAAGACAAAATTAACCCAGGGCCTGGCTTAAGCCACACAGCTCGAATACTTTGTCGTTAGACACGATCAGAGTTTAGAACAGGTGGAAGTGACGGGGTCATAAATCCGTTCATTTATCAGATTAATGTATGCAAAATACCCAATATTAAAGGGTCTAAACGGGTCACCCTCTTCTGTCCTGGTGCCAGTCGGCCCCCCGCGTGAAGTTGAAATAGTCTCATCTGGACATGTCGCGAGCTGATCCTGCATTTTCTCAACGCGAGATTTGGTGGAAAGTGCCTTTTTTTTTGTGTCAAGCCTGTCTTCCGCAGCGCTTGGGGTTCTATACTCCACCGAGGGCATCAGATATAGTCGGCTCCGTGCTGATATCACGGCTCTCCGGAGTCGTTGTTGTGTGCTCGAATGAGCGGCGCCATTTGGCATAGATTGTCGCTTTCTGGCCTCTTGGGCTTTTCTTCGGTTGTTTCCTATGCTGGCCCGTACGAGATCTTGGTCTCCTTGGTGATTTGGATCCCGCCCACGATCTCCGTACGCTTTGTTGTGAATCCGACCACGGCAGGGTTAGGCTTCGGGGGCAGATCGATGACCTCAGCCAGGGTGTCGAAGCTCTCCATCTCTGGGCTGGTGTCTTTGATCTTGTCACCTCCCTGCATCGACCACAGCCGAGCCTCGTCGTCTTGAAGAGTGCTTTCGGAAATCTCGTCGCGGCTGGGCATCTCAAATGACTGGCTGTAGATGTTGCGGCTGCGTCTCTTCTTATCGGCGCCGTGGGACTGTCTCTTGCTAGAAGACTTCTCCTGGGATGGGCGCAGACGCGATGAGATGATGAAGGGAATGTAGCGCATGCAAAAGGGCTTCAGGGCTGGCACGGACGCGCAGATGACGCCGGCGTTGACTTCGATGTAAGTCCAAATGATCTGGGGAGAGACGTCCCAGGTATAGTCATCGGAACTCAGAAGTGGCGACATGATGACGGTTCTCTTGATCGAGGCCACGCAGACACTATGTTCTTGTTAGTAAGGGGAGTTAAGAAGAGTCTTGAGATTTACTCACAAGCCACCAGTTGCAAAGAGCAAGGCAAGGGAAATCTTTTGGCGCAGGGGGATTTGCAAAGGAATGACAATTCGAACAGGAAGGACAAGAATGAAGAGGTCGATGACGATGTTGGAAATGCTGAGGGTCATCATCGGGACGATGCTGTTGACGCATTTCCCCTTCACGGTGAGGTCCCAGCCCGATGAGATGGGTTGGCATCGGAAGATCATGAGAAGAATATAAGCGAGTGTGTACACGCAAACAAGCGCGATGAGCGAGTGGACGGCCCGGCGGATCACCCTGTCTGGAGAGATTCGAAGGTAGAAGGCCAGGACAGAGAGCTTCGAGAAGGCGATGGAGACGGCGAAGATGAGGGTTCCGCCGATGGTCGTCTATGTAGATGTTAGCAACTCAAGGCAAGGTAGTGGGAGGGACGTTGTTGAGAGCACTGACCTGCCAAAACTTCGGGCTGAACTCGTCCAACAAGATATCCCACATGTGATGGCCCGCACCAAGGTTGAGCACTTCTCACTAGTGTTAGCGACCCCGACGTAGGTATAGATGGTTTTATAAGAGACGTACCATGGGCAGTGAGTCCCAGGAAGATGATGGAGAACCCAAGTGCACAAATACACATATCTTCCCAAGCGTCAGTAAGTCGTGTAAGAGATGTCAACCCAAGTTGAGAGGCACTTACAGTCATCGACACCAAAGACACCCTTGACGACATATTTCCTCGTGAACAGCCTCAGACACACGGCGATGAAGGCAATGACAGTCGTAGCCACTCCAGCGGGCAACACACCCACAGCACTGCTCGGCGGGTCGAGGATGGATCGCACCTCGCCCTCGGGGGGCTCCATGACGTAGACAGGAGCCATGATGTTGAAAGGACTGGGCCAACGGAGAAGAGAGAGATCTGCGTTGTGTTTGAGCGACCACTTGAGGTAAAGATGATCGTGGCCGGGCCTTCGTAAATGTAACTTTGCCGGGAGGTCAAGAGTGTTATATCCTCGTCCCTGGCAAGGATGGAGCTCGCCAGGGACTCATTAAAGACTGGCTACGGCCCCAGGTCCCACATTGCGTTTTTGTGATGCGAGGAATCTTCAGGGAGCTTTGCATTGCGGTAGCCAGACAGAGCTTTCCCGTCGTCCCAAGTGCTTGGGATCCTCTTCAGACATGGGGCGAATTGTGGGAGAAGGGGGCTGTTTGGACGAGCGGGAAGACAACCGTTGCGGCCAACGAGGGTGTCCAGGGCCCGGGATTCCAAGGCTGAAAGAAGATGGTTCGACTCAAAACTTCATTCAATGGGTCCTGGAGGGCTCATCCAGGAACGAAAAGTGACGACTCACTCCAAGAATAAAGTCCAAAAAGCAATGTTTCTTCAATGCTCGCAAGTCGCGAGAGGGGCGGCTCTCACAAGGCTCCGTCCGCGCGCGTCCAGACCCTGGACAAGTTACCCGAGTATAGCCAGGAACCCAGCACTGCGGCGTTGCCCCCCCCGGCGGTGCGTGGGGATGACCTTGGCGGGCTTTTGGAGAGAATTTCTTTCACATTGTCTTTTTTGCGGAACCCAGCTTCGGCAGTGACCCCGGTCCCAGTATCCGCTCCTCGCCGGTAACCGGACTCGACCGGGGAATGGGACGGGAGAGTCACCACTGGGTCTTGGGCTTGGGGGGTGATTTCTCTTGGTGTAAGTACTTTGTATGCATCACATCTCACATGGCCAGTTTGTGAGGAGGACAGAAGAAAGGAAATGAAAAGAAAGCAATATCGTCGCATGGCCACTTATCGCCGAGTCAAGTTGCATCTTAACGAGGACGGCCGAGGCCATGATTGTTGTAAGCTGGCCCGACTCGCAGGAGCCGGTCAAGAAACAAGTCAGATCTCAAGTGCAGGAGCTGGAACTGCCGCCTGTCTCGCGATATGCTCCCTCTCATCGCGGGAGAGGTGGATGGAGATACCAGGGTTGGACGGGCCCAGGGAGTCAGTTGCGGGTTTGCGTAGCACTCGCTCTGGGGAGAGTTGCACTCTGAATCTGGGCGATTAACCATCCCTGGGAGCATGCTACTCAGGATCCAAATCGCAGGTCCTGTCAGCAGGGGGGTGTGCCGGGTTCAAGCCGTGTCGCTGGGTCAATATGAGCAGCCATCTACAGTGACATCAACAATCTAAGACACAGTTCAAGGTATAGGATCGTCAATATTGCAGTATGTTTCCTAGAGCCTGGGCTTCGTTCTCTACCATGAGTCGAGGTCGACTCCGGAGTGCGAGACATACATACGTGTATCGCACATGTAAGTGCAAGTCCGGCAACAGCTTTCGCTTCTTCAATCTTCAGCCCAATTAGGAAACTTTTCGAGGACGGCCCATTAACCCCGTGGTCCTTGACTCTCCACAGCTATGAGCCTGTGAGCATGTCCAAGCCGGGATCAAGCCGTTGCGGTCGCCTTATCGGAAACGACGACATCGACACGATTGGGCTCTTGGTATCTTTTTTTCACTTTTTCACTCGTTTTGTGCTCTGTGCGGTTTTCTTTTTTTTTTCCCTTCCTCCCGCCTCCTCACCCTTCGTCACCGATCCATGTGGCCCGTATGATGGAGAGCGGTTTCGACACCGAAATCCGGAAATGGTGTGATGTATGCAAGACCGGTCTGAAGAAGGGTCCATCGCAAGCTGCCAAAAGAGCAATCCACCAGCCAAGCGAGCAGCGACGGAATCCGGGGTCTCCCGAGTCAACGCTCTGGCGACGAGAAACGTCCGGCTTCGATTCTTGCGGAGCCGCAAAGCCTTGTGCGTCGAAGAAGGATAAGGTGTGCAACCAGTGAGTGTGCTCGAGTCTCGCTTCCAACCCCGGACCAAGCGTCGGCCATCTGTACGAAGTAAGCGCCGCCGTCCCATGAGCAAATTAGAGACGAGCCGAGGAGACAAGTTTGGCCGTCGTGTGTTGGCGTTGTCACTTGGAAGTGTAAGTTGCTTTTTCTCCTTTTGCTTCTACACTCCTAACAGACAGCCAACACAGGTTAATGCGAAAACAAATGGGCCGCCATCCCTGCCAGTCTCCAACGCGATTGACACACACACGCAAATCGTCATGGGATTCAGTGTAAATAGGGTCCATGGCGGCCAGCGAGGCAATCTCGCGGCTCGCGTCTTTGGAGCCTCGCCTACGAATACGGAAGTGCGTCCCTCCACAAGCAGAGACGACGACGACGGGACCGAGAGAACCAAGATCACAACGGCGGTGCATCGGATCCGTCAAATGCGAGGCCTCGGAATGAGTAGCTTCCACCGTGTTCCTGGACCAAAACTCCACTCCCTGTTGGGCCTGGGGACGTTGACAGCGACCGAGGCTCAGGATATTGAAGACGATGGATGGCGAGTGATGAGTGTACGTATTCCGTGCTTCAGTGATGCAAGTGACGATGCACATCAGCCAACGGTTCTGCACGTTATGATAACATTACAGAGCCTGACCCAGCCAGAGTAGGCGACCGCAGAAGACCGACCATATTTTCCCCAATCAATTCCTTTTTCTTCCTTTTCCAGCATGAAGTTGAAGTGCCTCGTTAGATCGAGTGGATAAGCTGAGGCTGTAGATGTAACGCGCGGGCCAGAAACCTCCCGCAACAACCCCATCGCAGAACCAATGCAACCCTTGCCGTTCCCCATATTAGACCCCCATATTCTTTCTGGCTGCTGCAGAAGAGTTGTCTCTTGTCTCCTCTACAAAGCGGCGCGTGGCGGTTTCTCCGTCGACTCCTCCATCAGGCGATTCAAAGACGGCGCGCGACAGCCACTGCCTGATAAAAAAGCAACCATGCGTCAGAGATTTTCCCACAAGCGCCCGGAGGACGCCTACGACGGATGGGAGCGGGATGGGAGCAAGGGAGCAAGGCCTCCACACACGCCCAGTGATATTGTACGGGATACGAATACTGACCACTTATTACTGTCTGACTGCTGCAGTGTATGGATGCAGGTACAATCAGCATTCCCTGTCTTGGTCGTCGGGGCATGCGACGAATGAGCGTTTTTCATCTGCGTCTTTTCGGACGTGTCGGCAGCAGCAACGGCAACGACTACCACGAAATGCCGTGATACCATCCAGCTGAGTTTCTCCTCTTTTGTCGCCGCAGGATGGGTGACCTGCCGGCGAAGTGTAAGAGGCCTGTTGGCCGGGTTGCGTTGGGCAGGGCTGGGTTCTATGACAACCGCGGCCGAAGTGGCACTGTCACAACTCAGATCTGATTATGTGTTGCTGAAGAGCTCCCAGGTTACATTGACTCGCTTGTCATTATTTCCAATGCATACGAGTTGCATCCTTAACCTGAGATGTCATATCAGCTGTCCTGCCTCGAATCCTCGGATCCTCCCCTGGCTAGCAACCCTTGTCCTCGGCATCAGAGATCTCACAACCCTTGACATTTCTTTCCTTTCGCACCGCGTCTCCGTCCCCGGTGACATTCCCTCCCTGACTGATTGCCGAGACGTCAAATGTTCGTTGACACCCGTCAATCTCTTTCCCGCACCCCGTCACAGCCGTCATGTTGCTGACCAGGGTCCTTGGGCCTTCGGTTCATGTACATGGGACGAAAGTAATACGTAGTCTCCTCGGAAAAGGTCAACGGACGCTTGGTCCAAGAGCTAATGTTTGTCTCAAAGCCATCAACCTGTATATCTCCGCCTCTGTCCCCAGCAGCTCAAAGAAATCAGTTCATCGTGAGCAAACTAGTGCATCTCCCGCCAGCGAGGCGTCAGGCCGTCGACATTGCCTCTCTGCTAGTCTGTCTCTCTGGCCAGCTTGCCACAGCATGCTCTGACGCTTTGCTTTTTCTTGTCGAAAATCGTTATTCCCGCGCAGTGCCTTCCAACATTTCATCGCACCGGCCTAACCATCAAGAATTCAAGATCCGGTCATGCCATGCCAATTTCCCAGCAACAACCATCTCACAACTGTGGCGTGAAGTGATTCAGCCAAGCTTCCATGTCCGCGGCCCGGCTCAGTGTGATATAACGACGCATTGTGATTGAAAGTTGACCAGGCTCATGGCAAAACTCGACGTACTTGGCATCGGCCCGGTAAAGTTTCGTTGGGCCGGGAACCAAAGTCGAAGCAACCAACACGGACGGCCCGGAAGTTTCCTCTCATCTTCGACATTTCTAAGCCGTCTGTCAGTCAAAACTCCGGTTCCGATCAATCATTGCGCGTTCTCGCTTGTGTCCACTCTAACATGACATCAAACCTATCAGCATATCCCTTTGACAGTCAAATCCCGAAAAAACAACGTCCATTGCTCCGTGTCACCATCGAGATTAATATTACATGGCCCTTCATTGTACAGCGCGTCCCAGCTTCAAGCACTCCCCATTCTACCCAGTCGCTCGATCCCACAAGCTCTGTTCGTGTTCGTGACACATGGACTACCGAGGCGCACTCACACCTCTTCCTTATGTACCGAATCCAGTTTCGCGCCCGGCCGTCTCATTCATTGGAGTCTACTCTCCGTTCGCTTATCGTTCCCGATTCTACATCACGCAAGAAACAGTAGCTTAGACATCTTCGGTACCCACGGCTTCGTAGCCACCGCGCTCTCGCCTGCCGGTCAATTGCATCAATGTCGGGCTCTCGTACGTCGCCGTGTAATCAATCTTCTCGCCACCAAGAATTGCAGTGCCGTTCTCCCTTTGTCCAAAGACGGGTGCGGGGTCACACCAGAAATCCTTGCAATTGGCCACGCATCCTCTGCTGTAGGGGTTCTTCTTCTTGCGCTTGTTGTTGGTGGACGCGGCTCCTCGGCCGGTGATGGTCTCAATAAAAGGATCAACGCCCAAAAGGCGACTCCACTGCTTGAGCATACCGCCCTTGTGCTTATGGCTGTGTCCATCGTTGGCAGCTGGAGTGGACAGCGACGGGTGGTTGGGATCAAGAGGAGTTCCCGTAGAGGTGAAGGCGCTAGTAACGCTAGCATCGCGGATTCCGTACATGTTCTCGAAAGTAGTCATCGCACGAGACACTTGGAAGAACTGTGTGAACAGGAGCATAGTGACCCAGAGAAGCTGAAGCGTGATCCAGACGGCCACAAGCGCCGTGTAAGAGTCGGCATTAATGATCTTGCAGAGGCTGGGGCTCAAAACGTTGCAGACATCAGACGCATTCTCGGAAACACTGTTGAAATCTAGAGTCAAGGTTAGCGATCGGCAATCTCAGGATCGAGAGCATTGGCAACTCACAATGATATAGTAACCAATCATATGAAAGAATACCAATGGTAAGAGTAATGATGTAGAAGAAGAAATGCCTGTGGTTGTTGACACCAACGCAGTTATTAATCCAGGGGCAATGGCTAAGCTTCTATTAGTATTCTCACGTCATTATCTGGACCAGTTCAACTCACTGATCATGCTTGGCCACACATCGCTGGCACCTGCGGCAGTGCTTGCTTCGCAGAGGCGTTCGAATCATGCACGTAACACAGAAGTTAGACTCGTCAAACTTCCACTGCTGAAGCAGCTCATCAATGACGGCTTTTTGCTCCGCGATGCCGTTCATCTTGGGAACGAATCCAGGGTCGTATCTCATGCTCGCAATGTAAAAGTACGCTGTAAGACTAAAGAAGATGCCAAAGACAAGGTTGAGCAAGGTGTGGGATTGACCTTCGCCCGCCCCCATGGACGTGGCCCAGAAGACGGTGGTTAGCCAGTTGACGCCGACGAAGAACAGAGTGGCAGCAAAGATGCCAGCAAGCCAAGGCTAAACAGGGTTAGCAACATGTCAAGAATTAGGAATCGGGAGCACGAACGGTCTTGTGGAAATGTCGCATGTCGGAGGGTGCATATTCCAACACCTGTTGAGCACTCCATTGGATGCCATACACAACAGCCAATGCCAACGGCACGCCAAAATACACCGGCGCGTGCGACATGATCATGAACATTGACCAAACGAGCAGGAAGGGCCAGAAGAACAGAAACCTGTTCACAAACGCTCTCTTGTCCTTTAAGAAATAGCTTGCTCCAGGCCATGCTGGGACCGCGGGATGACCGTCTTCGTCAAAACCGCACTCGCGGAGGGCACGGTGCCAGGCGGACTGGGTGTTCAGCTCGCTCGCCGTTACAGAAGGAGTCTTTCCAGTGTGTGTCTTCGCAAACCGGTCGGCTCCGTACTCGATAAGCTTCAGAATACAACCCGGGTTGCCTTTGACCAAGGCCCAATGGAGGGCGGTGAAGCCTTGTTCGTCCGTGGCGTGAACGCTGGCGCCCCATCGCAGGAAGACGTCGACACACTGAGGGAAGCCCTTGTATGCTGACCACATCAGTCCCGTGTGGCCGAAGTTATCGATCACATCGACTGGGATGCCCTGGTGAAGCAGCAGGACAATCAGGAGGACGTTGCCGTTGAATGTTGAAATATGAAGGGTGTTATAGCCCTGGGCGTCGGTGATAAGAGGATCGGCGCCGTGCTGGAGGAGCAAATTGACGGTATAGTAATGGCAACGCTGAGCAGCCCACTGAAGGGGGGTTGCGACTGACTCGCCGCCTTTCCTGTTGATTTCGGCACCGTGGTCGATAAGGAACTTGCACATGGCATACTGGTTGTTAATGGCAGCCCACTGCAGGAGATGTTGCGTCAGTCCAGGGCTCTAACAGCAGCTTCCATCCGAAAGGCAGCTGGAACAGAAGGGGGCTCATACATGCAAAGGTGTGATCCCTTCATCGTCAGTATATGTGGCATCGAATTCGCCAGACTCGAATAGCTTTTCCATAGCTGGGACATCTCCTACACGAGCTATCTGCATGATATCCTCCTGCTGGTTCTGGCCGTCGCTGGGCAGGCTGCCCATCTCCATTTCGCTGTTGAGCTTCGGCACGGCGGCAGTGGCCTTTGTCGACGGCTGGATCGGTGCGGCCGAGGCAGCCGATGCGCTGCTGGCGGTAGTGACGCTTCCCATGACAAGGGCGAGCCAGGGGTCGATGAGGATGTTGAGAATGAATTGGTTTGGACGAGGGATGGACGGGGGAAACGGGAGGGAGGCGGCGGTGGAAAACTAGACACGGGACAGAAGCGACTACAGCCGGATCATGTCGAAATCAAACAGGAGGCGCCACAGGGAGAGAAGCTGAACAGATGCTGACCCGGATGAAATGGCAATTTTGTGAGGAGCGGCGCGTGGAGTAGCCTACGTATTACTGAAGCCGTGATCCCGAGCGCGGCTGAGCCGACTCAGCCTAGCCTAGTCCTAAGGTGGCTTAGCGGTGCCTCTAAGTCCCAACTGCCATTTCAGGGGATCCCTGTGGCTGAGCAATCTGCCCCGGAACTGGGGAGGTGGCTTCTCTCACGTGCGCTGTGGCAGAGAGTGTGGCGCACCACCGACTTTGTGGCGGTCGTGTATGTGGCATTGGGCCTTGGCCGGTTTAGGAGCGTCCTTGGTGGGCTGGCCAGATTATCGATCCGCACGGCATCCCAAACTTCCGACCATTCGATTCTCGATAATTCGCGACAGCGGAGTCAACAAAACAACCGGAGTTCACCGCATCTCACCGCCCGGCATTGACTCGTTCGCTCGCTTTCCCATCGGTCAGAAGAGAGTCTCCTTGCGATAACTTCTTTCGTCTCCAATTCCTCAACACACCAACACCACCTCTCTCTCTCCAACCCGTCGACTGAACTCAGTGTCCTGCGGGAGCCGCCGCCTTCAACGCCATCATGGTGACCTTCGTCGAGGTGGTCGAGGCCATCATGACGCCTTCCTTTACTACCATTGTCGTTGGGGCGATCATCATCCTCTGCGCGCCCATCATCCTGCACATCATCCTCTCCTCGTCGTCGACCTACACGGTCCCGCCCACGGTGATCATGGTCGGCCCCTCCAACGCCGGCAAGACGTCTCTCTTGACGCTCTTCGAACGTGGCTCCTCAGACACCGAGACGCACACCTCGCAGATCTCCCAGTCCGTCGAGCTCAACGCCTCGACCGACTCGACCTCCAAGACGTCGTTCCGCAACCATGATGCCACCGACGGCACCTACACCAAGTTCCTCCTCATCGACACCCCCGGCCATGGCAAGCTCCGCAACTCCGCCATGGGCAAGTTGAGCCGCTGCGAGAAGCTCCAGGCCGTCGTCTTTGTCGTCGATGCGGCGGCGCTCGGCGAGCAGGAGACGCTTGCGCCCACCGCTGCCTACCTCTACGACGTCCTGCTGTTCCTGCAGAAGCGAGCCACGACCAGCGCCAAGTCTAAGGCCGCCATTCCGATTCTAATCGCTGCCAACAAAATGGATCTCTTCACCGCTCTCCCGTCAACTCTCGTCAAGTCCAACCTCGAGGCCGAGATCACAAGAATCCGCGCGTCCAAGAGCAAGGGGCTGTTGGATTCTGGTGTGGGAAGCGACGACATCGGCTCCGAGGAACAGGACTCTTGGCTAGGAGAGTACGGTTCGTCCAAGTTCACGTTCAGCCAGTTGCAAGAGTTTGATATTGAGGTGGACGTTATTCCTGGCAACGTCACGGGTGACGGCCCTGGTGCGGATAAGTGGTGGTGGTGGATTGCCCAGAGAGTATGAAGTCCAGTGCATTCTTGTGCAATTCGCGTTGAGCAAGGGTTGGGGTTTACTCTGATACATGAATAATAATTATGACGACTTAATTCATAAAACCAGAATGCCTCGCAAATCGTCCCGTAGATGTTGAGTCTACCCACCCGTTTCCAGGTTCCTTTTCTATAACCGCTATCCAGAAATCCCTCGCTTCTCAATCTATCCTAGGAACTCCAGACGTAAATGTCGTTGAACACATGAGTACTCGTTCCCTCTTGCGAGGCATATCTACAGCTTCTTGTTGACCATCCAACTCAGCAGATCGACCTTGGTGACGACTGCAATGGGCTTGGACAGAGACTTGGAGTCTCCGGTTCTCTCAGTGACGACGGCAGCACTGTTCCACTCAAAGAACTTGCTCAGGGTAGTAAGGGGCGTATCGATAGTGATCTCAACAAAGTTTCTTCTCTTGCCAGCCTTATTGGGAGAGGCGACCTCTCGGGGATCAGTAACGATCTCGTCGAGTCGGGCAAAGTCAAACATGACGTCCTTGACCGGGCTCTGGGCCGTGGCACGTCCACGAGAAATATAGCTAAGCAGGTTGCCCAGCGTCACCAGACCAACCAGCTTATAGCCGGTGTCGGAGAGGACAGGAAGCTGGTCAAAGCCCTTGTCTCGCATGGTCTCGATTGCATCAGAGCACGAGGCCGAAACGCCAACTGAAGTCACCGGCTTGAGACGCAGCGACGCAATGGTAGCGCCATCGTATGGGTCGGCCGTCTGCTTATCCTCCACCGTGGACTCGAGGCCGTTGACGGGTAGGAGGTTGTTGGCGGCAAGCCAATCGTCATCGGCAAACTTGGACAGATAGCTTCGAATGCTGTCGGGCAGTATGACGACGACAACATCGCCCTTCTTGAAGCCGTACTCCTTGACTGCGAGGAGCATAGCCGCCATGGCAGATCCAGAGCTACCACCGACGAGGAGACCCTCCTCAGCGATGAGCCTCCTGGCAAGGTAGAAAGACTGCTGATCATCGGTCTTGTACCACTTATCCACGATCTCACGATCCAGTACGTCGGGAATGAAGTCATAACCGATACCCTCTACCTTGTACGACTCGTCGGCATGCTCCTGGTTGAGGATATCGGGAAGAGCAAGGATGCTGCCGTGGGGGTCGGCCGCGACAGCCTTGATGTCCTTGTTATGCTTCTTCAATCCCCTAGCGAGACCCGTGATGGTGCCTCCGGTACCAGCGCCAGAAATGATGGCCTTGATGTTGCCGCCAGTCTGCTCCCAGATCTCCTCTGCGGTGCCAAACTCGTGGGCGAGGGGGTTGTCCACGTTGTCATACTGGTTGAGGATGTGGGCGTTAGGGAGCTCCTTCTCGAGGCGACGAGCGACACCAATGTGGGATTCGGGGCTGTCCCAAGCAGCCTGGGTAGGGGTACGGATGATGGTGGCGCCGAGAGCGCGGAGGACCGAGACCTTCTCAGCAGACATCTTCTCGGGGAGAGTGATGATAGTCTTATAGCCCTTGATGGCGCCAACGAGGGCGAGACCAATACCACTACACGGGGTGATTAGACAAAGTCTAGCGGGTGAACGAGCGGCATGCAGGGCTGGTCTCACGTATTTCCACTGGTTGGCTCAATCAAGGTGTCTCCAGGCTTGATCCGGCCACTCTTCTCGGCCTCCTCGATCATTCTCAAGGCGATCCGGTCCTTGACGCTGCCTCCGGCGCTGAAGAGCTCAGGCTTGACGTAGACATCGCACTCGACTCCCAGGGACTGAGGCACCTTGTTGAGACGTACGATAGGGGTGTTACCGATGAGCTCGGTGGCGGAGAGGACGGTGGCGAGGCGAGGAGGATTATGGGGGACCTGGGACGCCATTGTTGCGGTGCTGTGTTGACTATCGAGGGGGAAGAGGGAAAGAGGGAAAGAGGGAAAGAGACGAGGCAAAGCACTCAGATAAAGCTTGAAGACAAAGCGAGAATACGAAATTGCAAAAAGAAAAATAGAAAATGGTCTGGTTCGGAGAAAGCACGCCACGGCGGAGTCTCTTTTGCCATCGCGGCCGCGGCTCGGTCAATCAGCTCGTGTGGTTTTTGGCGGGACAAGGACAAACTTTACGTACCAACTACCCCGCCAATGCCGAGTCTATCCGTGAGAGGGCGACGACTTAGTCATGAGAGATGTCAATACCGAGACACCGAATTCCAGAAGGAGCCAAGTGAGATACAATGATTACCTAACCAGGTCTCTCCAATGAGGCGGGATCCTACCTGTTATCTTATCGGTCCCTCGGCTTTATACTTTGCAGCTGCGATTCGAAGCTCCAGATAAAGATCTGCACGCATCAACAGAAGTTCCCAAGCTATGCCTGTCAGCAGTTGAAAAGGGCCCATCGTCTAGGCATGTTCTTTCGTAAACGTAGTAGCCACTGAGCCTTAAATACTAAAGTAAGCTTAATTTCCGCCTTTTCCCTAAACAACCTTATCGCGACACTCTAGATTCAAACCCGCACCCTGGAGAACAGATACCGGGTAGGCTTATTCGCCCATTATAGCAAGACCAGCCACTCTTTTTCTTCTTCTTCATTGTTTTGTCTTAATGATGCATCTGCCTGTCTCGTATGTTGTCACCAGTCATGGGCAGGGTTTGTATCTATGATGACGGTTGTCGGGGATCTTTTGGAAGCTCGCCTTGACCTGGACAATAGTTCCCCTCCCCACTCCGCCTTTTCTGTTTGAGCCTATCACCATCACCAATTCCTCCGCCTTTTCCTTTCGTAATTGTCCGTCTCGCCATCAATGACCTTGTGCAGCTCACTCATGGGCAACCGCTTCCCCTTCTTGGGGACAATCCCCATTCGACCATTGCACTCTCTCACATCCCCGTTCGTCTTAGCAAATAAGACTTCACTATTGTTGCGCCACTGCATGGGCTACGCCGCCAACCCGCCCGCCAAGCTTCTGTGCTTTGGGACCTGCCGTTTCCGCTCCAGCTACCGATAGGCCAAGGGAGCTGTTGAGTTTCCTCATGAGGAATAATCTGCAAGTTTGATTGCCTGGTATACGATGGTCGTCATGCTTTGTGCGACTGCATTGAGGGGAGCTTGGTGATCCATCGACGACTTCTCTGATAATGCTGCGGTATATAACCGCCTCGTCGCCGCCTGCTATGAGCCACTCTAGACTCGTACCACAAGCTTTGTCACACAAAGCATTGCGGGATCCTGAGAGCCATCATTCTACACGATGAAACTTCTCACTGGCCTGCTCTACGGAGCCCTGTTTGCGGCCGAGGTGACGGGCAAGAAGTTGACAGCCAACCAGGTTGAGGGCGACATCAAGAAGTCCAAGTAGGTATCTTCATCGGACATGCACCTTTAGGAAGGAAATATCTAACAGCTCCAGCCTCAAGACGACCCTCTCCGATCTCAATAAAATCGCCACTAAGAATGGCGGAAACAGAGCCTTTGGTCTTCCCGGCTACAAGGCTTCCGTGGACTACATCCTGAGCCAAGTCCAGGGCAAGTACGGAAAGTACCTGGACACCTTTGTTCAGCCATTCAACCATACCTTCGAGGAGACCCGAGATATCTGGATTCGTGGACCAGACGGTGAAGATGTCTATGTCGTCACTCTCATGTACAACCATGCTACTCCCGTCCCGGATGGTGTGACTGCGGAGCTTATCCCAGTCCCAGATGATGTTGAACGTGGCTCTGGCTGCTTCGAAGACCAGTGGGATGGAATCGATGCTACTGGGAAGATTGCTCTCGTGCTGCGCGGAACCTGCGCCATTTCGGACAAGCTGAAACTGGCCAAGGCGCATGGAGCGCTGGCTGTCGTCCTCATCAACCAGACTCCTGGCGACAGCATTGCCGGTGCTACTCTCAGTGCTGAGAACCTTGGCCTGCTCGTGCCAGTGGGTGTCATCAGGAACGCAGTCGGTGTCGAGTGGCAAGAGCGCATCGCAGCAGGCGAGACTCTTGAGGTCACCCTCTTGGTCGATTCCGTGAACGAGATCAGGGAAAGCTGGAACGTTATTTCGGAGACCAAGGAGGGCGACCCAAACAACGTTGTCATGCTGGGAGCTCATCTTGACAGCGTACAAGCTGGTCCTGGAACCAACGACGATGGCAGCGGAACTGCCGGGATCCTTGAGGTTGCCAAGTCTTTCACCAAGTACAAGGGATACACCAACAAGGTCCGGTTCGCTTGGTGGGGTGCTGAGGAGTAAGTGAAAGCGAGTCTTTCATCATTGCACTGGTGGCTAACTAGTATCAGGAGCGGCTTGGTTGGATCTCTTTACTACGGCTCCCAGTTGACCGCAGGAGAGGCTGATAAGATCCGATTTTACTTCAACTACGATATGATCGGTTCTCCTAACCCCATCTATGCTGTGTATGCCAACAACGACGCAGACAAGGTTGGTGGGGATATCATCGTCAACTGGCTCCGCAAGAAGGGCAAGGACGCCCAGTACAGGTATGCTTTTTCCCTCCCTGCAGCGATATCAAAAAGCTAATGAACCTCAAAGTGAATTCGAGTCGTCTTCTGACTATGTTGCCTTCCTCGAACTCGGCATCCCATCTTCCGGTATCTTCACCGGCGCCGACCCGGTTACCGACCCTTGCTATCACCTGGCGTGCGACACTCTTGATAACATCCACTGGACTGCCTTGACTCTCAACGCCAAGACTGCCGGCCGAGCGGCGGCTCAGTTTGCGCTGAGTCTGGAGGGCGTCCCTCCGCGAGCCCAGACTACTACCAACCCCAAGAGCAAGCGGGCCGTTGCGTTGAGCTTTGAGAAGTGGGAGGCGAAAGCCAAGGTTGTTGGGAAGCAGCACAGCTGTGCTTCAAGCGAGAAGGTTGTTGTCTAAGCTCCTAGTTATAAACACGGTCGTTGGTGAACCAAAACTAGAGGATTGTATTATGGGGTTTTTGTTCTACGTGTAACAAATTAGTTTTGCCAAGGGGCAAGATAGTGAAGCGATGATGTCGTGGATGACGATTAATGATACACACGGAGAATGATCTCTGAGTAGTTCTACACTTCAAAACTCAATTGGTATCTTTTAACATATAACTATAACCTACAGAAATCATGAACGCTCCCCAATATTGCTCCTATCGCTATGAAAGAAAGCCAAGACTAAAATCAACATACTATGCTCAAGGCTGATATCTGAAATCTTCAACATTCACTGTAAGAATTAGGCTGTCGAGCCGAACCCGGACCTGAAACTTGCAAGCTCATATGCTGTGCTCCCGCTTTAGGAAACTCCGTCAACAGTGAAATAAGAGAAATATTATGACTGAGAAGCCCACCCAGTCTCTACCCCATGATCCTCGTCTAGTAAGACCGAGCTCCTTGGACTGCACAATACGTACACGCCCACACCATCCCAACAACTTCAAGCATGGCAGAAGCCTCTTGGCCTCAACCAACATGCCGAACATTGGGCGTCCGAGGGTTCGGGATCGGATTGGCGCGGTAGGTCGGGTATTTTGGACCTCCGGGAACTCGTTCGGCAACCGGGGGCGGCCACTGCACTGGGCTGGGCTGCGGCATGGGTTGCGGCGTGCGACGCCAGTGGTTCTTGGGCGGCGATGGCTCGGGGAAATATTCCATGTACGAGCTGCTGTAGCTTGCGTAGCTGCGTCGGCTATCATGCCTCACTGGTCGAGGCCGACGCTGACAGCAGCAGCAGAGGATGGCCACGACCAGGATGAAAGTGCCAACAACGGAGCCGACAATGGCTCCGATCTGGGCGTCCGAAAGCCCCCCGGAGCCTTCATGATGATCAGTGGCTTGTGTCGTGTCTGTCGGCTCTCCGCCCAGTGTAACGTGAGTCGTGAAGGTCGTATGTGCCCATGACAGGGTTTGTGTGATGACATGGACGTCTTGACGAATCGCCAACGAGTGGGGAAGCGGCTCATCTGTAATCGTCGCCATGCCGCGTCGATAGTCCCCCGAATATTGCTTCCTGGGGGTTCGGTTGTCAGGAGAGAATACAGTGTCGTCGCGAATGTGCAAGAACTGCCTGAGCCTGGGGCCAAACCCGGCGAGACCCTGCCTTTTGTGAGCTCTTTTCGTGCGGCGCATGCGTGCGATGCGTCCCACACTGCCTTATCACCGGAGGCAACCATCTTCTACGTATACTAGTCATCTGATGGCCGGTTTACGGGCACCGCTGCTGTTACTCTACATCGCAAGAAGCCGAGTGTGGTTGGGGGCTGCGATAGTTTCCTTGTGTGGGGACACCAGGAGAATGGTATCGCTGGTGGACTTGCATGAGAGAGTCACGATTCCAAGGCACGATAGGGTTAGCCTGAGTTCGAAAGTCGGAGACGCCCCTCCAGAAGACCGATAGCAGTGGGCTGTTCTGGGGTATAAGAGGCCAACCATCGCAGCGTGACGCGTGATGGGCCAATAGTGATGATGCGCAGTGCAGGCGGGGTGAGCGATGCAGCCTGCTGCCTTGACCAGGTTCCCAGGGCTGAAAGCAGGCACCTTGCCTTGTTGGGTGCCTTGCGGACAGGTTAGATGGGTTGCAAAGTTTGGTCAGCTGCATGGTGAGGCTAATACTGATGGTGTTGGAGATGCCTCGAAGGGAGGGAGGGGCTTGCAGGGCTGATCGTGGGACTTGAGTCTGGATAAGTGACGGCTGACAAAGAGCCCTGCCAGACATGGGGATATGCATTACCCGGAGCATTGCCAACGCATCAAAGGTCGACGAGATCGAGCGGCAGATGGATGACGCTGCTCACCGGAGTTTGTCTTTGCCGCATCGAGCTAATCCGGGATGTTTCTCACACATCGAAGTGAGGGGTTTGACCGATGTTGTGACTTGTGAGGGGGATTGTGCATCTCGGTCGGCCCAGAAAGACCACAGATCAACTGACCTGTCAGACTGAACCTGGCACATCAACTCTTGCATCGGAGGCATGTAAGACTCGCTTAGCCTTAACCAAAAAATGGTCCCGGGTGAGCAAGTCTCTAGAAACGTCGAAACAGTCACGGCCGGGCTAATTGCGGCCGGCCCGGGCCGCGCCCTAAATAGGAAGCCGTGTTGTGGGGCCATTTCGGGTGACGCTCGGAGCTTGGCTCCACGGCCTCCGAATTCATGGCGGGGTTGTTCTGCTGTTTCGCCGAGCCCTGAACAATATCTGATTATTTACTCCTATATTTCCTGATTTTCCTCATAGTGATATATAAAGTCCCAGTTTTAAGGTTTTCTCCCCCGAGGGGTTACTTACTTCTTCTGTGAGATGATACATGTATCGCATGCTTTGTTTGTGTTGACTGGCTATTTATATGGTCGTTGACGTATTTGCACACTGAAACAAGATATACGTACTTCGGGAAAAAGACACTGGGGAAGCTCTTCCTGGAATTTGAGACTTATATCCTGATTCTAGGCTGCCTTAGACTGCCGACTGTCCCTGGAACGTCACCTGGTTGCCTGAGACCCAGTGTAAGACATTGCTCAGCCCCAAAAAGGGTATAATTCACGTTGTGGATAATCGTGAATTGCAGAGCAAAGTTTTAGTATGCATCCAGTTAATTTTCTCGCATGTATCAGTGATCAAGTGTTCACGGATACAGTGACTGGAATTTGCTGTACTCATCACCTTACCAACACCGATGCGCTGGGCGAATCTTTCGCGGATGAAGAAATACTTAAGACGATATTAATTGAAGCTACAAGGCTTGAAATTCTTGTCGAGTTCAGAATTTCATACAGCTTGCTATACTTCCGAACAAGCAGCTCCAGTTCTGTCTCCGGTAGAACTGCGACTGGTCTCATCCATAATACGAGTCGGCAGTGAGATTTCAGACCGCCGCTATTGGTTGAATAATTGCCACAGCCCGATCTTAGAGGTTTGTGGGGTGATCGGAGGATCATAACGCATGTCTAACAATCCTTGTGCTTAGACATATCCTTGCAGCTGTCTCGTCTCGTACTTGAGGCAGTGCACATTGGCCTTTCCAACGAAGGCTAAGGACTGAAGCACGTGTACGATTCAGAGGAGAGTGAGCGAGAATTGGACTTTGCATAGAATCCAGTTCGATGGAGAGCCATAAATGTTTGTTCCTGTAAGATATTGAGACCAAGAATGACCGAGGCTAACCCCGCCTTCGTTGCTTTGCCGCCGTGTTCTTGGCTGCCGAAGTTTATTGGCTTGGCGGATGTTGAAGCCAACACGCATCCGAGACTGGCGTATGAGAACGAGACCCAACTACACCATGTGCAGGTTATGGCTAAGAGCGAGAAGTAGGCTCCGGCTCGATGCAACGCCCAAAAAATGCCGTGCAGAGTCTCCCAGTGACAGACAGGCTTTCCTACGTGTTTCGGCTGTCTGATCCGGTCATCAACCCTTATGGCACCCTAGCTCAATTACCGTGGGGATCTTGGACTTCATGGTCAGTCGTGGTGTTGGCAATTTTCAGGTAGAGCCAAAGTCTCATACCGCGGACGGTGATTAGAATCCCTAGCTTTCTTACTCTCATGTGAAGCCAGCTGGCCGTGCTTAGGGCGGAGACATGCATGCTCAGCCTAGTTCCAAGCTGATGTGAGGCTGGCTGAAGGTTGTTATTAGAACGATCTCAAAAAATTCGTGCCGTCATCCGAGAAAATGGACTAACATGCGTTGAATCGAAGAGGCGCGTTGCGCCCAGTGTATTTCTTGTGTAGAAAGTCGTAGCTCCCACCTATGGCTTACGATATTTTTGAGTATTTGACAATATGCTATGCAAATCCATATTCATCCTCCATCCCATGCGTATATCCAGATCCGGCTGTTCTGTTTCTTTTTTGCCATCTATTAAATCCATTAAAAAGAGACCCGATAAAGAGATTATTTTGCCTTGTTCAGCCCAAGGGCTCGTGGCTAGTCGTGACGGGGGCAGTGCCGGGCATCCGATCCCATTCGATCAGCAGTGGGTACCGCGACCGCCCGCGTCGTCCAAGTTCTTTTCGTCGCTGTCGCCGCGGATGACTTCTCGGGTCTTGCCCCACTTGAAGTCGTCGGAATGGAAGAGAGAGTAAACCAAAATGATGATGTTCATAAACGGAGACGTGACGATGTGCAGGAAAAACCCAACGAAATACTGGAAACGCTCGAGGTTGTTTCTTGGCAACCAGAAGCCAATGCAGAAAGAGTAGACCTATTGATTTTTTTTTTTTCAGGTCAGCCACAAAGTACGAAAACCCGCCTGGCGGTTGCGGCCCGGCAAGCCACGGCTGAGTCTAGACTGCGATGGAACGCTTGGACTCGTGGGGAAAAAAAGGGATGTTGGCACTTACGTAGCGGAAGAACAAAACGCAGATCAGCCCCAGGAAAACGGGGTCTGACATGACCTCCTTGCCTCGCTTGGCGAAGACGATTATGAGCTCGATAAAGGCGGCGATGATGAAGGGCGTGATGGCCCACGTGATGACGGCGACGATACTCTGCAGCCTCTCGATGAGGATGATGCCGGGCCGGAAGATCATGACGAACTCGTTCGAGATACTGCCCAGCGCCCAACGCTTGCGCTGCGACAGGAACACCTTCCAGTTCTGGGGCACGATGGTGAAGGCCTTGGCACGGAGCGCCTGCGCCGTCTGCTTGGCCGGGAAAAGACTGAAGATGATGGACGCGTGGATGCTGTCCTCGGAGTAGTTGCCCATGATGTGCTGCGTCATGACATCGTTGGGCTTGGGGCAGTAGCCGAAGCGCTCGCGGAGGACCGAATCGCCAAACGTGGCCTCGTCGACGCGGATCAGCTGGCAGCAGCCGGGCAGACAGTTGACCTTGCCGGTGATGCGCGACTGGAACATGCGGCGGAGGCCCTGGGTCTGCGAGTACTCGACGGACTGGTACAGCGACCAGAATCCCCAGTTGTGGCCGTCGTAGTCGACGCAGACGTGGCCGCAGACGCCGACGACCTTGGGGTTCTTGCGGATCTCCCTCAGCATCTCCCAGACGCAGTAGTCGTCGAAGACGGTGTCGGCGTCCATGCCGCAGAGGTAGTCGATGTTCTCGACGCCCGCCTGCACAAAGTTGTTGCCCAGGTACTCGAAGAGCTCGTTGTTGAACATGGTGATGATGTTCTCGGAGCGCTGCTTAAAGTGATACAGGAACGAACGAGCGAAGCACAAGCTGTCACGCTTGCCCTGGTTGTACCGCTTGCCGACGAAGACGTACGGGATGCCCTTGTAGAAGCCGGTCTGGGTCTTGACGGGCATGAAGAGGCCGTCACGCGCACGATATCCGTTTTCGAAGAACCGAGATGGGCCAGGCTCCAGGATGTCCTCGAGGAGGTAGCCCTGGGTTGTCTTCTCCATGCCGGGACCACGCACGTTGCCGTCGACGACGATGAAGATGACTCGGGGGTGGTTATCGATATTCTTCTGAGTAATTAACGAGTCAAGCGAGCGTTTCAACTCATCATACGTCTCGTTATAGCAGGGGAGCAACATGACCATTTTCTCTGGCTCATCGGGGACGTTCTCCTTGGGGTGCCACCAGAACAGGAGCACATGGGTGACAAACCAGTGTAGCGCGATACAGATACACATGGCGGCCTGGAGCATAGTGTTGGAGCTGAGGAGGACCAGGAAGAAGTAGTACGCTTGGCCGTACTGGTAACCGACGTAGATCAAGGCGCCATTGAGCATGACGAGACCGGAGATGAGAGCCCATTTCTGGAGGCGGAGCACCCCCTTGGACATCTTCTTGAGCTCCTCATCCGAGTCCCATCGAAGCTTGGCCTCTTCCTGCTGGATGGAGGACGTGAAGGACAGGTTGGAGTCGACGCCCTGCGACAACCAAGAGGCGTGGGTGACTCCTGAGCGCGGCGTCTGCGCCCCCGGGGCGAAGCTGCCATTGATACCGCGGATCACGGACTGGGACAACGTTAGCAGAGTCTCATGGCAACGACAACCGGGACTGAGAGATAGGAAAAGAGAGGAAACACTCACTGAGTCTCGGGAGGTGGCACCGCCAGGCCGCTGTAGTTGATACTGCGCGGGCTGGGTGAAGGAAATCGGAGGGCCATTGCGGTCCGCTTTGTTGACCCGGTCCGAGGAGGACGCGGCAGACTCCCCATTGGGGGTTGGTATCCGAGGAGTGTTCATTGCGACAGAGGTATGTCCTTGGTAGGTGGTCGATGTATTCGAGGTGGACGACGACGTGCCTCCCAGAGACACGACGAGCTCACCGCCAGGTTGCGGTCCAGCCCCTCACAAAGCACAGCAACGAAGGGCTATGCTGAAGCGAGTGATGGGAAGGGTTGGATTGGGTGTCGACGAAGAGGGACGATATACTGGTGGGTGATAGAGGAAGCCCGACGCAACAACACTAAGTAACGACGACGACAACGGCAACGACAACGACGACACAACGTCGACGACAGCAGCAACGACAACGACAGAAGAACGGAACGAGAGGTTTTCCAACAACGGGCAGGGTCGCAATATACGACTGGGGAAGAGATGTTCTCAAGCGAGAACGGGGATCGGAGTCAAGCGAGTGACTGGGGTTGAGCGGCAAGGGAAGCTAGGAGGAAAGAGAAACGAAGCCGGGGAAGAGCGAAGCTATAGCAGGATCTGAGCGCGGAGCAAGGCGAGCCCGCCTGGGTAGCAGAGAGACCCAAGGCCGCTGAACGTGCTCGCGAGGTCCTTGCAAACTCACCATACACCATACACCATACACCATACACCATACACCTTGCAAAATACCTTACACCCAGGTTCAGGTCCCCTCCCCCCGCTCGGAGCGCCTCCCGACGAGAACCACTGCGCCGGCTTCCAACGAGACAAGCCAGACAAGGCGACAAAAGGGCCCCCTTGGAGATGGCCCCGGCACATAGCACGACAGCGCATCCATCACACCCATCGTCTCGGCCGCGCCTAATACGAACAGTCCGCCCCGTCCTGCCAGGGAAAAAAAAAGAGACCCGGCAGGGAGGGGGGTGGGTTGGCCTCACCTGGGAGCTAATGCCGCATACTGCTGTCCTTCGCGCCACGGGGCGAATAAGTGTCTGGGGAGTATATGGTGAGGCGGTCGTCGTTGGGCGGGAGGGGAAAGAAGATCCGCGGAAGCACACGCCCCTGGCTAGCTATTTTCTCAGCCGCTTGTTTGACAGTCCGGCGTCGACGGTCAGCCATTTGGCTTTTGCTTTCCGCCCTCTCTTTTCCCGTGCGGCGACAGGGATACGGGAAGAAAAGAATCTCGCCCGTTGGACGGGGCATGGGTTTATTCAGCGGGTCCTATTACGGCCTGCATCCTACCTGAACGGACCCGTAGACGGTAGGATTACTGCCTACCGTATGGCTGGCTGTGTGGTAATGGTTGGTACTTGGCAAGGTACTCCATACTCCGTAGACGACGAGGTATCCATATCCAAGCCCATATCCACATCCATATGCGCATCCTAGCCTCGAATCATTACTGTGGCCCGGCCAACGTGGAAGCGACAAACGCTCCAGCACGTAAACTTTTTCGCTTGACCGCACTTCCAGGATCCCTAGTGCAGCTGCCGACAAACACTCTTTGGGCCTGCAAAATACACCGAAATAGCAGGGATCGTCTGCGGAATACAGCAAGCAAGCCTGGGTCCGTCACCGGGTTCTTGTTGGTCCACGATGCAGACTAACAAGCCGCGTCGGTGCAACCGCTGCTCAATATTTGCTTCGCACCCTCGCCTCTAAGCTACATTACATTACATTGAAATGGAAACGAAAGAAGAAGAAGAAGAAGAAGAAGAAGAAGAAAAAAAAGCCTGAGCACAACTGCCGGAAGCCCATGCTAATTACACGACAATGGAGCTGGCCTCACCGGGAAAATGTCCTGTTTCTGGTTGTTGTTTCAGTGGGCGTGTGGTTTCCGGGCATGTGAAGGTAGCGAGTGTTTGCGGCTTTCATGCTGTTACCCGCGCGCGTGCTAAGATCGGAGATCAACACCGGGAGGGGCCCCAACATTGATGGGAAGTGGGATCGGTGATGGGGGTTCTCCCGCTAGCCAAGGGCTCTTTTTTCCTTTCTCGTGAATGCGAGGATGACCGGTGTGGCGGGAAATGCCCCCATCTCGCAAGCAGATGGCGAATCGTCCTGTACCACCATTATCCCTTGCGTTTTGCTGACCACGGAGATGCGCCCAGGTTCGTGATGGCGGAAAGGGCTTATGGGAAGCGGGCGTGAAAAGCACTCGCGGCCAGGGGGCCCAGGGGTCAATGATGATGATGTGACGATGGGACATGGTCCCGCATCGGCGGATCCTCGATGCCCCTGTCCCCGTCAGCCCAAAACCCGACTACGATATGCATACATACATACATACATGCAAGCTTGGGAGTTGAGCCTGTGAGAACGACGGCGCCGGCCACAACGCGGAGGAGACTACCAGGCGGGACGGTCACATCGGCTGCGCCCCCGAGCTGGTCTATCAGATGCGAGATGCGAGACAACACGTCCGCCAAGGAATCACAGTTAAAAACTTGGCCAAGGCATGACCTGCAGACAATAGCCCACGCAGCCACGGCTCGGTGAATTTGTCGTTGGCGAAGCAGAGGCCAGAAGTGGGCCGTCAAGACAGACGGACTCTGTGTCCTGCTCGTTCTGTCGTCAGCGTCGAGTTGTGGCGCGCCGAGCCCGAGATGGAAATCGCGGATGGCTCACGGATGGCTCACGGATGGATCATGGATTTTGCCCCGGGCCTTGCAGGAAGAGTAACATGGTCCAAGTTTACTACTGTATGCACAGGGGTTCGTGTCGAGCATGTACATGTACCGCTACACGTACAGAGGCAAGTTCAGGGCCAAGACCAAGGCCACGCAACCAGCCAAGGAGGAGGAGACGAAGACGCGGAACGCTCAACAACACCAACGACCGTCAACCCACCGTACGCCACCCCGTCCGGGGGGGGAAGCACTCCCCGCGGCCCTCCTCCCCCAAAGACCAGGATCTTTGTCCGCAACCCTAGACCACCTGCAATATAGGCTCCCCACCGGCAGATGAGAATAGCATGTTACAGAGTGCGGTGGCTCGCGGAGGCAAGCTGAAGCAGCCCAGAGCGGAAAGCCTCAACGAAACGGCCGACGATGGGTTGTCGTCAGCCAAGACGCACCACGGGCGGACTTGGACGGGTTTAAAGTCATGATGGTGTTTTTTTTTCTTTGCTTCGTTCCCCGTCATGCCATGCTATACCACCCGCCCGACGGACGGCCCGCCGTTGCACAACGTCGTCTGCCTCGCCGACCTGTAATTGCACTCCCGTTCCTACATTTGGATTCGTACCCAATCTGACCGTCACGGCTGACGAACGCCCGAACGAATCCGTTTTGCAGTCGTCCGGAACCCGGAGCTTCTCCCCTCCTGCGTCGGGTCCGTCCCTCACTCCCTCTCGTCCCAGCTGTCGACTTCCCGCGCCCCCCTGCCCCCTCTCCTGTATCCGTTCGATTGGAAGAGGTGTGCCTAACCGTCCCGCGCAATGCTGTGAAGTGTCGAGGCCCGCTGGCGACTTGTGTGTCCCCCGTCCAGCGTCTCTACTGGTCGAACGGGAGTGGGATGGCTGGGAAAATGGGGAAGCAGCCCGTCCCCCCCCCCCCCCCCCCCCCCCCCCCCCGGCCAGATCTGCACGAGAGCCCTATTTTGGGAGTCTGGGCTAGCGCGGGCAGAGATGAAAGGGGGTGTGGGCGGCTGCATCACACGTGGGAATACGGGCAACCTCCTTCTCCATACGAACAAGCCAAGAGCCTCACGCAGAATGGCGTGTTTTGGGGTTTTGGACTTTGCGGCCCACGACCGAGGTTGGCTGCGAGAGCCTACGGGGCTTGGGCCCTCTGTTGTTTTCAGCTGTGCTGTGCGACGTTGCGCCTATCTATATCCGGGCAGAAACTAATGTACGGTCTTGCGAGTCGCAACTTCAAGCGCGGCATGGCCCCATTAATCACCATTCACCGGAGTCTTGGGAAGGGTTCCCCTGGCTCATCACGCACCGATCTGCTTTTCCAAGTGGCTGGCTAGGGGATCTCACCCGACGAGCGGGGAGAAATACTTGCCACGGGATGGACAGGGATATCGGACTAAACAAAGCAAATAAAAACAAACTGGAAGAAAAAAAATTTACATTGATCAAAGACACGGCACAGCATGCAGCTCTAGAGCCGAAGCTAGATAGATTGAGCTATGGAGCCGCGTATCGAGCGGGGCCTTGACGCCAGCCCGGCGAGGATCATGGATGTGCGTTTGTGCAACGCTCGTGGCACGAGACGGGAATAAACAAGGCCCATTTACAGGCTTTGGGCTTCAGGTCTCAAGAAACGAGGCGTCGTTAGCATTCCGACGGTAAAGTCAAGTAAGTGATGCATAGACTGAAACGAAGCTTTAAGCATAAGAGCCGAGTTCTTCTGACGGTATTAAACTAAAATTAAAAAAAAAAACACTAAATTTGGACTCGCCATCGCGCTATGGTATGTCGTGTATGTTGCGCGAGCCGCCAAGGGGACAAGGGCCAAGACTAAGAAAAGAAGAATCGCCCCGAGATTCCATCTTCCATGTCACCCCCCGGTTCGCGGGAGGCGCCACACGGAGCGTTCCCGCAAGCCCTGCCCAACCTGGAGAAAAGCACTCTAAGAGGGTTCTGACGTTCACGCTAGCCAGGCCCTACGACGATCCCGCTGCCACGGGCGATGGGGTGGCGCGTGTCTCAGTTCCATTAGTTAGTTGCAAGTCCCGAAGCCGCTTTGGCAGCCCGAGCCGCAGTGACCGGAAGTGCTTCCACTACACGCAGAGAAAGACGGTTCGTTAGCTGGCGTTGTTCTGTATGTAAGGGGGACGGTCTCGGCATCCATGTGCCGTATCAACCGCGGATCTTCTCAAGCTACTAAAGGAACAACGAACAAGGAACACGGGAGAGAAGAGAGTGCTTACCAGAAGCCGTACTGCGAGCAGCAGGTCTTGGTGCCATAGTTGGCGCATGTGGCATCAAAGGCTGCTCCGCAAAGGCCGTTGGTCGTGTCGCTGACATCCTCGGAAGTTGGGTTACACTCGCCAAAATCGGTGTCGCAGCCAGTGCCGCAGTAACCATCACTAGAGCCGCTGGGTAAAAGTTAAGAGAAATTAGCGTTAGCTAAGCACGTCGCTTACATAGTACAACGCGGATGGGAAGGGGGCGTGGAGAAGGCGGAGAATAGAGGATAAGATGGGGGAGGCGAAAGATGCAGATAAGAAATGCAAGCATAAAATATGCAATGCGCCACTAGGCTAGATCATCGACGCCTCCTCAACAACCTCGACAACCTCGACAAAACTTACCAGTAGCCGTAGAAGGAGCAGCAGTCACCAAAGCCGGAGCCGATGCATGTGTATCCCGTAGTGCCGCCACACTGCTGGTTGGGCGAGATGACAATCCCCGTCGACGTGGCAGTGCTGGAAGAACCCGAGCCGGTGGACGACGCCGTCCTCGTCGTCGTCTTGGTGGCGCTCGCCGTGCAGGAGCTGGCCGTGCAGGCGCCCGTCGACGTCTCGCGATACCAGTTTGCTACCGGGTCGCCGAGGCACTCGCCGACCGTCACGAGCCTGTAGCCACGGTCCTGGGCCGTCGTGATCATGTAGGCCGTCAGATTCGTGACTGTCTGCTCGTGCACGTCATGAGCAAGCACCACGTACTCGTTGCTGTTGGCGACATCGGACAGCCCGGCCGAGTACCGGTCCTTGGCGTTCTGGATCAGCGCGGGAGAATCGTACTCCCAGTCCTTGGTGTCCAGGTCGGTAGTGACGACATGGTAGCCAAGCTCGTTCATCAAGGCCTGGCAGCCCGAGCCGACACTGCACTCCAGGTATGGGGGCCGCATGTAAGTGGGGATCCACCCGAAGATGTTGCGGAGGGCCATCTCGTTGTAGATCATCTCCGACCTCTGGATGGTGCTGTTGACCTGGTTGAGGTCGCGGTGAGTCCACGTGTGGCTAGCAATGTGATGCCCCGCGGCATACATGCGTCGAAGCATGCCAGGCCAGTCCAACGATGAATCGTCGATGTGACCCTTGCCCCTGTTGTTGCCGGCAATGAAGAAGGTCGCCTTGACATCGTACTCATCCAAGAGATCCAGCATGTCATTGGTGTAGTCATATGGGCCGTCATCAAACGTCAACGCCACCGTGCCAGGCTCGGTGCACGTCGTGATGAGGCTGCCTGTCATCTCTCTGTCAGCTTGTTTCCTGCAGCTCTCTCCTGTATCTCGTCTGCCGTGCGAGGCATCGCGACATCCGGGCTGCGGAACGCACCATAGGGCACATTGCCAATCTTGGGCCGGGCAATGCTCGCGGTGCTGCTCCCGCCGGGGCCGAAGCTGAGTTTCCCGATATTAGCTGCTGCGCCGCATCTCCGCCTTACCCCAGATCCCCAGGGAGCCTTACAAAGTATCACAGGAGTCGCTGTATTCCAACTGGCAGCCAGATCCGGCGCAGAAGTCCGTCGTAGTGCCACAGTAGCCGCTCTCCGAGCAGCATGAGCCTGGGTCGCACCGCCCAAACCCCTCACCACACTCAGTACCGGCACGTCCTTGCAGGACGACGTGCCTCGGTGTAAGGAACCCGGCCGGGGCTGGGCCTGCGAGGGCTGCACCGGCAATGAGTAGAAGGCAAGCGAGGGTGGTAGACATGGTGGTCTTCATCTTGATGCAAACTTCTCGAGAAATCGGGAAGCAGACTTCAAGCAGAAACGAATGACGAAGAGGACGAGTGGTGAGGAGAGAGTACCAGAGTATGGCACTGTTGGACGGAGGACGGACACTCTATTTACATGGGCACGCTAACATGCACGATAGCTCTGAGCTGAACTGATGGGAATTAATAAAATCACCAGGGGAGTCTGTGGGATCGGCCACCTAGGTTGAACACGAAAAAAAGCAGCCAGCCAGCCAAGGCTTCCTGTTCCTGTGTCGGCTGGGCGGTCTGGGTTCTCGGGTAATGGGCGCCGCGTCTATCAATAACCAGCCATTCTTGTTTCCCTTTGACCTCAAGGACCATGCAGAATTCCGTTGTGGACTTAACTATTGATCTTATTATCTGTCCGGGACCAATGTGCGAAAGGCCTCGTCAGCCTGCCTTGCTGCGTTGGCCATCACATCTTAGCTGACGCAGTGGCTAATATGAGGGGAAAAGGGTGTGCCACTGGTGGTCTGCCCTGTCGCCTTGCGATCGGTAGATCCATCACATCACTCAGGTAAATATAGTAATTACTATATCGGAAATATGCAGCTGGTGGTCGTTCACCAGCTCATAGCGGAGTCAAGCACCCGTCGCATGTTGATCTTGGAACTGAGCAGAGGCCGAGTCCCGATCTCTAAAACCAGCCCTAAAGGGCACACCGGCCTCGAGTTACCATACTGGCAACAGGAATTGAAGGGGACTCGATGGGACGGGGGCACAACTTCACTAATTCCACTTCCTTCTTCCTTGGGAAAAGAAGCCGAACCAACCCGTCCCAGGATCAGACTCGATGCAGGGTGAACTGGTGACGGGGGCAATTCGTATTCATCCCACTTTATTTTTGTTGTGCAACACCATGCACAGTAGAACGCCCAACTTGAGCTGCACGTCCATGCACGAGCAATGACACCCACCCTAGTCGAAAAAACTCGCAAGCCGACTTGGTAAGCCACACGGCTTGAGTTTTCCCCGTCAGCGTTGTGCGGAAAATTCTTGATCCTCTGGGCAGGAAATGCATGTCAGAAGAGAGGGGCAATGGTATCTCGACGACGTGCCATGACACCACGTTGAGGTAACGACTCCATTTGTTGCTGTGTGACCAGCCTCTTTCGGTCTTCCGGCGCGAATGGCCGGGACTGCCCCGACTGCACTGCAATGATTCCGATTGCATGTTGCCCTGGATCTGGAAAAAGGCTGATGCTTACCTCTGAAGTGGTGGCAGTTATAGGGTCGTCAGTGGCTAGAACCGGCAGCTGTCGTTGGACGCCATTGTATGACAAAGGCGCCCGCACGCTGTCCTGTTCCTGAATTTTCGTCCCAGACAATACTTTGTGTGAAGTAAGCATATTCCGCCCCACGTGTGGTCGGCCGAGATGGAGTGGGACAGAGCGGTGGAGAGGGACCAGGGTTGCGGCCGCTCCAAGTACTGGTACAAGGAACTTGGGACGCCAACATCGTTCGGTTAGATTCAGGCTTTTCCCAGCCAGTCGACTCAATCCAATAACCCTTGCTCTATCCCTGTCGCAGATCTGTGGGCGGGACCACCGTCAACACCCCCGGCGATCACTCTGGCTGAAAGGTACACGTTGAGGGTTTGTACTTTGTACTGTCGGACCATCACACTCCTCCTCCTTCTCCTTCTCCTCAAGCTGGCTGGCAAAGCTGCCCTGTCCTCGCGCACCAATTTCGCTCAGTCCGAGCTCGAGTGATCCCGGACATGCACCTTTCAGCTAGTTTGCGTATGCCAACCGTTCTGGAGGAGCAACGAACACCAACCCTGGTCCTCGCCTCAGGTCCGGTGTGTACAGCCTCGCCGACTTGTGAAACTTGCTGATGGGTTGGTTTCCCATGATGCAGGCACGCCAGGCCCAGGATAGCTGCCGTGCCTTGACCTGCCATGATTCGCACGCCGAAGACAGCTGCTAAACCAGACACCAACACGAACGCAAGGAACACTCGACCTGTCGCCCGAACCTAAGTTACGAGGTGGCGGGTTGCGGGCTCGGCTGATGATCAGGGGTGCCGGGTCGTCCTTCTCAAGTCGGGACAAAGGCGCTCCCTGCCCAATACGTCGTATGTGACGGCCATTGGAAATGTCTTCTCGAGCCGCACGCCCATGGGAGGCGTTCTTACCGCATCCGGACTGAGGCCAGGTTGAAGTGGGCATGAATTGAAGAAAATATCCTTCTGTTTGTTGGACGCCGCTTGGCGAGGCTGCTGACGTGGAGTCGGGCCAAAGCACGAAGTCGCTCCCCGTCTCTAGCTATATTGTGATCTCGGAACGAAGTCACTGCGTCACTGCGTCACTACGCCCCTAGTCAAGTCTGTAACCCCTCGTCAGCTCTTCTGTCTTTGGATATCTTGCCCCAGGGCCCCCGTCCACTTTCAAAGCACCGCTCACATCTCGTTCGTTAGCAGACCTTCGTCGATCGTTTCAATCATGGCCCAAATCCTCCCTCAGAGCCTCCTTACTCAGGGGCTGCCCCTGATATCCCGTGACGCGGACTCCAAGGCCTGGAGCTTCTCTGATCACGGATACTACGACATCACTCCTCCAAGCGAGGTCTCGGAGGCAGAGGATGCCTTCCTTCACCCGGTTCTGGGCTCTATCGACAAGAACACCGAACCCCTCGTTGCCGTCATTGGCGTCGGCTATGTTGGCGAGCACCTCGTCGGCGTCTTCTCGAACAATTATAATGTGCTTGGGTTCGATGTATCAGAAGCTCGAACCCAACAATTGGCGCAAAAGCAAGCCGCAGGCAGCAGAGCACGATTCACATCCAAAGCCAGCGACCTTGCTGAAGCCACGCACTTTCTGATCTCGGTGCCCACGCTGTTGCTTCCGGACAAGACCATTGACTCGTCGTACCTCCGAAGTGCACTGTCTGCTGTTGGTCTCTATGCTCGACGAGGCGCGACCGTCGTGGTCGAGAGTTCCGTGGCGGTTGGCATGACTCGGGAGCTACTTGGACCTCTCGCCAAAGAGCGCGGATACTTTGCCGGCATGTCTCCTGAGCGTGTCGACCCTGGCCGAGTTGAGCCGCCTGCCCATGCCATCCCGAAGGTTGTGTCTGGTCTCGACGATGTCGTCCCAGGCTCGCTGGATGCTATCATGCGACTCTACTCTCAGTGCTTCGACCAAGTTGTGCCCGTCTCGCGACCCGAGGTTGCTGAGATGATGAAGCTGTACGAGAACTGTCAGCGAATGGTCTGCATCGCATACGCAAACGAGATGGCTGATGCCTGCCTCGGGCACAACATCGACCCGTTTGAGGTTTGCCGCGCCGCCGGTACCAAGCCCTTTGGCTACATGCCCTTCTCACCGGGACTGGGTGTCGGCGGACACTGTATCCCAGTCAATCCCTGGTACCTGCTCTCCAACAGCCCGTTCCCGCTGCTCCAAACAGCAGCGGAGAAGATGACAGCGCGACCAGCTGCGGTTGCGCAACGCGCCGTTAACCGCCTATACGCGGAAGCGCGAGACGGTGTGAGGCCGCGGGTGCTCGTTGTGGGCATCGGCTTCAAGCGCGGACAGGCGCATCTGGCCAACTCTCCTGGCCTGGAGCTCGCCAAGAGCCTGGTCCTGACCAACAAGGTCAACGTCACGTGGGCGGATCCTCTGGTGAAGCAGGACGCAGTGCCTCAGATCGCGCGGCTGGCCGAGAGCGAGTGGACGGTGGAGTCGCTGGAGCAGAACTTCGACATGATCATCGTGGCCTTCCGCCAGGATGGCCTTGACTTTGACGTCCTCGAGCACGTCCAGGGCGTGCACGTTGAGCGCTGGTGCGTCTGAGGCGGCGATGGCGACTGTTGACGATGCTGACGGTGACGATGATGAAAGGGCCAAGTGTCCGTCGGCGTTGGTGTCGTTGGTCGTCGTTGGATTTCAGTTGTGCGGGAGGGTTGGGCTGAGCTGAGTGGTGGCGTTCCTTGGCCGCCTCCGTCGCTTACCCTATGTGTTCTCGTATTCTTCGTGCTTCCTGCAACGGAAGGCAAGGTTCGTGGCACGGTCATCTTCGCTTGGGAAGGCGCCGCCACCTCACTCACCACGCACATTCACAGGCAGGCAGGCACTGGCCAGTCGCTACTTCCTTTCTTCTTTTTCTTTTTCTTTTTCTTTCTTTGCTACTTGCTGCTTGCTACTTTTGGCTGGACCATCCTCGAAAACCCTCCATGGCCCCGGGCGAAGCCACCAAAAAAAAAGAGTTGTTGCTCTGCTCGACTGAAGGAAAAAAAAATTCACATGCATGAAGAGGGGATGAGGGAATGAATTAATGGAAACTGCTCGGCTTAGTGAGTAGTGGGTGGACGGGGTGGATTGACGAATACCACTCTACGGCGAGATGGTGGGTTCACAGGACAGGCTCGGATAGTTACATGGCCAAGCCCTAGATCCCATTTCTTCGTTTACGGCGTTTTACACATTTAGGTTCTTTTCATATTGACTTGGTGGGAACAAACATGAATGGTAGCTATTGATTAGAGAATACATGGTTTTCTTTGAATCGATTTGCGTTTTTCGGCCAACAGTCGCGACTCAGACCGTGCTCAGTTGCACGTTAACCCAACTTCGTCAAGTCACAGTTAGTTGGACCACCCTATGTATTTATTCGCCTCGTTTTTCACTAATTATAGCTAGTTAAAACAATAAGTTCATTTTCGGTAATACAATTTTCTGTGTAGTAGTTCTAACAATGGTCCGCACCTCGACACAAAATGTCCAGGGTAGCTCAGGGTAGCTCAGTTGAATCATTT
The DNA here is from genome assembly GCA_003385265.1 of Neonectria hederae. Taxonomy (NCBI): domain Eukaryota; kingdom Fungi; phylum Ascomycota; class Sordariomycetes; order Hypocreales; family Nectriaceae; genus Neonectria; species Neonectria hederae. The sequence goes on from QGQB01000103.1 coordinate 178,465, forward strand.
CAAAGCATCTAGTCATAAACAGAATCAATATCAATGCAAAACAAACCATTCTACTCAAACTGTGTACTGCCTAGCAAGTGGTAACTGAGTCATCAGTCTGCAGATTACTGTTGGCCTAGTTCCAGCAACTCCTCGCAAAACTCGATGAACTTGAGGTTCAGAGTCAAATGCGTGTCCCCCTCCACCTCCCGGAAATCCACTCCCGAAATCCTTTCAGCCATCCATCTTCCCATGTGGACAGTCATGTGTTCGTCCTCCGTACCAGACCACATCACCAGCGGTCGGTGGTGCTCTGAGGCGAACTCGATCTCCTTGAGCTTGAAGTCCCATTTCTTGACAATCAAGTCGGCTTCGTACAAGAAGCCCTCCGGACCTTGAATGGACGACTCAATTAGGGTAGAGGCGATAGACTCGAAAAGTCCGGGCTTTTTCATAGCTTCCTGGTCTTTAGGCTTGAGACGATCGACCACGGCTTCGATCTTGTTGGTCAGTTGCGCTTCCTCGCTCGGATCGACGACGACTTCCTCGAGCGGAACTGTGTGCGGCTCCTTGGGAATCGGCAAACCAATGCTGGCCAACCGTTTGAGCAACCCAGGGGACCATTTAGCCATGTATAGGCTTAGCTTGTTGTTAAAGTTCACACCCTTCAGCGTGCACTTCCATGGTGCTATCCCGGACAATACGCCCACCGCTTTCAGGCCGTCATCAGGACTGATGTGTCTGGCGCACGCCAAAGCGTAGGGACCGCCGACACCAGAACCCATGACAATGTACTCTTGGAGTTCCAGGTGCTTGACTAAAGCCTGAACATCGCTGGCATAACCTCCGATGGTTCGGTCTGGCTGAAACTCAGAGCGACCAATGCCTGGGCGATCAGGAGCGATGAGTCGAATGTTTGCCTCATGCAATTCCTCGTGAAGGTGCTGAAGATCTAGGCGAGATGAGTAGCTTCCATGGAGGAAGACAACGGGTCTTCCAGTGGGTGATCCGAATTCAGCCCAAGAGATGAGTCGGTTTGATGTCGGTAATCGAAAGGTGAGGAGACATTTCTTCGACTCTGAAGGCATTTTGCAATGTTGAGGAGGATTCTGGTTACTGTGGGAGTAGTGTGATGAGTTCAGATGGATGAGATGAGGTTTTATGGAGATGGGATGGGCGACTGGGTTGGAGGTAATGCGAGTTGTTGAATTAATCACTTCGATTATTCAAGGTTATTTTTCTTCCTTCTTATATCGGTTCCAAATCTTTGTATTCGGCTGCCTTACAGCCTCCGCCCTTTGGCTTTGTCTATCTCTAGCCACTTTACGCAAAAAACAACAATGGTTCAGCTGTCTAAGCGTATTTGTGGGGTACAAATCCCTTTGACAAAAGCCAGCCAACAGTTTCACACCAACATCTCTTTGGTTGCTATAAACCTTAGATCAAGTTACGGGTCCCTCCTGAACTATTTCTTTGACTGCTTTACGCCTTAGCGCAAGCCACTGGTCCTCCCTGAACTATCTCTTTGACTACCATGAGCCTTACAGCATGTCAAGGCCCCCCTGCACAAGCCGAATTGACAATTGTCTCCCTGAGGCTAAATATTGCTTGATGTTTAGTACCCTCAAGCTCCTACTATCCTATTGGATTAGACTTCTGAAAGTGACCCAGGCTGAGCCTTGGAGCAGTCCAAGAGATTGTCAAGTTCTCACGGTATCTTGATGTGACGCTAATACGGGAGCTGAGACATATAGTTTCAGCTAGTTAGTAACTCTTTCAGTAATATTTCTGGCTTTTTGTCGTATTCATTTCATCCTAAACGTTAGGTATGCTGTTAAAGGCTTTGTTCTGGACTCGAACTAGAAAAATAGTGGCGTTGTCTCATGATCTAGACGGATGTTGATGATGTGACTGTCCCTTGTGCCAACGCATTCTTCTGCGCCAGTTTTCATCACCTTCAATCCTCAATCCACCTCCTATTTCCCAAATCCATTTTTAAGTGGCAGGTTTGGTCACTCTGGCGGTAGAAAAGACTCAATGGTCTGAAGTGTGCCCTCTCGGTATAGTCAATGTGGAAAGATTGCGTCTTCACTTGACATCCCTGGCAACTTTGTGTCTATGGAATTTGGACTTGTCGAAACTGTTGGATTTAATTACAACATTTCAATGACTGATTGATCGTTGAAGATGCAACGGACGATACGCAGTTCCGATGTAGCCTATGCCATCTGCACTGTTTGAAGTTCGATGACATGGAGGTGTTATGCGGCCGTCAACCATCACGTACGCAGAAAACAGTGAAACAATTGTCGATCATATGATGAAGTTATGCGACGTGTTAAGCGTCGGGTTTGACAAACAATCTCACATCCAGTGGTGTCGACGTTCACTGAATTTACATCTGATTGAGTTGCGTACTACTGCTCATCGTGCGATCATGGGCGGTTTGATCTAAAGCAGGGATTAAGAACCCCTACTCGCAGACCAATTGCTCAGTATGTAAGCGAAGGAGAGCCATGTGGATTTCTTTCAGAGCCTGCATTTCATCCACCTGGCGCTGGTCGTACGATGCTAGCTTGTCCGCAAGTGTCACCGAGCTACACTACTGATACAGGATACACGAGAAATTAACCGAGATCTAATAATCGCAAGCACGGGTATATTACGTGTCGCATGTTTGAGCCTTCTATGAGCAGGAGACCAACTCCATTCGGGGGGCCACCCGGCACGTTACTCTCGCTGGAAACCTCGCTGGCATCTCTTCTGAGACACGGTTGTGTGTGTTTTAGGCTCACTTAGAAGCAAAGCATTAACATTCAGTTTTACTATAAAAGCTAAACTATACAAGATGTGCTATGGCAACTACTTTTCTTTGATCTGAAAAGCTATCAAATTTCTGAAAGTCGATCATGTGGGCAAGACGAAACGCCACTGCAAGATTCTTGTCACCGACAAGGTCATGCGTCTTTGGGATAAAATACCCCAAATAATAGGAATGGTATATTTGACTAATGCTGCTTACGAGGCAGCGGAGAGTTATGGTGTAGCGGCAGTCAAGGATTGCACTCTGCAACTTGAACGAGCCAGTGGCCTTGGTGAAGAGGGCCATGGGTATGGGGAGCTGGCATCGATATTGGCATCGAGCCTCGTATCAGCAAATATCGATGGCGTGTTGGTTGCAGATATGTGTGGGTAGGATTAAACTCCAATAGTGTAATGTATGCATTCATATATGTGCATGCGGTCGAGGTGACGTGCACTCAATCGCAAGACTCCGATGCTGCCGAGCTGTATAATAACATAGGTGGGAGGTTGAGCCAAATAAAATAAATGAGAGCACCTACGTCATCTCAGCAAACACTGAAGAAGGCATGCCAAGACGGCCTCCTCATATTAATCATGTACATTATTCTCTGGTTCATTAGACATAAATGGGAGCACGGTCATTAAAGGTAATTGTTTGCTACTCATTTCGTCTAGCTGATACTCCCCTGGCGTACTGTTAATTAGTCTCTGAAATCTGAAGTCCCGGCTAAAAGGCCCTCATGATCTTTAATTTATCGTTACAAGAGGGGTTCTTAACACACGACATATGGAAGGACGATATTCCTCGATGCGACGTAGCTCTCGTTTCATCCGAAGTGACAACGCATAAACAATCGGCCGTTTCAAAACAATAACGTCGGATTGTTACTTGTCCGAGAGCATGTAGCGCTCGGATGCTGTGCCGCAGTTGATGAAATCAAGGTTTCGCGAATAAGATTGGCAGGTTAAATGACGACGGCGATGGACGACACCCCAATAGTTTTGTTCTGCTGCTGTTTTAGTCTTGATGCAAAACAGGATCTAAGGTCACCGTCAATGCTTTCGTCGTAAACTTGCCATAGCATGGGTGAGGGACTGCCAAGGTAGTGAATTGTTGTGGAAGGCGAGACATGCATTGATTAATTCCTGCTTTGTGAATCGCCATCAGTGGGTGGAATAAGGATCGACGAGGCACCTGATCCTACCTCATGATTATGCTTCTTGTACCCTGGCATCCTAGTCACTGCTTCTCCTATGCATATATATCCTACCTACCCGTCAATTTACTTTCGATTCTTCATCCTCCCAAGCGTCAGGATGGGTAACGGACAGAGCTCCCCTGGACAGAAGTGTCTCGATGCTATCTGCAGCAACCGGACCGACTGCGTGTCCTATCCGAGCGATCCGCTCTACCACGTCTCGTGGGCGAAGCCGTACAACCTCGAAGTTCCCGTCACGCCCGCCGCCGTTCTACGACCCGATAATGCCCAAGATGTGGCCGACGCGGTGAAGTGCGCAAACGAAAATGGATTCAAGGTCCAGGCCAGGTCGGGAGGACACTCGTACGGGTAAGGTCTGTATTTCCGTATTAACTGGACGGGGTTAATGAATAATAGCAACTTTGGACTGGGAGGGTCGGATGGAGCGCTGGTGCTCGATCTGGTACACCTCAAAGGGTTCAGCATGGACGAAGAAAATTGGCACGCAACTGTCGGTGCCGGGATACGGCTGGGCAAGCTGGACGAACACCTTCATGGCAACGGCGGAAGGGCAATGGCTCACGGCACATGTCCCGGAGTGGGCATCGGAGGACACGCTACCGTTGTGAGTATCACTCTCTATGACACTCACGTACAACTAACATAAGAAACAGGGCGGCCTCGGACCGATGTCAAGAATGTGGGGAAGTGCTCTCGACCATGTGGTAGAAGTAGAGGTGGTTACTGCAGACGGCTCTATTCAACGGGCGAGCGAGACCGAGAACAGCGACCTATTCTGGGCGCTTCGTGGAGCGGGAGCGAGCTTTGGTGTTATCACGGAGTTCGTCGTTCGGACCCACCCGGAGCCCGGCGATATTATCGAATACACCTACAGCCTAACGTTTGGCTCTCAAGCAGAGATGGCGCCTGTATACCAGGAGTGGCAGGAGTTCATTGGCGACCCAGATCTGGATCGGCGGTTCTCGTCCCAGTTTATCGCCCAGCCGCTCGGGGCGATCATCACAGGGACCTTCTACAGCACCGAGGACGAGTACAAGGAATCAGGAATCCCGGACAAGATACCCGGCGGAAAAAAAGACGGGGACGAGATACTGCTGACGGATTGGCTGGGCAGTCTCGGACACCAGGCGGAGGTGAGCGCTTTGGCGCTTACTGACCTGCCAACCCCCTTCTACAGCAAGTCACTGGCGTTCAGACCCGAGGATCTATTGCCCAAGGATGGTATCACCGAGCTCTTCCAGTACTTGAACGATGCGGACCAAGGGACCTTGATCTGGCTCATCATCTTCAACTCGGAGGGCGGGGCGATGAGCGACACGGCGGCCAACGCAACGGCGTACCCACACCGGGACAAGACGATGATGTACCAATCGTACGTAGTGGGCGTGCCGGAGGTATCTGACACGGCGCGGGAGTTTCTAGATGGTGTTCATGCCAAGATCCAGCACGCAGCGCCGGGGGCCAAGTCAACATATGCAGGGTACATCGACACGGAGATGGAGCGGACGGAGGCGCAGGAGGTGTACTGGGGGAGTCAACTGTCGCGGCTGAGAAAAGTCAAGAAGCAGTGGGATCCGGAGAATCGGTTTAGCAACCCGCAGAGTGTACAGCCGGCAGAGTGATTGAGGGTGCGGAGAGCGTTGATGGCAGGACGGGGAGCAGGGATGTCATGACACTTGTCATAAATGACTAGAGACTGAGAGACAACGGGGTAATACTTCGTACATGCGTAACAGTACATCATACATGAGCGGGTATCCTAAGCCGAGAGTCCACAGTCCGTGACGCCGCTGAAGCTCCGATGGCATGCCGTTGTCAGTGAAAGACCGGCGGGGGAGAGATGCCACCATCAAAGGCTGCCCGCTAATCTCGACCGGGGTCCTCCCCGTCACACCTCGCGGCCTTTCAAGTGAGAATGACACCACCAATCATGGATGCAATGTCTGCCTAAATGTTGGGTGATCCCCGACCCGCTAGCGATGCTCGAAGCGACGAGGGCCGGGGCTTCTATGGCGTAAGTGGTAGGGATGGACGTTGCGAGAGAAGAGACAAACGCGACACGCTCCGTTGGTCGCAGGTTATTAAGACACGTACTGTGTAGATACTGTATCCATGGATGCGTGAGCCCACCAAGGAGCTGGGTGGGTGGAATTTGGTGGGTTTCTCTGCATGCGATGTTGTGGAATGCAACATGGATACATGCCAGTGATGGCCAGGGTTCCTTTCGCCGAAGATAAGCCTGGGACAAGAAGGAGAAGAGAATCAATGTATTGTAAGAAAGACTGGATGATGGAAGTTACTTATTTTTTTCTGCAGTAAGTTGTAATAGGTTTAATATATCAGGAACACGTCTCGTGATGCCAACTGAGCTTGAGTTTAATGGACAAATATTTTTTTTGGATGTCTTCACTTGTAGAGCAGCACATCCCTCTTATCAAGCATTCCAATCCGGTTCTGTGTTGGTCATAACAGAAATCGACCATATTGATTTCTGTCCTCGTGCACAACAACTCTGGTGCATAGTCTACGTGTTACAGCATCACCATCCTACCCCATTCCTCGGCCGAACCGGCCGGCCAGTCTCGGCCCAAGCTCCGCATCCGCCTCCGCATCCGCATCCGCCTCCGCCTCCGCCTCCGCATCCGCATCCGCCTCCGCATCCGCATCCGCCTCCTCTTGCCGTAGACAGCTCCAAACGTCTACGAAACGGGAAACTTTAGGTACCTGAATTAGCCAAAGGCAGACACGGCGCGATAGGAGAAACATCAATTCCGATTCCGACTAACCAAACTCAATGTCTTTGGTAACGTAAGATGTGCTTGCGGGGCCAACAAAACCCATCTCTGCTAGGTTGTGTTTCTTGTCCATCTTTCCTCCAGCATCTAACGAAAGAAACAACCAAGCCCATACAGCCAACTCAACTCTCTTGATACCATTTCTGCCCAAACTTGCATGCATATCTAGGTTTATTTTTAAAAAAATCTGTCACTTGAAGTTGACTCGTTCTTCTATCGACAAAAGGTAAGGCAGTCGCTCAACAGCACTCCACTGAAAATCACTGCTTCCGCTACCAACTTACACCACGCCTTTACGCACTTACACATTTGCTCACGCCACTTCACTTACACCTGGGAACCCACCTCCATTTACGGAGTATTCGTACATGAATTCACCTTGTTGGGTCCCCATCACTAGTATCCACCCATTGATCCTCCTCCCTCGACTTCTTTGCTCCTTCAGCGCTCTTATACCACCCGCATCCTGCTACAAGCGCCTTTTCCATCTGCTGTTCATCCACAAATCAGCACCCACTCGTCGTCTGATTTTTGCTTCATCTTCCCAGTCTTTACTGCTTAGTCCTCATGTATACCCGCCGCCCTGTCACTACCTTCAACACCAACAACAAGAGACCCTCTCCCGCACTAAAACCGCAAACCCCTGGCCGGCCCATTCCCGTCCCCATGTCCCGTTGCCAATGGTCCTCGGCACGGCGTTGCGTTGCAGCTCACTAGCGTTCATTCCGGCCCCTCCCCTCTAGCAGTTGCAGAAATACTGATACTACGTACAGTGCCAAAAGGCCGGTCCGAGAACATGTCCCTGCTGCAACGTGCCGCCAGATACAAATATGCAGGGGCTGCCAGTTCCGCCTTGCGTGGATATAACATAGCTCGTCTTGCCGCTGCGTCTGTGGCTCGTGGGGGTTGTTCCATCTCTTCTTTGACAACGACCAGAGACCACATTGTTGGACTCTCAGCCACTGCTAATCTCTCCTCATCTCGTTGTTCCCTTGCTCGCCCGTACTCAACTGCCGATCCCAAAATGTATACCGCGTCGTTCGCCTTTTTCGAGGCCATCTGGGAGGCAGGGATCACCCACTGCTTTGTCAATTTGGGTTCCGATCATCCCAGCATTATCGAGGCCATGGTCAAGGGCCAGCGTGAAGCTAAAGGGAAATTTCCTCGCACCATCACCTGTCCCAATGAGGTAAGTCTCGAGCTCTAGTACATGTCGTAAGAACTTTACACAGAATGTTGACTTGGGCTTCCTTCTCTGGCATAGATGGTAGCTATGTCAATGGCCGATGGCTACGCTCGTTTGACAGGCAAGCCTCAGTGTGTGATTATCCACGTTGATGTCGGTACTCAAGGACTAGGTGCTGCCGTGCACAACGCATCTACTGGTAGAGCTCCCATCTTGGTATTCGCCGGCCTGTCGCCCTTTACTCTCGAGGGTGAGTTGCGAGGAAGCCGCACCGAATACATCCATTGGATCCAGGATGTCCCCGATCAGAAGCAGATCGTCTCACAGTATTGCCGCTACACGGCCGAGATCAAGACCGGCACCAATGTCAAGCAAATGGTCAATCGAGCCCTGCAGTTCGCCACATCTGACCCCAAGGGTCCCGTCTATCTGTGCGGTGCGCGAGAAGTCATGGAAGCCGACATTAATCCCTACTCCCTGAACCAGGACCTTTGGGACCCTGTCGAGCTCGGCGGCCTGCCCAAGAGTGCTGTTACCAAGATATCAGAGGCTTTGGCTAGTGCTAAAGAGCCTCTTCTCATTACTGGTTATTCTGGCAGAAACAAGAAAGCCCCTGCTGCCCTGGTGGAGCTCGCCAACACCGTCAAGGGACTGCGCGTGCTTGACACGGGTGGTAGCGACATGTGCTTCCCCGCCGATCATCCAGGATGGCTAGGACTGCGGTTCGGCGCGGACGAGGCCATCACCACCGCCGACACCATCATCGTCCTCGATTGCGACGTGCCCTGGATTCCTACCAGGTGTAAGCCGCGCGAGGATGCCAAGATCTACCACATTGACGTCGATCCTTTAAAGCAGCAGATGCCTCTCTTCTATATACAGTCCAACTCACGGTACCGCGCGGATGCGTTGACATCTGTTGAGCAGATCACCGCCGCGCTGAAGGCTCCTGAGCTGGCCAGCAAGCTGGAAGCGACCGCCGCCGAGGCCGAGCAGAAAGTTGTTAAGGCGTATGAGGCGAAGCTGAAGGCAATTGCCAAGGCCGCCGAGCCTCAACAGGACGGCACCTTTGGAACGGGCCACCTGTGCCAGGTGCTTCGAAATGTCTGTCCAGAAGACACGCTCTGGGCGATCGAGGCTGTGACCAACACAACGTTTGTTCACGACAACTTACAGCCCAAGACTCCCGGCTCGTGGCTTAACTGTGGCGGAGGTGGTCTTGGATGGTCTGGTGGCGGTGCTCTAGGTATCAAGCTGGCGTCGGATTTTGAGAACGGTGGTAAGGGGAAGTTTGTGGTGCAGATTGTGGGAGACGGAACTTATCTGTTCACTGTCCCCGGAAGCGTCTACTGGATCTCGAAGCGGTACAACATTCCCGTGCTGACTATTGTGCTCAACAACAAGGGTAAGTTGAATACTTTGGGGGTTCGTATGAAGCAGTCTAACAGTGGTGATAGGATGGAATGCGCCCCGAAGATCCTTGCTGCTCGTTCACCCCGAAGGCCTGGGATCTACGGCTACCAACGAGGAGATTAACATCTCATTTGACCCCGTGCCGGACTACTCTGGTATCGCCAAGGCGGCCGCCGGCGGAGATATCTTCACGGCCAAGGTGGAGCAGTCGGCGGATCTGGAGAGGGTGCTGAAGGAGGCTGTTGCCAAGGTCGAGAGTGGTCAGACGGCGGTGGTTGACTGCAAGGTGGTATCTGACTGTTAAGAGCTGGACTACTGAATGACAACAATAATAGAGGAAGATAACGACGAGGATCTGTTCGTGTTCGTGCAAAGTAGCAAACTAAGGACTGTGCTGCTTTAATACCACTACCAGGGGCACATGGCTTTCAATTGAGGGGTAACATTCACACTGTGGGTTGCATGTCGATATCAACCCTTTCTAATGTTTTTTCAGGGGTTTCATAGTCGTAAAAATCCTAGGTGTTGCTGCTAGAACTTTTTATCAAACATGAGGTAGTTAAACAGCAAGATTGTAAAAGTTAGCTCGCGCCACCCACTACTGCAGCGATGGACCCTCGTATCTATCTGTACGAATGATCTACCCAAAGGGTTCATCGGACTGGACAACGACATCCCCGCAATGAGTGGAACCAAAACCAATGGTTCACGATGGCCAGATGCGAGTTTTCCACTTCTCTCTGTAAATCACTTCCCCTCGTGTCGACGAACTAGGATCGGAGCTTCAGGCCCGGCGCTTAGCCCTTCCATGCATTCTGGGGCGGCCCAGATCGTTGTCTGTTCCGCAGTAGCACATCTGCAAGACAAACGGGCGTGCAGCATCGTGGTGGCCACGAGGGTGAGTGAGACAAGGACAGGACGAGAGATGAGACAGGACCAAGGAAAGACAATTGCGGACGATCCGAGACAGGACGAAGTGAGACGGAACCAGCGCAAAAGGCAAGCCACACGACGCACGCGATTCCTTCAGCGGGTGTTTTTTTTGTTGCGATTATGGTTTGTTGTCCAAGGCTGCGCTTGGCTAGAATACACGCGGATGGTCTACATAGATGTCTGTCAGATGGATCTTCGCGAGATGGATCCATCTGGCTAGGAGGCGAGCTCACGCGATGCGCATCCAAGGCCGGATCTGCATTGGTGGATATGATAGACACCGGATCCAGTCGACCACCTGTCAATATCTCTTCTTCTGCTACCTATAGCAGCCTTCACTCTCTCTCTCGTGCTCTTCCATAACTGCGGACGTTGACTCCTTGGTTGGTTTCCCTTCCGCGGGACTGCGACCCCGTCAGTGCCGACAGCCAGGGATGCGCTGCAGAAGGTGCAAATTAGCGGCCATCTTCTGCCATCCCGGCAGGTCAGGCGAGCAGCCCAGGCGGCTCCAGCGGTCCACAGGCGGGCATCCTACTGGCCGCTGGGTCGGGGTACGGGGCGTCGGCGGGGGGCCTGCAGCGATGCGGTCGGTACCTTGCCATTTCGGGCCCCGGGCGGCTCTACACATCAGACGACACTTGCTTCGTCGGCCGTGGGATTTTGATTATTCGGGCCATAGCTGGCTCCTGTAAACAAGCCTGTTGCCCGTCGTAACCCTGTTATGCTTGCGTTTGCATTGGAGAAACGGCCTGGACCTAGCCATTGAACCGTCCAGATCTCCACATCTTGTCGCTGGCGCCCCGGTGCTTCGGATTCCCTCAATAGCAGACCAAACTACGAAGTAAATAGCCAAGTGTCCCCGTCGACAATAATACGAAAGCATGATCGCCCTGGAGCGAGGCTAGACGAACGCCCCGATTTTGCCTCGGCTCAGTGAAGTCACAGAAATAAGAAATCTAATCGAAGCGACTGCCACATTCCTGGCCATAAAGTCTGTTCGCCGCAGGAGCTTTTACGAAAAAGAAAAGCCCGTCCGCTCTCTCACTCGGCTCAAAGGCACGGACGAGTGCCATCGTCCCGGACATCCATCCATACGAGACTACCAGGACAAGACCAGACTACGACCTAGACCACGAAGTACGAGGTAGTCCCCCCGCACCACCACGTGCTTGCAGCTCGTGTCTCTCAAGTGTGGCAATTCGCCGGGGCTACAAAAACAACTTGGGTACGCCGTCGCCTCCCGCTTCACCACCATTGCTTCGACGCCGGTCGCCTTTTGTTCGCCTCCAATTCGAGGTCCATCATCAGCCGTTCTCTCCTGCTATCTTCACCTTCCTCTGGCGGCGTCTCTCGCTTTTTCACCGCTGCCTCATTTACCCGGCGGGTGTAGTTGTCGCCCCGCCGAATCTAATTCGGATCGGCTGTTGAATCCTGTTGTCGATCTGCGCTGGGTTGCGACTTTTCAACACCAACCCCGGCAGACTAATAACACCTCGCTTCCCTGCCGCAATATCCTCCGTATCGATAGCTCCGGCCGCTCTTCAGGGACCAGGTCCACTCGTCGTCCCACTCTATCTCTCGAGTTTGCGCTCGCAGACTGCGAAAAGCCCCACGACAATACCTACCCCGCCGTCACACACGCGTCCTACAATCAGTCTCGAGCGACGAGATCATGAAAAGCGGCGAATCGGGTCTTGTCGAGCGTCTGGTCCTCCTGAAAAGACTGAGGCGCATCAACGGGTGCATCTCGTGAAGGAGCGTTTCTCTCCGTCGTCCTCCCCACCCAAATCTCCCCGAGTCATGTCCCACCAGCCCTCCGCCACCGCGACGACCGAGACACAACCCTATACCGATCCTCTCGCCGCCGAATATGGCATCTTCCAGATGCTGCCATCCGAGGCGCTCAAGCTGTTAAGTGCCAATGTTGAGTTGCTCGTCAGGATAACGGGCGACGTCCCTCCCACGCCGCCGCCCAAGTCGCCCACCGTGCCGCACATGAAGGGAATGCAGGCCGAAAAGGAGAATATTGCGCGAACCTATTCAGACAAGAGCCTCGCTAGAATGCGCCAGCAGGCTGAACTGGAGGCCAAGAAGCTAGAAAGCAAGGAGCCACATACCTCGGCCGTCCAGATGGCCGAGGTCCAGACCAACGATGCGCCCGTGCAAGTCCACGATATGGATTATCAGAAAAGCTGTGATGGCGTCGATGGCGTCCAGCTTAAGCACTCCTCCGCGCCAACATTGCCGTACATCATTATCGGCGCAGATTCTCAGCCGATCAACCTTCAACATGGCGCCATCACCCGCAAGTTCTACAGCAAGAACGAGCCTCCGATTAGCATCAACCAGTACCTCATGCGCCTGCATCAATTCTGTCCCATGAGTACGGCTGTCTACCTAGCAACATCGCTCTACATTCATCGCCTGGCCGTCGAGGAGCGCGCCATTCCGGTCACTCGGCGCAATGCCCATCGCTTGGTCCTCGCTGGACTAAGGGTTGCAATGAAGGCGCTCGAGGATCTATCATACCCCCACACCAAGATGGCCAAGGTCGGTGGCGTTAGCGAGGCTGAGCTGGCACGCTTAGAGATTAGCTTCTGCTTCTTAGCTGGGTTCGAGCTTGTTGTTGGTGTTGAACGGCTGCAGGAACACTATGAGAGTTTGAAAGCTGGCATTGCACGACAGGCTCTGGACGATATGGAGGTCCCTACTCTTAGATTGGCACGAAAACCTCGCGAGCAGATCCAAACCGTGAGCTGAACTTGATTGCGGTAGCAGACTTGGATAGATATGCCGACTCGAGCACATCACAGACGTACGCGGTCCACCCTTCTCGTCCTCGAGGGGGGGAGTATGTCCGCCATATTTACAGGGACAAGAGAAGGAAAAAGAGTTGGATCGCTAGATGGGTACAAGCGGTTTTGCATACTTACAGTTCATCTTGTTTGGGTCCTAGGAATTAGCATCGTTACAGGCAGAGCATTCATATTGGGCATGGAAGATATATAACAGCGGACGATGGGAGAGCGCGTTTTCGATACCCGGATTTGTCTAATTATTAAGTTAGATTCACGGCGTATATCTGGTCTACATCTATCAAGTTGCCTTATCTTTATCATGGGCGAAGTCTTATATGTGATTAAGCGGTTTTGTATGAGCATGGCCGCAACTCATTCCCGGACTGAAGGAGTGACGCGTCAGACTAACACGACGCGTAAGACCAATACGAGGTAGTATCACCACCATCCAAACAAGACAGACCGTTCTAGTCCAGCTCACCCATCGGTCTCTGACGCAACTATTACGCCGGCTGGGCACAACAGGACGGCGAGGCATGAAGCCATCGCCGGCGAGTGTGGTCCCGTGGCCAGCGGATCGCGCAGGAGGGTTGCACGTCAACGTTGCAGTCGGGTCGCAACAAAGGGGGACGGGGCGGCGCGGTAGAAGGGGGGGCGATAAGGGCTTTGAAATGTTTCAGCTGAGGGAGGTGAGGCGAGAGGTCATGGGTAGGGGTTAGGTGGGGAGGGAGGGTGGTGTAAGTTGGAAGTTGGAGAGGGAGAAGTTGGAAGACGGTGGAGATGGGGTCGAAAGGTGCGGGCTGTGTGGGCGGTGGTGGAGGTGATGCTGAAAGATACGGGTTTTGTAGGACCTTGGTGGATGGTGATGTGTTTGAAAGCTGTGTAAGCTTTATGAGGTCTATGTGGGAGGATGCCGTAGAAGTGAGAAGGTGAGGAGACGTGGGTTAAGGTGAGTTGAGGTAAGAAGATATGAATCATGCAAGTGAAGCAGACGAAGAAGAATAAGGCCATGAATCTACAACATCACCCTATCATGTCTCAGCCATGCCCGGCAGTTCTGTCTATCTCGATGACACAGTCACCCAACACCAAGACCATCTATCACTATCACCACCACCCCCAACGACAACAGCACAATCCTCCGAATCAAGCATACCTGCCTCACCGCTTCCAGACCACAGCCTTTTCAACAGATAAAAAAAAAACCCCCAGTTCGCACCCATCACCAAACCCAAGACACAAACACTCACACCCGACCAATCACACCACCGCCTCCCGCCCCGGCCTGCCAGTCACAGGACCCCCTTCGGCCGAAATCGGGGGAGGGGTGTGTGTGTCCGGGTGACTCTGAAAAGCGGTTCCTTGCTTGGAGATAGAGAGAGAGAGCATGGAGGGTATGGGGGTGGAGGGGGCGTGTGCAGACGGGAGCGAAGGGATCGAAAGGGTTTGGTGATGTTGGTGTTAGTGGGAGTTCGGACTGCGGAGGATTCGTGATTTTGCATCGTCGTGATAGCACGCAAACGGGCGTAACAGCCTGTTCCGCCTCGTATCTACGGCCTCGGCCTTGAAAGCCATCCATCTTTCCATCCACCACTGTAGAGGGAACTCGCGAAGTCGAATGACACCAGTGACATGCCGCTGGACCATGAGGTTAGGTATTACTGAGTCTCCAGCAGCCCTGCTGCCTATGCTCTCCCCCGCACCAGGAACCACTAACCCCAAAGAAAAAGAAAAAGAAAGAAAAAAAAAGCCACGATTTAGTAAAGTCATGGAGGAGAAGGCAGAGGAAAGAAGAAGACAAAAGGACCGACAAAATTAAACCCTTGACAGGGCGCGCCTTTTTTTTTTTTTTTTGATGCACGGCGGGATCGCGCATGTTGCAGGTCCCCGGGAAGACCAAAGTTCTTTTTTACACTTGGTGGGCCTGGGGTCCTGGGCTAGAGTGTTGGGGATGGAACGACAGTTGGAAGATGCTGGGCTGGGTCTGTTGCGAGATTATGCTGGTAGGTGGGTGATGATGTCGACATGCTTGAGAGAGAGGCTTATTAATGCGTGAATGTGTTTGTTTGTAAGTGATCGCTCGAGTGTGTTTTGGAACTGCATGCATGTCTATCAGTGTGTTGCATCGTCGTGCATCATCAACATCAAGTCTCTGATACGATGACAACCCAAGGTATTCCAGAGAGGAGAGACAAAGGCAACACCAACACAGTAACTACCCATCCTCTCCCATCCAAGTCGAATGTCGTCTCCTTCCATCACCATCCATCTCCAATTCCCTCACTAGATCACACACTTCCCGCCTGCCTGGTCCCCATTCTCCACTCCGCGATACACTTTGACGAACGCCAAGAAACCCCCCCCCCCCCCCCCCCCCCCCCCCCNNCCCCCCCCCCCCCCCCCCCGAGTCATCGAACCCCGCCCGCCCGCGCCGACGATTGGCGATATCCATCCAAATCCGTTCCCGAAACCCCCGTCCCACAAACCCAGGCAGCCATCCGCCCACTGGGAAAGGGGAGTTTGGCCCCGTTTTCTGCGGTACGTATCGATAAGCTGCGGGGCATCCCATTCCCATCCATGGCGGGGAGGGGTTGACTGAGACTGTTTTTGGTTGCGTTTCCGCATTGGGAACGCCGAAGAGAGAGAGAGAGAGAGAGAGAGAGAGACCAGTCGCTGTGAGTCACTCGTGTTCACTGGTCAATGGGCCGACCCGTCGTCGACCGGGAGATGGGATGGGGTGACTGCGGGAGAAGGTTTTTGGAAATTACAACGGGTGTGGTTTGGATTGGGAAGGGTTCTGCGTTGTTGCCGGTAGCCAAGGTGACTTGCCGGCTTGTTGATTCTATCTAACTACTAACTACCTGTACTACCGACCAGCAAGAGAGCCGAAAAGGGTGGGCGATGAATGACCAGGCAACCATCGGCTGGTGCCCCTCCATCTAAGTCAAAGGCAAAAAGGTCAAAAATGTGATGTGATGTGATGTAACCAAAAGTAAAAACACACAAATCCCATAGGATTCTTTCTCTTTTTTTGCATCTTTTCTGGCTTTTATCTGTGCCGTTTTCCTTCTTCGCCGGCCTGTTTTGTCTGCCTCGTAGTGTAGTTCGTAACGCTGGTATCATAGATCCATCCACCCATCTCTGTAACTTATCATGTACATTCATCCAAATTCCATTTCCAATTCCAAAAATGTCATCGCTTGTAAATCAGTCGCATGCTTGTGCCCCCTGTGCCATTATCAAATCAAAAGCCAACCCGTCCATCCAGTCCAGAAAAAAACTCAATGATACAAAAAGTACAAGTCGAGAAAGGAAAACAAAGAGTAAACAAAAGGACAAAGTCGCTTACTCCCAGCGGTACACGCCATCGTCGTACAGCACACGGTGCCGTCGGCTACCGGGGCCGACTGTGGCTCGTCGCCGGGGCTGGATTCGCTCCATCAGTCGCTTGCGCTGAGCCTCATCCTCCTTGCGCTCCTCCTTCTCCGCCAGTCGCCGCGCCTTCTCCTCGCGGCGTGCCTCCTCAAAGCTGAGGCGGCGGACGGCCTCTGCCAGATCCGCCTCGTAAGGGACCTCGACAGCTCCTCGCTTGTAGGTAGAGGCACGCTTGAGGATAGGGGCAACGGGGACAGCGGCGCGGGCAGCAATCTCAGCGTTGGCCTCGTTGATGCGGGCACGGAGACGCTGAGCGCGGATCTCCTGCTCCTCACGCTCCTTCTCGCGCTGGCGGCGGCGACGACGCTTCTCCTCGTCTTCGCTGTGTGAGTGGCGGCTCTCGCGCGAGCTTGTAGATGCGTGTCGGGAGTGTGATGATCGCTGCTTGTTGTCGACAACCTCGATCTGAACGTGGCGGTCGCCGTAGGTCCGCTCGTCGACAATGACAGGGCGGCGACGGCTGGGCGAGGACTCGAGGTAAGGGCTGGTGTTGGGAGATGAGGGGGCCGTGAGAGGAGCGGCCCAGGTCTGAGGTGGTGTGCGAGGCGTGGGCGGGTTGTCAACCAGCACGATGCGCTCGTGGCGCTTGCCCTCGCGGCGGTTCAGGTCGAGGACCTTCTGGCCATTAACGTAGACACCCGAGGATCGCTTCTTGCTGGAGGAGCTGCCGTAGGAGTGGTCCGACTCGTCGGCAGAGCGGTAGTTGGGAGTCGAGGGCTGGCTGTACTGGGGGGTGGGAGGGAGCTGGGTCAGGTAGGGCATGTTGGAGTCGCCGTACGAGAGAAACTGGTGAGGGTGCTGGAAGACGACGTTGTTGGCGCAGGGCTGGCCGTGGATTGACGCGGCGCAGAGCGTGGGCTGGTAGGTCTGCTCCCGGTGGCCGTCGGGGTGGACGTAGGTGTAGACGTTGGAGGTACACATTGTGTCGGTGGTGTTAAACGTATGAGGAGGGTTGTCTTGGACGATGACGGGGGCAAGGGCACGAGAGGACCTCGCGGGTTGGTCTTGGTGGGAGCTGTGCTCGAGCTCCAGCTGGTGAAGTGTAGAGAGCTTGTTGCGGCGATGGTTGTAGACGATATTGTCGACGATGATGGGACGCGAAGCTGAAGACAACTTGGAAGGATAGCTGGCTATCAATGGACCGATGTGATGTTGTAGTGTATGTTGAAGCGTATTGTAGGTAGATATGAATGGATCGATTGCCTTGGATCGAAGGTGGGAGGGAGGAGGTCTTTATAGAGAAGAGAGAGGTGGGTGGGAGGGTTGAGTGAGGGAGGGTTGTGTAAGCCAAGGACACTGAGTCGAGGACAGAAGATGTGGATGCCTGGTGAGGGGAGAATAGGAATGCAGTAGAACTCTGATGGAGTGATGCTCTTGTGATACCGGGAAACGAAGTAGAAAATGTGCGGAGAAGAGGAGGAAGTCGGTACCTTAAAAGTATCGCATCGTCAGGACCGGCGCGTGTACTGTATAATAATAAAAAGAGTGAGTGTGAGTGTGAGAGGGAGAGGGCGTGTCTGTTCTGGTCAGTGCAGACACCCCCTGTCTCGCATCACTGTCGATGGGCTGGTCCGACGCCGTTTCTGCCTACCAGAACGCCAAACCTGCCAGGGCTGCCTCAGGGCGCCCCAGGCCGCCAAGAGACCCTCCACTGTCTTTTCTTCGGGGGGTTCCTCTTGGCGGCCTGGGAGCTAAAGGGTCGCCTGGCCTTACGGCCCCCAAACGCCATCGCCCTAGTTGTGGCTCCGCTCCACTTCCTCTCTCCAAAACCCATGCCGATGACTCCCTCCCAAACCCACACTGACCAGGGATCGCTGGGGTGGAGGGGGTGGCCCAATGGGCAGTGTTGCTGAGCCACGGCGGCTCTGGGGGGGATCCCGCCGCTTGTACGGAGTATAAGCAAGAAAGAGAAAAAGAGAAAGAGAATGAGAATGAGAATGAGAGAGGAGGCAAGAGGGCGTTGCTCGAAACGGAGGGAGGGTGTCGCCAGTGACGTGACATGATGATTGACGAGCATCAACCCATCATCCAGGACTCAAGGCCTCAAGGCTGCCACGGCTGGGACACGGCACCAAGCAAGATTGACGAGCGGGAGCACGCGCAGGTCGGACGAACCCCAGCGGGAGGATGTGCGACAGATACCTGGTCGGTGCCCCCAACCAACAAGTTCTATTCTCTCCATAGGACTCTTTCAGGACCATGGCTGTTGAGCCTGTTGGTGTTCCTGATGATGCGGCTGCCGACGACGCGGCCCTCGCTGAAACACCCTCCAAGGAATCAACCCCCGGGCCAGTCTATTTTCTGCGTCCACCCAGTCAGTAAAGTTCGTTATTCGGGAGTATGAATAGGTCGTCTAGCGACTGAGCCAATCTGCGTCGATACCGTCAGAGAGGACGCGCCGAAACAACAGGCGCGCGAAATGCGAGCACTCTCGAGACCGTCTCACTCGGAGCCTACGATTAGACGCCGGAGTGACTGGGCGCCATGACGCCGGCCGCGCTCCGAGGCCGTGACCCACAGAGAAAGGTCTCTATCGCGGAAGTCTCCATCGCGGAAGTCTCCATCGCGGAAGCACAAAGAGGCATCACGGGGACGGTCTTGCGCGGGAGTCGACGGGTTGGTGGATTCGGCATTGACTCACTGTCGATATCTGGCTCAATCCACACTAGGATAGATCAACCCGCACGCCCCCAGGTACGAGGCAATCGTCCTAGATGCGTTGCTTGGGTGGTGGGTGGTGGGTGGTGTGGTGCGAAAAGCCAGGGCATGCGCGTGCTCCTCTTCCCGCAGTGGTTTGCAGAAAACTGCACCCGGAGAACGGGCCTGGGGGAGCTAGGACTCGCTGGTCTTGGCGGCCATCCTCGAAGCAGCGTAGCCTCCAACTCTGCTGCAAGGGCCGAGGGCAGAGGCCGGCGCGCAGAGGCAGTGCTCACTGCTGGGGCTGCTTTAGCCCATCGAGGCTTGGACGCCCTTTTGCCTGTTCCGACAAGCGGCGCCATCACAGCCTCCGCTGGCGCAGACCTTGGATCGCACCTGGGAGCAAGGGCCACTCAGCCTTGCATCGCAATTGATCGAGGACTCGACATTGTTTGCTTCTAGCGATTCAAGATGACCAGATCCATTGGATGCCTCTCTCTCGCTTCTCCGCGTGCAGTGCACCAGCCACCACGATCGAAGCCGACGGGAACTAGAGCAAAGAGCTCGCATGGCCATAGATCATAGAGCATGGAGCCATCGACGGATTGTCGCATGGGTCATGCCCGTCATTGAGACGCAGCGCGCCAGAACATGTTGACGAACAGACGCCGCAGCAGCAGCCGCACTTCGGCCAAAGCCGATGCGATAAGCTGTTGACGTGACGCGTTTCTTCATCGGGATTAGATAACTGGTTGCCTTGTGTCGCCAGCCGCTTGTGGGTGAATCACGGCCGAGGAGAGTGAGTGAATAGCTTCAACTTGGCGGAGGCGAATCGCGAAACGGCCCCCAAACCACCAACGGCCGGACTCCACTGTCGACAAAAGTCCAAATCACCTCCATGACGACCCAGGACTATCGACGAAGCCTTGGCTGGTTACCCATGATCTCATCGCACGTTCTGCATTACAGCAAGTAGCTGCAGCACATGCCAGAACCTCTGAGAATTCCTAAGGTTCCCACGGAGCACCGCCGAAGGTCCGGTGCACCTCGATCGAAGCCAAGGGTACCGGTGTTCCACCGCAGCCCGATTAGGAACGAGGGGACAACGCGATATTCGGCTGTACACTTCGCAAACAGCCAGTCGACTGCTCCTCCACCTGTCTGTCCGTGATTGGGTCGTGGCCGCCGTCTTCAAGCGCGGCTCGCACGAGTACACCAACAACACGAGTGCCGGCGACGACCAACACTGAAGTCTACTTGTTTCGGCAAGACTCATGAAACGCAGAGACGGCATTGAACAGATGACAGTTGGGCCACGTAAGGGGCGACCAGTGCCTCTCTGCAACCGCAAATTGTGCACCCCTCTGATATCCAATCCAGCCGCAAGCAAACCGCAGCAGCACCTGACGACGTGTTTTTTTTCTTTTTCTGCTTCGTCTCGTTTGTTCGTCCCTTTCGCGAAAGTCCCTCCCAGGTGCTAATAAACCAGGGGAAAACGGCCCCCAAAAAATGGCCCCCAAAATAGGAACCTGGAAATTAGAAACTCGGCGGCCTCTCGCGACAGACCAATAAGTTGCCCTGCTTGCTGAGATTGCGCGTTTTGCAGACGAGTTTGCCCTGCATAGCTCACCATGAAGCAATCAACTGCAGAAAGAGTTAACTCCGTGCCCCCGAATGGTGGTATTGGCGATGATGGCGATGGTGTTGATGGAGGGAGGGCAAATGTCGCTTCCCCCTGCACACGCTGCGGCACAGCCAGTGGCGACGTTCGTTTCAGCGACCAGATGCATACGCTGGGTCCGGTCAAGCCCGGATCAGGGCAGGGTCAAGACGGGACCCAAGTCAGCCCTGTGAGGCATTCCAGCACCGCCCCGTTGCCGTCCGCCGTTCGCTCGGCTGGCCGCCGATTCCCTCCCCAGAGTCGTCTCCACATTCTGCAGTCGGAGACGGATACGGAGAAGACGGGTTGTGGAGAGCGCACTGTCTCTAATTCTTCCATCGTCGTCATTGTCGATTACGCATGCCGTTTCGTTGCTGCGCACTTCGCTTATCGACCCGAACTTCGCTCCGGCCCTTGGGCCTCCAGTACGATCGACAGAATACCATAGCCCAGCCTTGTTCACAAGCCTTCGCCCAAAAATATCATTTCCTATTCTGAGAACCGGGACGCTCCTTTTTTTTTTCAAGAATTTGACGCGCGCTTCGACACGTCTCCTGTTGTCGTGGTTTCACGCTTGGCCGCGCGATCGAGCCAACAACCGTTCCCTCGGGTCCGGGAGAAGCCCTCGAAAAGGGAAGACCCGAAGCCCCGCGTGTTGGCCCGAATACCTGGCCATCGCATTTTCAGAGCCTAATTTTCATGATTAATTGTGTGTATTTCTCGCGGTCCCGCCGAGGTGTTTGATGTTGGTGCTGTCCGTCTTCGTTCTCGTGTCGTGATTCGCGCCTCAGAGCCTCATCCTCAGACGGAGATCAGCTCACAGCCGCAACGGACATTTACGCGCGGCAAGCTTCATCAGCCTTCCCACTTTCTTAACTTTCTGAATGCAACCGCCGAGTTCGCGGCCGCAGTCTATGCGGCCTTGATAGCTTGTCGCGCGCATTCTATTAAAGTCAACTGATCATAGCTCCCAAAACGACGGGATCCAAGCGGGATGCTTCAGGGTAGGTGCGTCGTTAAAGACTCGGCGTCGATGAAGAAACCAATTTGTCACAATGTGGTTCTTTGGGATGAACCTTAATAGAAATTGCTATTCTTGTTATAGCAGGAATGATCTAACTTAGTGCTTTCATGAAGACCTCGGCGGTCATCGTGAGCCCTCCATTGGCCTGCTATGACACCTTCCGTCGTGCGGCGGCAAGGCACCGACACTCTGTCTCCGTGTCCGGTTGCGGGCGCTTCCCTAAGTTTATTTGCTGGCTAGGGCAAGGAATACAGGACTCATCTTCTAAACAGCGTTGAGTGTCCCGGAAGTACCGGTCTTTAATGCAGTCAAAATGCGTGCTGATACTCATCGAGTGGTTGGCTTGGAAACTAGGATGTCAAAGATGATGACGTTAGGACCAAGGCCTCTGGGACTATTAACATGCACCCTGAGACCAGTGATATGAATTCATTGAATGGCTTTAATTTTCTAGCTGAAGAATTTTGCAACACTCAAGTAACACCTGATGATACAGACTGAGAAAGTTCAACTTGGTGTACATTAGAAAACCAATTCCTAACTCCGTCCCCCCCTTCATGCCAATTACTGTCCTTACACAAAACAACCGCATGATCGCTACTAAAAATAATCATCAATACTCGTCACAGCCATCAAGTCAAATGAACCTAGTCCATGCCACGAGCCATCGATCGAGGCATGTTCTATGTGTGTACCTGACTTTATGTCGCCACGAGACTAGACCCTCCAGTCAAAGCCTATGTCGAAGTGACCATTTTCTGGTATAGCCAGGTTTGAACACCTGACTGTGTTGTTACTTGCGTCCAAGAAACCTCCCTGGTCAACTCCTTGCCTCGCAACTCGATTCCCCCACCACTCCAAGCGAATGTCGTTGCGTTGGAGGGCGAAGAACATGACGAGTCCAGATATGCCAATCGCAGCCATGAACGAACTCGTCAAGACATAGGCATATCTCTCCCACCACGACTTGTATCGCCTCTTGATAAAGTAGTTGAAGAAGATGGCCAGAACAACGGTGCCCTGCATGTACGACCAGTTGTAGGGCGCCCATCCCAGTGGACCAGCCATGAAAACAGGGATGTTGACGTTGCGCCAGAATGATCTAGGCCATCTCTTTGCCATGAAGTAGACGGCAATCGGGAGTACAACGCCTAAGGGGATAACGTAGGTGACTGTGCGGTACGGTCCGTGAAGACCGAAGAGGCGACGCGGCCCGACGACGCCCCACAGGATTGATGACACGAAGTAAGAGTGTGTGTGAGGGCATGTGAAGCGATCTTTCTGTCTTCCGTGGCATACGTCTTCGATGTTACGCAAGACCCAATGATTGACGCCCAGAGCAACAAATCCAGCCAGAAACGTCGCGTAGACTTGGGCTTTGAACGCCCAGCGGGGAGGGATCTTGGCGTAGTGCGCCAGCTTGAGATCAGACACGAAGTTGAGGGATTGAGAGGTCGACATAAAGCTGAACATCTTGAAGATCATGTTGGGGATAGTCCGGCCTTCCAGCGCGTACCCTCCAATGACATAGGCTAGGATGCTCGTGGGGACCTCCATGTTGGTAATCGCTGCCAACATACCAATGGGAATCTGCAGCAATATCGTGAAGCAAAGCGCGAGCACAATTCCCCAAATGGGCATCCCCGTGGGCCAAAGAGTGACGGAGAGGCAGGCTAGGGTGAAAGAGATGGCGAGGATGACCAGGTACCACCAATGAGGGCACTCTGGATAAGCAGACATGAGTCGGTTATGCACATCCTTGAATTCGTCCGATCGCTTCTTCCGAGACCAGACGGATCTCAGCCCGTCCATGATTTCCTTTCGGTGCCAGAGGAACATGTGAGTGGGGATCGCGACGTAGATGGCAAAAAAGGCAGCGTAGTTTAAAATCTGAGTGGTCGCCACCAACGGGACGCTGTATTCGTAGTAGGCTGTCTCGTTGAGGGTGAAGTCGGAGTTTAGAATGCGCCGGATATCGTAATACTTTCCCGTATTGTCGTAGATTCTGTTGCTGTTGATGGGAAAGTATCCACCATCCCAAACGTTGTTGAAGTACAAAATTGGAGCGACGATGAATCCCATAATAGCCATACCAGTCGAGAAATTCATCAATGTGAACAGTGGAGTAATGATAGGGTCGCCGAGGTATGTCGCAATGTTCCAATCGAGAGTTGGGAGTGGGTTGATGCCGAGACCACAAGTGCTTCCTGCGACCAAGGCGAGTGTAACACTCCCAGGGGAGATCCAGGTAACCCAGTTGAAGAGAGCGAGACCTTGAAAAAGGAAGTTGGGCACAAAATACCAGAAGAACATGGCTGCGAAACAGCCGACGAAGAATCGGTATCGTGAGATGGTCCAGCCGTTCGCACTGGCGTCTGCGTCCTGCCCGTTGTCTTTGAAGAGCGCTTTGGTCAGTGCGATGTTGGCGAGGGGCCGTTGCCATATCATCGAAGGAGGATATACTAGGAATCGACGGGCCATGCCGGCGCATCCGTATCCGATGAGCTGAGTGGCCAAGAGGGTGACGATCTGCCAGGGAATGCTGTTGGAAAGCACGGTTTCGCCGTAGAACCTGTCGAGCTTTAGGACCTGGATGATGCTGACGATGTATGCTCCGGTAGAGTGGCCACCAAAAGCAACATTGGCCATCATTGCGATGAGGATGTGTTCCTTCTGGTTGAACGGTCCGGGGTTCAGGGTGAAGCTCCAAGGGCCGATGCCAAAGGTCCTAGCCGGGAGCCATCTCGCCATCAGCACGCCGATGGGCTTTGAGAGCAGCTGTACAACGTAGGTCGAGATCATGATGCTCGGCATTCGGAGCGAAAAGAACTGTTGGATGGCGGTTCCTCCGATGGTGAAGAAAGTGCCCATGAAGAACACTCTGAAAGTGCCCACGGGAAGCGTCGGG
Source organism: Neonectria hederae (assembly GCA_003385265.1). NCBI lineage: Eukaryota > Fungi > Ascomycota > Sordariomycetes > Hypocreales > Nectriaceae > Neonectria > Neonectria hederae. The sequence continues at coordinate 203,258 of QGQB01000103.1, forward strand.
TCGTCAGTCGGGTCGACAACGGCACGGACTTCTGGGTAGGCGGAGTTGTTGATCATCAACTCCTTCTGGGCCTCGAACTCGTTGACAATATTCTGGGCGAGCTCTGGGTCGTCATGGCCATCTCGTCTGTTCTCAAGATATTCTCGAGCACGATCAATTGTTCCCGTGGGGAAATTCTGATCGTGTTCGTGCTCTTGGATAAGGGTTTCTAGAGCTTGGACAAGACTGGCTTGGGAGTCGACTGAGTCCTGGCCCACGGATACCCGCTCTTTGGTGACATTTTCGGTTGTCAGCTTTGTCTCCGTGACGACTGGCGTCTTATCAGGCACTAAGTCCATTTTATTTCTTGCAGATTGCGGCCGAGGAGGAGCGATTAATATGTAGCCAGTTATTAGAGGGAGGGCAACGGTAGTTAATGACCACTGGTCGAAAAGGGAGATGATTGACTGGAATCGGCGACAACGAGGAAATTCCTTACTTGTAGAACTCCTTCTCTTGGTTTGAAACCAAGAGGACGTCTTTCTTCGAAGCAGACATGGCAGAGGTAACGGAGATGAAATCTGCCGTGGGGACCTCTTCGACTTAAACCTAGGTTGAAATTGTTAGGGTTCATTGAAGCCACGGTACACGCATAGTTGGAAGAACGATGCATCACGGGACAGATGCGACCCAACGGAGTTGCAATCCAAACTGTAAGATGGCAAATCGTCAACGGCTACGACTCTACATCTAAAACTCGGAATTGGATAGGAATGCTACTAAGCCACGGAGTATAGGCTCGATAAAAGAATCATCACTAAATCGTTCAAGGAAAACGTAGCAGAAGATTGAGGGATCATGCCTGAGAGACAGCAAGGCCATCAAAGTTCGTGGCGGCCTTATCATGGCGAAGGTTCGTCTTCGAAAGCAACCTTCAGGGTGGAATATTCTTGAAGTACATCCGCCATCCAGATAAAGTCTTTCAAAGTTTGTCGCACCTTTATGAAAAAAAAAAAAAAAACAAGTAATTAGAACGTAGGAGTTGGAAACGCCCTCTGGAGTTCATCAGAAAATTTGGTGGGTGACCTTTTACTCATTTATATGAAGGGCACCTCACCACAAACGAAGTAAACAATGATAGATGTCCTTTTACTTGCATGGTATAATTCAGACCGTTAGAAAGCGCAAAGTATAGCTAATAAAAGAACCTCGTGCATTTCGCCCCTCAGTCTGTAAGCATCTCAAGCGATAGCATCTGGCAACTGCGAAAGCTCATGATGGTACAGCTTAAACAGCGGGTCCCAGACCGTTACCGCCCGTTTCGAAACCTTGCCATTCTGATACTGTGGCCGGGGGACGAGGAGCAGCTTGTCCACGGAGCACTCGATAGCCTCTCCGGAGAGTGAGTCGTCTTCGAGGCACTTGTTGTACGCCGACACGATGGTTCCAATAGGCGTTAAACTGCTTCAAGTCAGTTTCTGGGATTTTTGGACTCAGGTCGGGCTGGTCTACCATTCAGCCGACACCGCTGCCACCATCTCCGGAGGAATGATCTTGGTGGCTACAATCCCCGGCAGGACGCAGTTGATGCGAATGTTCTCTTTCTACAAATAGTCAATTTGTGACTTTTACGCATAATGTTGAATGGATCTCACAATTTTGAGTATTCTTGATGTTGCGCGAACAAAATTGTACACCTAGCAATGGTCAAGTCAGCTAGCTATACGTAACCTTGCGGATTGGAATGCTACTGACCGCTGCTTTGGCACCATCATATTCTGGATACGTCTCGTGGGGATGCACAGCCGCAATGCTAGCAGTGGCCACGATGCTGCCGCCTGGTGTCTTATTTTTCCTCATGAAATGGATTGCTAGCTGGGTGCCGTAGATCACACCCTTGTAGTCAACGTCTGTGCAAAGCAGATTGGGTTTCGGCGGAATTCTTGGCCGGTCAATAAACGTATGTCGTGACAATTATCCTGACTTACGTGTCGGAGTTTTTGTGATCCAAGATGTAGATCGAGCTAGTGCGGACAACCGTGAGACATGTACGATGAAGGCAACTCTCACGATACCACTCACCTCTTATCAACAATCCCAGCATTGGCACAAAGCGCATCCAGTCGCCCGTATTTATTCCATACTTCTTGGAAGCATTTGGCCTGGCTGTCGTAGTCGGATACGTCGCACGTGTGGAAACTTGCGTTCGCGCCCAGCTTAGACGCCAGTTCGGCATTGGGTTGGAGGTCTGCCATTGCAACCGTCCATCCTTTCTGGACAAGATCTTCTGACAGGGCCTCGCCCATACCCGACTATATGATGTTAGTACCAAGGACTGCCGTTTAGTGGGGATTCCGTACCGACGCGCCGGTGACGATGGCGACGCGCTTTAGACTCATCGTGACAGCCAGGGATCATCAGGTGCAAGCCTTAACACAATGATTTTCGTTTGGTGCATTTTATAATTCATAGTGTTTCTGTGTATCAACTCAAACGCTTTATAGAATAGATAAAGCTAATGTTCTGTCATCTGTTGGTTTATTTCATCGTCATTCATTCTTATTGAGGATATACTTCTCCATTCAGCACGCTCACGGGAACAGCAGCCGATGCGCGACCCCGTCGAGTACAACCAGAGGTTTGTCTGTGCTCATGAGAGAGTGGTGCTATTGGGTACCGCAGACGAACATCTGTCCGGTGTCAAACCTGCATTCACTCTATCGCCTGGGCCTTCATGAACAGGAAACACAGATCCACCCCGAAAAGGGTGTAGCCAGTCTTGCATCGCGATGGATCAAACGATGGTCACACGGACCCGGCCTGTTAGGCTTGATCTTGACTCCGCCATCTGTGATAGGTCTGTCTGAGACAGAGCCTGGCTTAGCTAGGTAGAGATGTCAGGCACACCATCTTATCCCGGGGACCTTTTTCCTGGAGGGCGACCATGCATCCGGGACTAATCAGTCACTGAACCCGACTCACGATGCGGACCACTGCCTGTCATCAGTGACCAAGATGACACCGTTCACTGGTTATATGAGATCGAAGAAGGCGCTACTTAAGCCCTATGCCACTACTTCCCATGTATTAGACTCCATCTTACTCCCCATGAATCAGTATCCCTCCTTCTATTGTAACTAGGGCTGAGTAAAATGGAAGCAAATGTGGTGCGGGTGGGGGTCCGGGGTAAGCTACCCCGGACACCGGGATCTAGTGGAGATGGTTTTCCGTAACCTGGAGTAACGATTGTGGATGACAGTCTCGAACCCGTCAGGTCACTGACTGTATCAGTTTGGCTTATTGGTTACAGGTGTAAGACTCCGGGGTCTGGTCAAGGCTGTTGCAGGGGTGTTATCTTAAATAGACAGAGCAACAGCGTGATGATCCTTGTATGGCGCTGTTGCTGGTGTTTCGAGATCAAATCTTTCAAGGCCTTTCCCCGCAACAATTCATCAACCATTGCTTTTAATACTTGCTCTCAAAATGACTACAGACCTGAAAGAGTCGGTTGATGGGCAACAGCTCGACAAAGGATCTACCGATGATATCGAAAAGGCGCACGAGACGACCAGCCATGTAGTGCACGACGAGAAAACTGCAGCATGGATTCCCGGAGACGACACTCAGTACGATGTTACCTTCAAGACTTGGATCGTGGCCTCAGTAAAAACAATGTGCCCCAATTTGTTCGACAAATTTTTAACACCTATCTCTTAGATCCTTGCCCTTTCATATGGAGTCTCGTTCTGGATTGTCCCGTCTCTGAGCTCGTGCCAGGCTGGCGTTGCCGCACAGCTCGGCGATGCAACCCAGGCTGCGTGGTATGTCCCGATATACACGATGACGGTTACAATGGCGTTCATGTAAGTTTTCATGCTAGAAGCATCTTACAGTCTGCTTATGTCCTTCAGGATCTGTGGTGCCAACTCTGATCTGTTCGGCCGCCGCTGGTTCATCATCACCGGGAACATTCTACTATTTGTCGGCTTCATAGTTGGAGGGACTGCCAAGAACAACACCGCCCTGATTGTTGCTTGTGCCTTTATTGGATTTGTAAGAAACGGTTTGAGAACTCTGGTCCCTGGGAGTATTGCTGACTTGGATTCAGGGTGCCGGTAATGCCCAACTGGCTGCTTTTGCTCTCCCGGAACTTCTTCCTAACAAATGGAGACATTCTGCGATTGTTTTTGCTGGTATGAACTCCGGTATGCTATTGATGGAAACTTTCTCACGTTCTCTAGATATCGGCGTCTACTTCTCTGTCATAGTTGGTCCCGTCGCTGGCCGCTTTGCCATTCAACGGGGCGAGGATGTAAAGCACCCCCATATCCTGCAAATAACCCAGTTCTGACTTCTGTAGTGGCGATGGCTCTTCTATGGACCTGCAATCGTCATTGTCTTCTCTTTCATCGGATTGTACATGTACTATTTCCCGCCTCAGCACCCCCGTGGACTCCCCACCAAGCAGGCCTTGCGCGAGCTGGACTACGTCGGTGCTCTACTCTTCATCGTCGCAACGACTCTTATCCTTACCGGAATTGTTTACACCACGACTCTAAATTCCTCGGATCCCAAGGTCGTTGGTACCCTTGTATCTGGGTTCGCGTTGATGACCGCCTTCGCGTTGTGGGAGACGTTCGCCCCGCTGAAGCAGCCGCTCACCCCAACTCGCATCTTCACTCGGGATAAGGGCCGAGAACTGACAGCGCCTTTTATTACTGGCTTCGTCGTCACCATGTTCTATTACTGCTTGAATGTGGTATTCCCCACGATGATTGCCGTCTTCTTCACCGACGAGAATACCGACTTTAAGTATGCCATCGTCTTGACGCTTCCGCAGAACCTCGGCCTCACATTCGGCGCTGTGCTCCTGACTCTCTTTGGCTCGAAGATCGGACACTGGCGGTGGACTTTGACAGGCTCTGTTACTGTCATGGTCGTTTTCGGCGCCTTGCTGGCACTGGGGACTCCCGATCGCTTCGGCATGATGATTGCATTTATCTTCATTGCTGAGGTTGGCTTTGGCTGGGCTCAGTACCTAAGCATTGCGTTCATCCAGTTCGGCACCGACCAGGTGGAACTTGGTATTTCTGGAGGCCTTGCGTACGTATTATTTGACTCGCCATTTCGTGCTATTGGCACACTAACATCGACTAGGGGCGTGTCTCGTTTCGCAGGAGGCGCAATCGCCATTTCTCTATACACCACCATACTGACCAACGTCCAATCTTCGAGCATGCTGAAGCTTGTTCCAGCGGCAGTAACCAAGGCCGGTCTACCTGAGGGTTCTGTCGAACAGTTGCTTGCGGCTTTGCCATTGGGATCTGCTGCGCTTCAACAGGTTCCTGGCATCACTGCAGATATCATGGCAGCAGCTGGCGCAGCCTTCCAACAGAGCTACGTTGTTGGCTTGAGAGCGACTTGTCTGTCATCATTGTCCTTTGGAGTGGTGGGGATTATTGGTAAGTTCCTCTTGGTTGTTGGCCCTTTACAGTTGCTGATTCTAAAGTAGCTTGTCTCTGTTGCCAGGACATAGAGCACAAGATGAATGACAAGATCGAGATCTTCCTAGAGAACGACAAGCACGCGGACATGAACAAATACCATTAAGTTACCGTTTAATTATTGGGATAATTGAGGGTGCAAGCTGGAACTGGAAAGAAGCCCTAGATAGCGGTTATGCAAGGGTGAATGGGAATTAGTTCAGCTACGAGAGCGAGGTTTTAATATCCGGACTGTCATTATTTGAATTGAAACAGCCCAACAAAGCGTGTTGGGAACAACCGATGTTTCTGTTCACATTGCCTTCTCTCAACCGTAGCCATCAATCGACTGGGATCGGTTCATTATCCAAGCTTAGTCCTAGTACTCAGGCTACTGTTAAACGATCACTAAAATTGCAAGTTCGGTCAACTCTGGAGACTGTTGAAGAACTCTTGTGTGCACCCATCTTTGAGTAATGTAGAAAGGGTTCCGGGTCAGAGGAACGCTCACACAGTGATCTGCTTCCCAATGTCACTGTCTGGACCAACTTTGTCTTCTCACGCTATTTGCCAAGCATTGAGGCTGACTTCTGTGACCACGATATAACGGAAAACGAAACCCGGACGCTTGACACCCCGCCAACGTTCCGTACTCGACGATGTGCCAGCCAACGGCAGCCAATATGATGGAAGCTTATTTGGCGAGAGCTTTGCCAACCTTGTTCCCCGGCCGAGCTCCCCTCTCCCACAGCGGGGATCCTCGCATCACAGGACGGGACGCAGCTCCACCATGACGCCGTGAGCCCGATCACAGGAAGCTATTTGTGGGGTAGCCGTCGCCTCGGGAGGGCTGGCCGAAGGATGCTTGCTCCGGTGAGGGAGCTGAGGAGATCCGGACTGGATACGGAGTGCCTGATGGGAAGCAGTAGCTCAGGCGAGAAGTGGGGTGGCACTATTATTGAAGGAATGAATGGCTAACGGCCCCGAGAGGCGTGAGTTTTGGAAGAGTTCGAGATAAAGAGGAGGTGGTGACTTGGGACATAATGGGATACACTTAGAAGCCGCCATCTCGATTCCACTCGAGACATTGTGCACAGCTCGATCTGTTCATAGAGTATTACTGTTCAGAACATATTCGATAGCCTGTCAGGATGACGGCTACAATCCCATTGACAGACCGGTTTTTCTTATTTGGAAACTGCAACATTGTCCCGGACAGATATGACGACGTACGATCATCTTTGGGGCCAAGATCGAAGTCCGGACACCGCTTAGTATTGAAACTCAGCTAACTGATACTCGCTCAGTGGCAAGCCGCGTACGACAAGCTCGCCGAATACGTATTCGACAAGGAGCCCAACACGCTGACATACTACTTCGGCATCCCGCTCGAACACGCCTCCAACCCATCCCGCACCGACAACATGCTCGCCTTCGAGAGCTACCGGTCCCGCGAGGATCTGTACGACGTGCACCTCAAGTCCGAGGTCATGACGACCACGTTTCTCCCTAGCGCGAGCCCGACCATGACAACGGGTCTGGACCTCACGCACTTCGCGGCCGTGGGTGGCTTCCTCGACCTCAGCGGCCAGAAGATTGAGTGCGGGCTCATGCACGACATCCAGATCCGGTGTGTCGACGGCGCGGCGCGCGGGGAGCTCCTGGGCGCGCTGAGGCTGTTGTGCTCCATGGTTGAGGAGCGCCAGCGGGACGGCAAGGGCGACGTGTTGACCTTCATGGGGCTCAAGTCGCTGGACAACGAGACGGGTGCGAGGATCTTTGCGCGGTACAAGAGCCGTGAGGTGTGGGAGGCCTTCTTGCGCGGGGACCTGCTCCAGGCGTTCTGGAAGTCTGTGAAACCGTGTGTTTCGAGTATGGATGCTAAAGCGTTTGCGCCGAACGGAAAGGGTTGGTTGTGGAAGTGAGGTATTCGTTGGATATCGTCAAGTTCCTCCACTGATCGTCCTTTAATTTACATCCCTCGTCGAGTTGGCATTTCCAACCGATGCTAGCCTGACCTGATATAGTCGGACAGGTTGATAAAACATTAGTGAGCTGCGTGAGCTGGTGACAGAATCGGCTGTCTTTTGTTTTCGCTTCGTTCCCCTAAACTCCTTTTTTCGGCAAATGGCTGGCTGTAAAGCAAAAAAAGCACATGAAGCTTTCGTTTTTCGTCAAACTCGGTACCCGGTGATCTCGTACCAGGGATCGTTGGGCGGTGGACGGTTTCGGCGGCGTCGTCTGCGTCTCCGTCGTCGATCTGCGGCACGGGCATCCCTTGAGCAGTCCACGCAGCCCCAGATGACCAAGATAAATCGCCAGGCACTGTGATGCTTGTCAGCAACTGGAAGAGAAAGAGTAGATCTAGGTTGTACCTACACTTGCGCAAGAAGAGCCCACAGAGCTGCCATGAGATACTTCTCTTGTTGTCGATCGTCGCTGGTGGTAACCTCCGGGTCGTCCCCGATGTGGATGTTGGACACCCACATCATAATTATGCCACCAACGCACAGTGCAAGCGAGAACAGATCATGTAGCACTCGTCGGGATGTCGAGAGTCGCGGGAGTGTTTGCCAGGTATCGGTGAGGGCGACGACCTCCCAGCTATCGTTGAGCATGGCGATGGCGGACTAGCGACTGGTCTTAGCTTCTCAACACCACCAAAATCTGCATCACGGCACCCAAGCATGCGCTTGACAAAGTAAACAAAGCTTCGAAATTTGGAACGTACCCCCAAAATGCCAGCAACAACGACTTGGCCTTTGGACGGCCATGATTTGCCTACGTAGGCCAGCAGGAGCAGCGCCAAAACGGCTGTCGCCCAGGCGAGACCCCTGAGACCCGCCTGCAACAGGCCGAAGTGGGTGGGCAAGAAGCGCGGAGGAGGCATCGCCGCGCGAGATGACAGTCTTTATTCTGAGAACATCGAGAGAGGCGAGGGAACAAAGTTGAGGTCGAGCGCAGGACGAGGAAAACTCGACGGCGTCGGAGATGCTGAGAGAAGTTCGTTGAGACGAGGTTGCGATCGCGGCAACGAAACCAGGAGAGTGGATGTTTTGCGCATGCACAGTTTTGGAGCTATTCGAAGAGGCGCCGGTCGAAGTGGAGCGCAGGGTGGTGGTGCATGAGTCGCATTCCAGACCGATTCTAGGTCTCTTTCAGGGATGGTTGGGCCTTGTTTCTTCAACGATGGAGGCCCGTATTTGTGAGATGTCAACAATTCGCGGTGCTAGACAGGGCTGATGGCATGTGTAGTTGTAGAAATGCAACTTGACATTGGAGTTGGAGATTCAGCCGTTGTTGGAACTTGGAGCTTGGAGCTTGGAGCTTGGAGCTTGGAACTTGGACCCTTTCTCAGACCCTTGGTTGGGACCCTGAAACCCTGGACCCTCAGGCTCATGCAGATCTTTCTGTGCTAAACTGATAAACAATTCCTGTCTTATTAGGCCCGGAAAACCCATCTCAAATCGGGCCTGTATTTCTCATCATGGGCCCCGTGGAGTCGTACCATCCACCCGAGTAATTAAAATGAATACTCCTCCACGTGCAAGTAGATCCCCTGGGCGCCAGTCCCCTTGTGCACGGCTCTCTCGTCGCTCAATCGGCTCACGCAGTTTCTCGTCCGCGCGACCACCTCCGGCCCGCCGCAGACCACCACGGCCGTCTCGCCCCACGCCTGCTCGACCGGCTCGCGGATCAGAGCATCAATGTCCGGGCGGCTGGTGTATTCTCGCACCAGCTCAGGGGTGACCGTCGTGGTGGTACCGCTACTCTTGCAGGGAGATGTGGTCTTCTCGCCTGGTGGCGTGCTGGTGCTGGCGCTGGCGCTGCAACAGCAGCAGCCCGACTTCTCTACGGGCTCGATGCTATTATCTGAGTCGCTCTGACCCGGCTGGGCAAGGGAGACCGGTGCTTGTTCGCCCTTGCGAGCCCCTGTTATCGCAACATGCACCCTCACCGTCACGCCCTTGTCCCTAGCGATACGACTTGCCTCCTCGGTTCGCTCAACGTAGTAGTTGATCTCCTCCGCCGTCCGCGCCATTAACACCACCTCGACTCTCCGCAAGCAATTCTCTCCCTTTGCGTTTGCGATGCCCTCGAGGATCGGGACCGTGAAGCTGGCCCCGGTCGAAGCTCCGATCAGAACCATCGTCTCGTAGACGTCCCACCGGGGTGGAGCGCCGTACGGGCCCGACACGAATCCGGTGAGCTCCGACGTAGGGTTCTTGGTCGCGTACTCGTGGATCCTCTTCGAAAAGCCCGCTTGAGCGCGAACGACCAGCTGAATGCTATTGCAACAGCATGTGCCTTCTAATTTGTGCGCGCAGGCGATTGTGTATGGGTGTGCCTCGAAGGGCCCGAGTCGAGGGATCCAAAGGTAGATATGTTGGCCCGCCTTCCATTCAAAGTGTACGTCCTTGATTGTTACGACGGTAGTCGAAGGACAGACAGCTCGAGCAGTGAGACGATGTCCCACACGCTTCATGCCCTGGCAGGCTGGCCCATTCGTTCGCAACCGTGTGTTCTCCCACAGCAAGAGGAGCCACCTCGCTGCGCGATCGAAGACCAGAAACGAAACGCTCATCCAGAGCAAGTAGCGAGCGTTGGAAGGGATGTGCTTGTGTAGCAACCACAGCATGATGATGCTCGACAGTACATGCTGCACCACCCACACTTCATAGGCAAGCCGCCGAATCGGCACCAGGCCGACAACGACGTTCCACAGCAGAATGCCCCAGGCCCCGATGCCATACTTGACGAGGGGCATGATCTGCAGCTCAAAGGCGACAAAGTCGGCCTTCACCCACAAGGTCCAGAAGTGGAAGCCGTGAACCGTCGCAGTGACGAACATGGTGCGCCCGATCCAGCGATGCAGCCAGTTAAGCCTCTCGTGGCCTGTACCAATGAGGAAGCCGACGACGTTGACCTTCATCGCGAGCAAGTACAGTAGCGGGAGCTGGCAGAGGGAGACCCAGGCGTTGCGGTAACCGATGCGCTCATAGTAATAGACATCGTTCTGGACCGCATTCCAGCGCATGAGGTAGATGATGACGGCCCAATAGCAGGCGAGGACGACGATCCGGCCGAGGGGAGGCGGCGTGACCCATCGGAAACCGTTGAAGGGGACGTAATACTGCGGGTGGCCTATCTCGCGGACGATGGCTGTCGCGGTGGCCCAGGCCTGGCTGAGGGGCCCTTGAGGACGGGTAGGGTGCTCGATCGAGGGATTATGACAGGCTTTCAACCTGTTGGGGGCGATATGTTAGGTGTCGCTCTAGAGAAGCCACGACGGCCGGTGTTCGCGGGATATCGCTCGTCTTGACCTACCTTTGGCGGGCATCGTACTGGTTGATGCCTCGGATGACGGCCAAAGAACCCACGACTCCGGCGATGGTGTACCAGTATCCACGCGCAAAGGCGTAGTTGGTATCCATACCCAGGCCGGGATCATGGTGCATGTGGTCCATATCCATCGTGAGCAAACGCAAACGGCTGTTGCCGTTGGTGGTGGGGTTTGATAGTTTGGTTCGAGTTGAGTCTTGAATCTACTCGCCGGGAGGAGACTCGGAGACAGGAGGGACAGAAGACAAGACCAGACAGTCGTGACGTTGGCGTTTGAAATCAAATGACTTAGGTGGCCATGATCTCGTCCTGTGTCCGATCGACTCCTGGTGTTGGTCGGCAGAGGACGAAGCAAGTTGCGGGGGATTGGACGAGTGGGAGTGGGAAAATGTAAGAGCACTTTAGTCGTTCAGGCAAAGAACAAGGTGAAGAATAGGGTGTTGCAATGTGCGACTCAACGGATGCGATGGCTTTTGCGTGATTCTTTGTAGGAATTGTAGGCTGCGTCTGTGTCTCGGCGTCTTTGTCAAGTCTCGGAATCTCGAGATGTCGAGTGAGATGTGATGAGCGTCGGCATATGCTTGCTTACGAATGGGAATTAAATCAGCAAGTCACTTTGCGCGAGTATTGATTGGAGAAAAGACACAAGAGTGCGCGAGCAAGGAAAAGGGTCCTAAGCTAGTGTCTCCGCGTCCGTCTGCGTGGCGCATCCTCGCTTCTGTGAGCCATCTCCCGTGTTTGCGTCCCGTCTGGTCTGACCACGATGCGACGGCCTTGTTTGACCATCGTTCGTCCCCCGGATCGGGCTCACTCCGTATTATTTCTCTCGTGTCATGGCTTTTTTTTTTTCCTGTGCCGGGCATCCGAGACCCGAAGACGTGCTGTTTTTGTCTGGTATCAACGAAACCCGACATCGACACCGAGAACAAGCTGATGAGAGTTGTAGTCTAAGTTAGTCGCCCGACAAAAGAGGAGCAAACTTGCTCAAACAACCTCAGGGCCCGTGCACAAGGCCCCTCCCGATTGGATCGCTGCTGATCCCTGTCGATCTCGCCTGGACGAGATCCCACTTGGTTCGCCAAGCTCTGACGTTTTTGGCATCTCACCAGCTCCCCCACGTTGTGTTGGCGTGCCGCTTCTTCCAGTGAAACTCACTCGCGTGCTATTGCGATATCTGGAGAGATGCGGCCTCACTGTGACTGGGAATAGCGATACTTCCGTCTCGTCTGGAGAAAGAACATGCCTGCTACGGAGCAGAAAAGGAAAATAAAATAACAATCCGGCCTACTCCAATGACGTGGGCTGGTTCTAGTCATTCAGACTCAAGTGCCAGTGCCAAATACCAGTCTTGACGTCCCTCCCCAACCATGACACAGGCTGTTTCAGACAATCGACTCATAAAGCCTCTTCAGTAGGTACCCGTGTCACTGCATTGAGTAGTGCGGCCACCAGACCCAAGCTCCTGGGTTCTTCCGAGTTACACCATCGCGTGCCGGGCGTTCTTCTCACCTGCGTTAGCCTCCGATTTCTGCACCACAGCTACAAAAAGCCATTGACGCGCCCGAAGCTCCGGTTTCTTTCTTCTTGGTCTTCTCCGCATTATCGGTTCCATTTCCCAATCGTGCTGTTAATCACCGACTGTTGCCAGGCTCTTCACTGCTCCAAGTTCTCCTCCACGCGATCCATCACCAACCTCAGCATTGCTACTACAACTACTCTCCTCCTCCTCCACAAAATGCGCACCAACGCCCTCCTCTCCGCGGCGGCCCTCTGCGGTCTCTCGCTCGCCCACTTCGAGCTCAAGTACCCCGAGTCCATCGGGTTCAGCGACGACAACGAAAGCGACTCCCCCTGCGGCGGCTTCACCCCCGACTTCTCCGACAAGGACAAGATTGTCGACTTCCACGTCGGTGGCGAGGCCATTGCCGTCCGCTCTACCCACCAGCAGGCCAACTGGCTGTTCCGTGTCACGACCGACGAGACGGCCAAGTCGGGCTGGGAGCAGCTCTTCCCCATTGTCCAGCAGAGCGGTCTTGGCGACTTCTGCGAGCCCAAGATCACTGTCAATGAGAGCTACATTGGCAAGAAGGGCATTGTGAATGTCGTCTCCTCGGCCGCCGATGGTCTGCTGTACCAGGTTAGCCTCCGTAACCCCCGTCGTCGTTTCAAGAGCTGTGATTAACTCTTTTGCTTTACAGTGCATCGTCGCCAACTTCGTCAAGGGCTCCGCCGACGCTCCCTCCGAGTGCAAGAACGCCTCCTCCGTCAAGGCTTCCTTCACCGACGACGACGACCTCTCCGCCCTCGTCGACTCTAACTCTAGCAGTGGCAGTGCTAGCGGAAGTGCTTCTGCATCGTCGACCGCTTCATCAACCGGCTCTGCCGCCTCATCCACCGAGAGCGACGGCGCGGCGTCGGCCCTACAGGCGTGGTCCGTTACTGGTCTGGGTAGCATCGTTAGCATGCTGTCAATGGTGTTTGTTGGGGGAGCTGTGATGATCTAATGCATTGGGTGTTTGTTGGTAGAGACAGGCGGCCAAAGACCTGTACACGTACGAAAATTGGTCATTTTAGCGAATCTATCACGACGTAGCCTGGGTGGGCTGCACTGCTTTCCAGTGACATTCTTTGCGACCACAGTGAGCGGACAGTTATGAACATTGCTACCACAACCGTCTTTTGTTGCAGTAAGGAATACATGTCCATATCAGAGGAATGACAATCCTCAATGCCATTGCATTTGCTTCAAGTGCTATCAGCGCTTGATCTGCTTAAGAACTAACAGCTTTTGCTATTAGGGAAGTCCCAAGATCTGATGTTGACCAGCGTGATTCGATCTTTACTCAACGCCGTGACTAGGGAACCTCGAGAGCCGTTAAGGTGTACTCCGTACTAGGTTAGACAATTCATCCCTTCTTCGCTCACTGCTAAGACCACAAGGTATTTATCCCTCCCCACCATCAGTTAGTTGACTATTACACTAAATAAGCCAACCACCGTCAATAAATAGGCATAGTGATTTAGCAATTCATTCGGACTACATGTAGAACTCACAAACGCACTTCCAGCAATGTCAGGATCTTCGCTGACCGGCCGTTTGAGTCACCTGCGAATCTCATTTGAATTACCAGGTTGATCGACCATCACACTAATGATACACAAGGTCCTCTATAAATTATCACGAAGTTCGATCTTAGCCTCTTTAGCCACGATAGATTCATCAAGAGCCTTTGATTATTTTTGAAATAAAGTAGGGGTTTAATTTGAATATTAAATATTAACATGACATAAAGACTGAGTAAAAATAGTAGTTACCACTCCACTTTCGTCGGCTTACCTTGAACTCATATTTGACAGACGTAGATGAGGAAGAGGCTATCCGACTTAGAAGCGAGGCTCTCCGTGATTATGAATGTCTTTGACATGTAATCCTGTACTGTTATTGATTCACCAGGTTTGAGGAGGGAGCCCGGCTATTCCTAATATGGAACCGCCGGTTAGGCATGCTTTATCTGTTGGTGACCTTCGTGTAACCTTTCTTCTTTAGTTAGATCAATGGGCTCGCCGGATAGACTGGTAAGCCTCTGCTGGCGTGCCTGTTATCACCCTCCCAAAGTGAGCATGGCCGCTCAGTTGTGCTGTAGTCTCGCCGGTTGCTTACTGAATTCCAATAATACAGCTAAATAGAACGGACGCTCCTGACAAATGTCGTAGTCTCCCTACTTAGTATAAATCCACCACAGTTATATATACCCGGGCGTTATTGTCTCGCGTAATAGTAGGAACTCAATTGTTCAACCGAAAATCTTCCTGGCCTACCAGTTTGTAGACTTTGTTTAGGCTATAAAGGCTAGTGTTTATGGCCGTCGCATCGAGGTGCAGATGAAGGTGTTTCCGAGCAGCTTGAAGATCGCAGGACCTCGAAGGAACCTCAGTGGCTCATTCAGCGCTGACATGTGTATCTCACACAATGATGTTCTGTATGAGGGCCCCACCACAAAGTCAATGGCTATCTCCTTGGTCTTGTTGCCCGACAGTCCGACCTCCCTGGAGTCTTGGCGGGATCACGCGCTAGACCGTCCGGTCGGCCTCAGGTCAGCCAGCGAGACAGAGCAGATAAGCGCCACGATCGAGCACCTGGAGAACATAATTAAGAACCCAAGAAGCCGTACGTGGCAAGCGTCTCGTCTCTTCCAGTCAAATCTATGGTGATGAAAGAATCACTAACACGGCACAGACCCGAGATCTCGTCACCAATCTGAGAGTTATAGCGGCACATGTTGATGTTGGAGATTTGCGAATAGGCTCAAAACCATGGTCAGATTAATGACGCTAAGATGGAGATGGCCTTGGTACCTAGAAATATATACCTGTTGAGATATGGCGAAGCACAGTGTAAAGTACGGTGTTAAGTACGGTGAGACAGCTTGAAAACATAAGAGCACATGGAATTCAGGATCGCAGTTTTAACCACAAAGGGTATCATAGACAGCCCAACTTTTCATTCTGTGAGCAATTCACTAGTCATGACCGTTCAGAGAGAAGGCCCACGGATGAAGCTTCTCCGGAAACACCTCGATTTCCCGTGGGTGATCGTAGTATTTGCCCCAGTCGGGAAGCAACATGTCAGGGATTTCTCAGCCCAACTCTGAGTTGCGGAAGATGATCCTTGTCAGGTGACGTTGAACGGCGGCTTCTGGTCCATCGCGGAACGCGCTTCGGGCGTGCAGGAGGGCCAGGTTGTTGAAGAAGTGCATGTCACCCGGTTCTTTTTCCAGTCACTACGCCTCATCAACATCCCAGCGAGCTTAGTGGAGCTTCTAGTGAGCCTGTGGAGCCAGCTCGTCCCGTTTCCTCCCTAAGTGGCCTCGGCGACGTTAACTCGAGTTCTCATAGTGCCTTGTTTAGCCAAGATCCGCTGGTTGCGAACCCAGCCGATCTAGACTTTCACAGGTATAAATCAAGCGAGCCTATGATACCAAATGCTTCGGCCCTTGCCGAGGGGGAGTCCGTCTACTCGGCATCCTTGCCACCGTTACCGGACGTGTTCACTCTGAATCCTGCTCGAAATCCCACAGGGGTCAGAGATGCAGACCCAAACAAGCCAGACACGAAATCATTGGCACGACGTCGGCCACGATCGCTACCGCCCGAGGAGATACAGAAGAAACTGGCCGCGTCCATCTTCTGCTTTCAGGTGGCGATGCCCGGACAGGAGTCACACCGACCCACCAAGAAGATACGAGGATCCAAAAACGACCAGACCAGGACAGAGGCCGCAGTGGTACGTCAAAAGGGAGCGTGTCTCCGATGTCGCCTACAAAAGGCCAAAGTGAGTACGGCGTGCACCATAAGTCATGAGCCAACTAATAGATTGTCGCCAGTGCGATGGTGAAACCCCGTGTTCCGAGAGTCTTCGGGTTCGTGGAAAGGAACGGTTATGCAAGGCAATCTGCGAGAGGCACAACATTCGGGATGCAATCGCTTTCAGTATCGGTTTGTTGATCCCATGGCCTGTCTCAGAAGATTGAACTTACCGACCTTGGTCGTTCAGGTAATTCAAAATTCAACCAAGAGACAGCAAGCGTTCGACCGTACCCGGTCTGGGTGTCTTCCTCCGCCACTCGAACAATCACCCTCATGCGACCAAGCGCCGCCTCGACGCACTGGCCGAAGGGTGAAAAGATGCCCAAACTACAAATTCTCGCTAGGGAGTTCGCGCCCAGTAAGTCCGACATCACCTTGGAGCGGTGGAGAAGTGGCAAGCAAGAAGTCATCCTGGAGCTACCGGCATTCTCAGCTGTCGACAACCAAGCCACTACCTCTGCCCTCCTCTCCTGGGTGAATAGCAATTTTCAATATTATGCCAAAGACATGACTACTCAGACTGGCGATTTCTTGATCGGAGCGACTTTTGATGAGGCACTAAGATATGTGTCAAAGAACCCTGTACGTTTGTTCAGTTTGGAAGTTAACGCAATTATGTTATTTGCTGACGTACGTGAGCTTTTAGAATAGCATGGTTAAATTGGCTCTGAATATCTGGATCTGAGCCCGTATAGCCCAATAGTTCTTTTGCGTTGTCGACGACAATAATTTTGAAATTGACATGGTCAACGACCAGAACTCGATCCACCACGGCCAATGTCCTGTACCTCCAGTTCTCGATCACCAACTGGACGTCCTCATGATTCAGGAGATGGTCCGTATGAAGGAACGAATTTTCACGGAGACTGAAACATATTAAAGGGGCGCAACAGCCGGAGCAAGTGGTATGAGGTCTATCTGACCGTTTTTGTGCTACTGGCCAATCTTCAGTACGTGTACACGTCCCAGATGAGGTGGTGGAAAATGCATTTCAATACGGTAAGCATTGCTGGTAGGTACTCAATGGTGTACGCTGATGATCAACAGGGTAAAGGAAATGCTATTGGTGAAGCTTATAGATCTCTTTCGTATAAGTTCATGGAAAGGTATGCCTTCTCTGCCCAGAATCTCGTGTCTCACTTTCGATATGGGCTGAAGGGCCCTGTCCCTTTTGCACTCGACTGGGATAAGAAAACGTGAGAAAGCTTTGCGACTTGGACAAAGACGCCATCAAGTATGTTAAGTATGTGTCTGTCATTGTGAGGAGAAGAAGTAAGTCGAGCGCAAAGCTAATTACCTTTCTCTGCTAATGATAAATCAAGTGGATAAGTTCATACAAAACGCTAAGCGGATTGAAAAAGGCGAGTTTGAAGGGGATATGTTCTGGATTTGGCAGTTGTTTGTTGATCTAAGCTTGAGTGATCAAAGCGAATAAAGCCCATGTGAGACTCGAGGGATAGCATTATATTTCAGGCACTTTGCATCTAGGTTCTAGTCTCTAGCCTGATTTGCCATAAGTTTGAGCAGATTCCTTTAGTGAGGCTCTTTCTTAAGAAGTTAAAAAATCTCAAATCATGTTCTCAAGCTCGTGTTACATGTGTTACGTTCTGCAGTATTCTCACTCACAACTCTTTGCTTGTCATCGAGCAAAGTAATAGTTTATGAAATTGAGTAGCCCGAGCCTAGTCTGTTCGCTCCCAAGTCCTCTCGCCGTTGCCCGGCTCTCGTTCAAGCTTCCCTAGATTAGTGCGGGTGTCATAGTTTATATCGGTGGTCGTTGTTTCTAAAGTATATGTTTGCTCCAGCTGGAAGAGGGGCTTTATAAGTTTAATGGCTGGATACTGAACTGAGTACCCCGGCTTTGATTCATAGGAGACTTTTGAGACCGTAGCTCCTGGGTAGCTGGGGTGGGTGATGGTCGCTGACTAGTACGGCGCAGGACTCAATTCTCACGGTAGATCATGTCCTTCAAAGAGGGACAGTAACGGATTTGTAATATTTAGGGCCGTGGCAAACAACTCACTTGTTTTTGATGGCCAACAGCGACCCTATTAACGAAGATCAAATTGTCTAGTCTCGCAGATCCCTCTCTTGATGGCATCATGAAGCTGTAAATACACCGCTACGCTAACAGTAAGGCACCCAATCAGAAGCAAAGCTTACAGTCGTTGACTTATCAGATGAATTGCCTAGTCTCTCTGACGCAATCATTTTCCATCAAGGAAAGAGAATTGTCGCCTTCTGACTCCAATTGAGGGACGCTCCGTCATGACAGCCTCATCAGCACTATGCCGGTCGGGATTCGGCCAACCATGTACTAAACCAACCTCCCAGCTTCGGCCGATTCACCCATGTTCCATGTCCCTTGACCATTCTCCACAACTCCCGGCCCCCTGATACGCCATTGACGCGCCAGCTTTAGACTGGACTGGCATCTCGCTGGCGCCAGCTCCGGCTGAGGGGTAGCTCCGATTTCTTCACCTCTCGCACCTCATCTCACCTCCCCCTCACCGAATCGAGCCCATCTCGATTGATAGAGCCTCGTCTTGCTATTCGCCGTCAATTGCTCCGTCCACCGCACGACACGCACTGAGCAGCCCAATCCCGACACTCCAAACGGGTTGTGCACACCATGGGCTGCAGGTAACCTCTTTGGGTCGCCATTCGCCGGTTTCGTCAAACTTTACATATCACAACGTTTACTCCGCACCCTGTTGAGTAATTGCTTCATGAACAAAACAGGTGTCTCCGTTTACCGTTATTGACCTATTTGGCCTTTGGCAGAGTCTAAAAGCCTTCTGAAAAAACCGGCCGTTGAGAATTGGGCCCGTGTCTTTTTACTTAAATCAATCATCCCTAACACCTAGAAAGAAATGACCAAGCTTCTCTTTCATTATCATCTTTACTTTCAGCAGAGCATCAGACATACCAAGACAAGATGACTTTCACCCACTCTGCCTCAGAGCTGGAAGAGACCTGGCGATCCCAGGCCGTTTCCACTGCTCTCGGCTCGAAGCATTCAATGTCTCATCGACTCGGTATCGGTACCTTTTCTGGGCCTGACGCCCGCATTACTCTCGTCTTGGCTATTCTGTCTCTTGTTACTCTGTTTCTTTTTGCAGGTCACGCAAAATCTCGAAAGCTACTACCTCGTTGGTTAAAACCGTTTGCCCAGGAGGATGCTCCGCATCTCCCGAAGAGCACGCGATGGACTGCATGGACTCTCTGCCTTGCCATTGTCTGCTTTCTCGGACTCACCTTGTCGATTGTTTCCTCTATTCTCAATCCAATATGTCCATCCATCATGCTTGAGACGGTTCCATGGCTTGTGGCCACACTCATCACGGCAGTTGATCGCCCGACGAAAACCCCGAAACTCCTCCTGCTTCAGTATCTGCTGCTCTTGTTCGCAAACTTGGCCATCTACGCGGCTCACTTCTTAGATCCTAAACTCGACATCTCAGATCCCATGCGTGCAGCCAGAACCAGTCTCATCGGTCTCGCCATTATTGCAATTGGCAACATGCCCCTCCGGGACCCTTCGTGGGGCACCTCGGATATTGGAAGCGCACGCCTCCCGCCAACTCACCACGTCCGCAGTCCAGAAGACAACCTCACGCTCTTCCAGTTCTGGACCATGACTTGGGTTTATCCTCTGGCTAAAGTTGCACAGAAACGCGAAATCACGGTTGAGGATGTTTGGCAGCTGCCCTTCGACTTCCAGCACACCCGGCTGTACATGGCGTTTCGCGAGCTTGAGGGAAAGCTTCTTCCGTGTCTGATTGAGGCCAATGGGCTAGATCTCTTCCTGTCCACGACCCTCTCGGTGGTTGAAAAGGTCTCCGAGGTATCGAATATTCGGTTGACCAGCAAGCTGTACAACGCCCTCGACGCGAACGATCCCCCTGAGGCCGCTCTCTGGTGCCTCATCATGCTGGCCATCGACTTCATCCGCCAGATCTCAAAGACATCTTCCGGCTGGTACTCGCGGAAGGCATACGAGAGGTGCCGCGGGGAGACTTTTATCAGGCTGTTCGGCAAGCTCCTTACCAGAGCCGTGCCTGGATCCGAAGCCACGGAGAAGGATCCCGCGGCAGCTGCCCATCCCGAAGCCGAGGGCCTGCAGTCGTCCAACAGGTTTTCTCGGTTCTTCTCTCGTGTTTGTGGTCGCAAGAAGCGTGCTGTTGTCAAGGATGGTGGTCCTTCCCAGTCAGCATCCAACGCAAAGGTCGTTAACCTAGTCCGTGGAGATACTTATGAGATTTCTCAACGGTTCTGGGAAGCACCAAGGGTCGTCTCTCAGCCAATCAAGGTAGTCTTTACTGTGTACTACCTCGTCGACATCATGGGTTGGCCGTCGTGCATCGGTTTCGGGCTGATGGGTTTGTTTCTTGCCTTCAACTCCGTGCTTGTTCGCGAGTCCATCAAGCTTGAGCGTGCCAGGGCATCTCACTCGGACAGGCGCGCCCAGGCCGTGTCGCACTTCGTTGAGGCTAGCCGGCCCCTCAAGCTGAATGGCTGGACATCGTCCTGGAGCAGCAGGATCATGAAGTTCCGTGACCTGGAAATGACCAAACGGCTTCAGATTTCCCTCGTCGGTGCAGCAATCTCTACGGTCAATGTCCTGGGTGGAGCAACGTACCCTCTGGCGAGCATCACCTTGTACACTCTCATCCTTGGCAAGGGTCTTCCCAACGACGTAATCTGGCCATCGCTGCAACTCTTCGGTCATTTGGAGTCAAGTGTCAAGGAGGCCTTTGATCTCATTTCCGCATATTGGAAGGCAACGATCCCAGTCGAGCGCGTCAACAAATACATGTCTGAGCCCGACCGTGACGACGAGTCCAACGCCGCGGCCAGTAAGGATATCGAGTTCTCCGGTGCATCGTTCTCTCGGCCCTCCACAGACCACTTGGTCCTTTGCAAACTCACTCTCAAGTTTGCCACCGGCCTAACAGTCATCCGAGGCAAGGTCGGCTCCGGAAAATCCAGTCTCCTGCTTGCCATGCTCAACGAGATGGAACACCGTGGCGGTCATTTCTCCAGACCGGACGAGCCTGTCGCATACGCCCAGCAGCTTCCTTGGATCCAGAACAAGACCATCCGGGAGAACATCATCTTCCACCAAGGATACGACCCGGTTCGCTATCGCGAGGTGCTCAATGCTTGTGCTTTGGTTCCTGACCTGTCAACACTCCCCATGGGAGACCAGACCAAGCTTGAGGAGGGTGGCATTGGTCTTTCCGGGGGGCAAAAGGCGCGCGTTGCTCTGGCTCGAGCTGTCTATAGCCAATGTCGCATCCTCCTTCTCGACGATCCTCTCGCTGCTCTTGATCACGATACCGCCAGTACCATTGTGAAGCGCTTCCTGTGCGGTCCTCTGGCTGAAGGCCGAACCATTGTGATGGTCACGCACCGAGACGATTTGGTTCTTCGTCATTCGGACCAAGTAATTGACATCGTCGATGGCCGTGCGTACGTCCTGTCTGATGATGAGCTGCAAGAAGAACTCCGTCACCCATTCCACTCCGACTCTGGAAACGCTAATACCCAAACCAACGAGACGATCCAGGATGATCAAGCAGGCGACATTCCAGGAGCTAAGGAGGCTCCAGAGGAACCCTCTGAGACTGGCAGCATCCCTCTGTCCATCTACCTCAAGTACATGACTGCTGGTGGATGGCATCTTTGGGTCTTTTTGGCTATTTTCTACGGCCTGTCTCGATATTGCGATATTGCCCGAGCACGTCTTCTCGAAGCCTGGGGCAACGAGTCTGTCAACACTCCTGAGTTCACAATCACCAGCTACTGGGGACTTCCTAACCCAAGTGACCATCCCAAGTCGTGGCTCTATGTCCTCGCCGGCATCTCTGGTGCGCAGATTGCAACATTTGCCGTCGCCCAAGTCCTGCTGGCTCGTATCAGCATTAACGCTGCGCGAGGCTTGTTCAAGGTCGCCATCGAAAAAGTCAGCAAGGCTTCATTCCGCTACCACGACGTCACTCCTACAGGCCAATTGAAGAATCGCTTGATTGCCGATATGGGAATGGTCGACGGCGGTATTCTCTCTCCTCTTGAGTCCTTCGTCTACAACCTGATTGCCCTCACCTTAAGCCTAGTCGCCATCATGTCTCACCAGCCGTCACTCATCATTATTCTTGTTGGCGTGGCCTTGCTTTTCGTCTACTTTTTCCGAATCTATGTCCCGGTTTCGCGGTGTCTGCGCCGTATGGAGATGAGATACCTAACTCCAATCATCGCCAACATCGGCGTCATGCAAGACGGCCTCGTGACTATTCGCGCGCTACGAGTTGAAGGGCACTTCCAGGACAGGCACTTAGACGCCGTGGATGACTTCCAGAAGCAGGATCATTTCTTCTGGAGCATGGCGTTCTGGCTCGACTTCAGACTGGGCACATCATCGGCTTGCATGCGTGCTGTCCTGATCCTTTTCATGGTGTGGTACGGCACCCCCGCGAGCGCTATTGGTTTTGTCTTGACGCAGACGACCGTCGCAATGAGTGCCGTCCAGCAGCTCTGCGAAAGGTTTGCAGCCCTGCAGCTCGACGCCGTGTCTCTGGAGCGTGTTGATGCGCTGAACCGGATCCCTGAGGAGCCGAGCGGCGATATTGAACCACCAGAGGACTGGCCACGACCATGCGACAGTGTTCGTTTCGAGTCAATGTCGTTCAAGTATGCCGATGACCTCCCGTCCGTTCTTGACAAGATCTCTTTTGAGATTCCAGGTGGCTCTACTTGCGCCGTCTTAGGCCGCACAGGATCTGGCAAATCGACCATCGCCAACGCCCTCTTAGTGACACAGACGCCTTCCACTGGCAAAGTCAAGATCGGCAGCATTGATCTCGCTCGGGTCAACCGTACAGCTCTTCGAAATCGGGTCACGTTCATTCAGCAAGACCCAACGCTTTTCCCCGGTACACTGCGGGACAACATCGACCCCGAAGGCAAGTTCTCCGACAAACAGTGTAACAACGCCATCCATCGCGTTCTCGGCCAAGAATGGGGTCTGTATTCGCAAATCGATGCCGGGGGCAAGAACCTGAGCCAGGGCCAGCGACAGCTCGTCGGTATCGGGCGTGCGGTTTTGCGACGAAGCGGCTTGGTCATATTGGATGAAGCTACGGCTTCCATCGATCGCAGTACGGCTGCGAGGGTACAGCGAATTTTGAGAGAGGAGTTATCCAAGAGCACGGTCATTACGATTGCGCATCGGCTCGAGGCGGTGGAAGATGCAAACTGGTGTCTGAGATTGGATCACGGGCAAGTTGTCGAATGTGGCCCAGCAGAGCATCTTGAACGATCGCGAAACAAATCTCGTTAAGGTGATAAATCGGTTCAAGAATACACGAACAATGATTTGAAGACATACACGAACGATGATTTCAAGAGGTGGTCTTTTCATCTGGAGACGAGTTTCAACTAAGCCGATAGAATGGAAAGGACGAACTATTTTTATGGTTGACTAGTTCTAGATCGCAGTTTAGAACCAAAAGTGTGCCTCATGCTTCATCTTTAACTTGGCCTTCGGCCTTGGTATTATAACCTATTCCACCGTTATCACTGACCTGATTAGTTCCGATGGTGGCCAAACATAGCTGCCTGCCTCAGAGGAAACTAAAGGTCACCATGTGTTTAGGCTTCTTTGAGGTATGTGCTTAATCTGTAATATTGCATCAAGTTCAGGGCTCTTCACTATTCGGGGCTTAGAGCAACTTCACCCCAATCTAAAGTACGACGATACCATGAGTCGGTCCTTAGCTCTAGCTATATCTATATCTAACTTCCAAGACTTCGCCGCCAACCACCATTCTTCACTAAGGGCCTAAACCTTTAAAATGGTTCCGAAAAAGAAATCAGTCTTAACTTGACCCAGCTTATTACTTGGCTAATATGCTTTTACTCTTATTTTGGTTCTTATAAGATACATTCCTACTAATATAATTCTAGCTTCAAAGGTTTAAGGCTCGCCCTAATATGACTTCAGTAGCAATCGCCAACTTTTCCGCGCGCCGGTCATGGCGGTTAGTGCCGCAGAATTTAATATCTATATTAATCTACCAGACAATCCACCACGACTACTACGTACTCTAGACGTTGAGCTGACCGATGAAGATACGGAAATTTTCTTAAGTGATACTCAGCCGGAAAACAAGAGCACGCTGAGCTAACCCCCAACCATTTTAACTTCATGTAATCGCTCTTTGACTCAGAGAACCCTCTTCTATTCGGGATCTTCCAGAACGTTGTCACATCCTCAGCGAGAGAGAAGAATAAACTAACTCAGACAAGCTAGCATAATGCCTCTGTCTCCCTATTCAACCGCGACCAAAAGGATCACAGTGATACGCCAATCCTCATGCCACTGCTGGGTGTCTCCGATGGTCAACCAGTGCAAAGATTCCACTTGAACCGTGAGCAGCTCGCCAACCTGGATGGTATGTTTCTCTCTCCTTGTTCTCGTTTTTGCAGGTTGCAAATACTCACACTACTTCTTATCAGGAGAAAGTGTCGATCGAACTTTACTGGCGGTTGGAATCACATGGGAGGCATTTAGCGAGGCGCCACGACATTAAAGTGTCTCCCTATTCTAAATGACGGAAAAAGGAAAATGAAACTAGATCAAATTTCCTCCGCGAGGGATTGCAAGATCACCCTATAAAAAAAGAATTAACTTAAATCCCAGTCCATAGGCTAGAACAGAGGTCCGGCCTCCGTTGGTCCTGATGCGAAATGGCGGCGAGTTCTTGGCGTACATTTTCGTGGACTCTGCTACTGAGGTCAAGTGAATTATGCTCAATGATTCCTCAAACCATAAAACTGACAGGTCAGAGATGCCAATATTCTAATAGACATGGTGTATAATTATTACCACCCGAATATAAGTCAAGTACTACCCAAGGCAGGCAGCTGTTCCAATTTGCTCCTCACTCCCCAGGGCGCATGCAGTAAGAGGCATTGGTATCAAGTTGACAGAATGCAGGCTGGCATCAATTTAACAGGACAACACAAAATTATTCCTTTCATTGACAACACTATCAGAAACTAAGCTACAATTCCTCCCCGGGATGCTTCAGCCTCCCTGTCCAGCTTCTGCTTCTCTTCTCTTGCCCTGTAAATCTTCAAGGACATGGCCACTGGCTTCTCGCCGGACGTTTCAAAGATCGTGTCAATCTCCTCGAGGGACAACTTGCTGGTTTCCGGGAATAAGAAATAGGCAATAACACCCTGCAGCGCATTGTAAACAATGTATACAACCCAGATCTTGTAGCCGACCTTCTGAATGCCGACACCAATTCCGTAAGTATGCACGACGCCGGTAGCACCCTGGAACATTGCGTATAGACCCATACCCTTAGCTCGAAGAGAAAGGGAGAGTATCTCAACGGGATACAGGTTGTGCATGGTAGCGATGGTACTGGCGCTGCAGATTTGAAAGCAGTATACCCATACCACCATAAGAATAGCGCTGCTCTTAGATTCGTCCACCGAGTACCGCCAGCTCGTGATTGTAACTGCAGTCTGAAAAATGACAATCAAGACGATTCCAGTGAAGATGAGGGTCCTTCGACGGAACTTGTCGATGATGTATGCTCCGACGAGTGTGAAGACAAAATAAAGACCAGTAGAGCCAAGGTTGATTCCGAGTTGATCAAGGGTTCCGTTAATGCCAACCGTTTCGAGTGCAGGAGTCAAGTAATAGCCCTATATATTTCAGTCAGTGATAAGCTGCACTAGTGGTGGTAGTAGTGGCGAAGGTAGAGGTAGAGGGAGAAGATGAAGGCATCGCGGGATGAAAGTATTTACGCGCAAAAGCTTCAACTGAGCACGAATTAAGAAGAAACGAGACTCACAATTACTCCCCCGCCGTTCCACTGTTGCCAGGCTGAATATATCAGGAGAACAGTCGTGCGGAAGCCGACGCTGCGGGTGAAGAAGACGCGGAAGTCATACGCAGCCCGGACGGTTGTCCGGTTTTCCAGGGAGTCTTCGATTTGCGCAATGACCATGCTGACAATGGGATCGTTTATGTCATTATGCGTAGTCTGGTACTTTGCAATGACTTCGCGGGCTTTCTGTATCTTTCCTTTCATGACCAAATATCGAGGCGATTCCGGACACCAGACATATATAAGGACGCAGACCAGGCCAGGGAAGACAGCTTGAAGCATGAACGCAGTCCGCCACTGCCAGTCACTCTCCCACCTTGTCAAGACCATCATTACTCCTAGCATTAGCAAAGAGCCGACCTGGAAACAAGCGCCGAAAATCCCGACGATACGGCCTCGGAGGTGGACGGGGGCCACCTCCGCAACATATTGTGGGGCCGTGCACAGCGCCGTTCCGAAGCCGAGCACGATCCGGCCGGCCATCAAAGTTCCAATGTTGGGTGCATTGCCCTGCATAAAAGCAGCAATGACACAGAGGAGGTTGCCGACGAAGTTGACACCGCGCCGACCGATCACATCACTGAGAGCGAGGAAGGGGGCGCCCACGAAAATGCCGATCTGCATCAGGGCATTGATGGTGCTAATGATGACACCAGACGTGCCAAAGCCGTAGTAGTTGTGCCATCGATCGAAGGCATTGATCCCGCCGACGACTCCCCAGTCGACTCCGTAACCTGCTTGGTTGCAGCCCATCACAAACCTTGATATAGATCAGTATACCTGATAGCGGGTCTCGGGACCTCCATTGGGCGCTTACATGATCAGACAGATGCGGAAGCCAGTCTTGGAGTTCATATTGAGAGACTCTTTAGACTGTCGTAGTAGATCCTCGTCGGTGATGCGATGGACGACAACCTCTGCGACGTCGAGTCCGAGCTTGCTGGCCTCGGCGACATCATCGTGGTGGTGCGTCGCTTGCTTGTCGTCCGCCATGGTCGCAAGGCAATTTCAGCTGTTCAACAAAAGGAGGGTATAATAAACCAGATCCCAAGAAACAGAAGCCTTGAATTGTAAGAACGTTATATAGGCTCAAGTCGTTGTAACGACCCGCCGATCAATGATACCTTTTAGCCTTGTCGGCATTTCTCAGCCACCGCTCAACCCCTAGCAATAACAGATGGCAGGATAAATACAATGTCTAGAACTCCCACCGCCATGCGGGCCTCAGCTGATGCCGGTTTCATTTGTTCAGAAAGCCCCTCACTTGACTGTCTGCTAACAAGGGATCCAGCAGTGGAGATCGGGCTTGTGGCCCGTGAAGCCATCGCGGTAACACTGCTGTCGCGAGTAGCACGGCATCTCAACACCACAAACCTGTGCAAGCGAAGGCATGTGCAGGATTCCATTGGCTCTCGAGTGGAAACTAGCAAACGCTTGCAGAAAGGCTGCCGGGGTCCCCGCATCAATATGCAATGCATCCTAGTTTTTCCATCCACACAACTGCTTCGCGCGTCAAATGATCCCCAGACTCGAGAGGACCTTGCAACCTGGGGATTTTAGCCGGCCTCAACCGGCAAACCATCAGATGATTTAGTCTGCCCGCTTGCAATGGGTGATCGTTGCTTTTAAAAAGAGCACGGCGGTCGCTGGACCAATTGCCACACTGGCTCCTTTCCAACATGCCGGAACCTAGTCACGCTCCTGGCTATATTCGCGGCAACTCGGCCCTGTATTCCCCAGACCCTCACCATGGAGCACGACGATCAGCATCTCCACCTCCACTACTCGGCTCCGGCAACAGAATGGTCTCAAGCGCTGCCTCTCGGCAACGGCCACCTTGGGTGCATGATCCACGGGCGGCCATCCACAGAGCTATGGCAGCTAAACGAGGACTCCGTCTGGTATGGCGGACCCCGGGACAGAACGCCAAGAGACGCGTTCAAGCATCTTGCTGCCCTGCGGCAACTGATCCGGGATGCGAAACACACGGAAGCCGAAGAATTGGTGCGAACGGCTTTTTTTGCCACGCCATCGTCCATGAGGCACTATGAGCCGCTTGGAAGCTGTTACCTTGAGTTCGGGCATGATGGCGACCTAATCGATTATCGTCGCTCTCTTGATCTCGGAACCGCCGTGCATACAGTCAAGTACGACCATGGCGGCATCTCGCACGAAAGGCAGAGCTTTGCCAGCTATCCACACAATGTCTTACTTACTCGAATCACTTCTTCGAAGGCCATCCCATTCGTTGTTCGCTTGAATCGGGTTGGTGAACAAGAATGGGACTCCAACGAGTTTCTCGACAGTGTTCACGCCGCCGACAACCGCATCACTTTGCATGCCACCCCAGGAGGTCGCAATAGCAATCGGCTGTGTATTGTTTTAGGAGTCTCGGTGGCTGGTGATGGGTTTGTTCAAGCAATTGGGAACAGTTTAGTCGTCCAGTCCACTTCCTGTGTGATTGCCATTGGCGCCCAGACTACGTACAGACACAACGACCCCGAGCTTGCAGCAAGACGAGATGTGGATTTAGCACTGGGCGAGTTGTGGGAAGATCTCCTGGGCGCTCATGTCCGGGACTACCAGAAGCTCTTCAACAGGACCAATCTTCGCATGTGGCCGGATGCGTCCCATATACCGACTGATCAGCGGATTAAAGAGCGCCGAGATCCTGGACTGGTTGCACTTTACCACAACTACGGACGTTATCTGCTCATTTCGTCGAGTCGTGATGGATTAAATCCGCTACCAGCAAATCTTCAAGGGATCTGGAATCCATCATTTTCTCCGCCTTGGGGCTGCAAATACACGATTAACATCAACATCCAGATGAACTACTGGCCGGCTGGTCCAAGCAATCTGGTCGAATGCGCCCTGCCCTTGGTCGGACTGGTTGAGAAAATGGCAGTCAGAGGGCGGGTCACAGCAAAGGCCATGTACGGCTGTGGGGGATGGTGTGCCCATCATAATACGGACATATGGGGGGATACCGATCCTGCAGATCGATGGATGCCATCTACACTATGGCCTCTCGGAGGTGTGTGGTTGTGCATTGATCTCATGGATATGCTGCAGTACCAATATGACCGTGACCTGCACAAGCGAGTGGCCGTCTTGCTTGAGGGGTGCATCGAGTTTCTCCTCGATTTCCTAATGCCGTCCAAGGATGACAAGTACCTAGTGACGAATCCATCCCTCTCGCCAGAAAACACCTTCATCTCTGACGACGGCTCCCGAGGTATTCTGTGCGAAGGCTCAGTAATTGACACCACCATCGTCCACATCGCCTTCGAACACTACATTCTCAGTTCCCAGGAGCTCCCAACTTCCACAAATAGTGACCTTGTTGGCAGGGTCCGCAATATTCTTCACCCTCCCAGCCCTCTCAGTCCACGCCTTCCCGACATCAGGATTAATGCAGAAGGCCTCATTCAAGAATGGGGCCTGGAGGATTACGCGGAAGACGAACCCGGACACCGACATGTGTCTCATCTATTCGGGCTTTACCCCGGCAATACCATCCATCCTGATACTACGCCCGAGTTATGTGCAGCTGCAAGGAAAGTCTTGGATCGCAGAGCCGCACATGGTGGTGGTCATACGGGATGGAGTCGAGCCTGGTTGCTGAATCTGCACGCACGACTCCGCGATGCAGAAGGATGCGGCAAGCATATGGACCAACTACTCGAGAGCTCAACACTGCCAAACATGCTTGACACTCATCCGCCGTTCCAGATCGACGGTAATTTTGGAGGATGCGCAGGCGTGCTTGAGTGTCTCGTGCAGTCGAGAATAGCTCAAGACAAGGAGGGGCCATATACAGCCGTCCGCTTGCTCCCAGCTTGCCCAGTTGAATGGAGCAGCGGTGAACTCAGGGATGTTTTGGTGAAAGGGGGTTGGAAGGTGTCGTTCCGCTGGGAAGAAGGAAAGGTTTCATCATCGAATCTACAGCCTATCAAGGAGAGGCACTTGAGAGCACGGCTTGAGACGGCTTCAACGGAACATTCCTGGGTTTCTGCTAGTTTCAACATTTCTACGAGAGCCTGGTGCCAGACTAGATGTTCATGATACTACTACGGCCACTATAACACGAAACACTACTTCAGCCGATGGAATATCAAGGAGTTCTTCAAGATCGTATCAAGATATACACATAAGATTGCATAAATAATGATCAGTGTAATTGCTAGAGAACAAGCTGCCACAGCAGTACATGAATCCTTTCGAGAGCACTTGAGGAGTTGACAGGCCAGCATAACATTTTCACGTCCTAAAAGAAACTCGAGAATATATTAACATTTATATTACCCAGTGTAATCAACTCTAATTACTTGGACCCCCTTTAGTCATCGAGTTGAACTGTGTAACCGGCTCGCTCGCGGGTAAAGTCGAGTTCTGTTTACCAGATGAAAGCCTCTGCAAATTTGCATCTCTGCGTCTTCAAAACCAAGATCGGTCTCTCGACCAAACTCAAACGTATGCTGTTTACTTTTGCTCATTACTCCAGCGTTTAGGGGCCTTAAAGCTCGATATGGTGGGTAGGAAAAGAGACCAATAGATTGATTAGTGTGCTTTTCTATGAATGCTGTTAATTTATCCATCTTGTCTGGACAAGCTAGGTCGTCCCAACTTCATCATCATATAAGTTCAACCTTATCTATTTACAGTATATCACTATTAGGTACACAGATAAGATTAAGGCTAGGTTTAGAGAAAACCCTGGTAGATGGCTATTGTCAGCTACTCTGCTTAAACACATGAGTAGAAAGATCTCTTGAGAGAGGTCTCCCCTGCTAAGGCATTGCTCAGAATGATTGAGGCCCGGACGATTAGCGGTTCGCTTAGCCACGAGGCAGACCTAGCCACTGTCAACCTGATCCGCAGGGGCAAAGCTGGGTTCATCATCCAGAGCAACGTCTTGCGGTCTTTTCATTGCTGACCTGACCCGTAAGGATAAGGCTAGTTTCCTCAACACGAAGGAATGTCTTACGGTCTTGTCAACATCACCCTGTACCAGATAGGAATGGCAATTTTCGGTATAAAGAAATACGCCACGGAAAAAATGGTCCAGGTGTCTTGTTTAAAAGAGTGTTGCTAGGTGCATAATTAGTACATAGCTCCAGCCTATGTTTCTATAATGATCAGGGTATCTTCATAAACTATAGATACACTTAGGTTAGCTTATATGGGTAATACAGAGAGATGATAACTAAGGATAGAGATTAGGAATATTAGGGTTAGTTACGAGTTAGGTAATATTAGGAGATTAGGCACAGTGTCAAGGATAGAATTAGCCTGTAGATTATATTGTAAACAAACATTACCATAATATTGTCTATAGTTAAGACTATCTTATAGTCTATAAAAATATAAGTATATTGCTTTCTGCCTAGTTAGCCCTTAAATATTAGCCTCTACTCCAGCTATTAATCTAAGATCCTCTACCACTCTCCCAAGAGCTCGCTCAGATGAGGCCCCAACAGTCCGCACGAGGAGCAACGGAGCATCCCTCACCAGAGACACTGCCTTCTCCAGATCATCACCTGGGCCATTCTGCACCAGCCGGCAGAGTTACCCAAGGGGTGCTAACCAAGCTATTTGGAATTCCCGGCAAGGAATCAGGTTCTTTCCGCAGTAAGAAAGATGGCTTTCCGGGGCTTCTGGACGAGGACCCTGTTTTCCATGGTGCCATTTCAGGAGCTTAAGTCCTTAAGACCGGTGGCCTCGCTGCTAGCTCCCATCATAACTAGTCGGTGTTTTATTTTCCGGTATCCAACATGCCGTCATTCTGAACAATTCTCTGCGTTTCTTTACGTCTCATTTTATCTAGAGTCTCTAGCTTTATCGCTGAACATTTATTCATATAATAAACGCATACTCCTAACCTAAACAAACGCTAACCTACCCTAAAATATTAACCTAAACTCTAACATGTATTACCTCGTCGATGAAGTTCTCAGATGCCCTCTGGGGGATGCAGCGGGAACATCAGTAGGAACGACCTTGTCGGTCGAGTTCTCGGGCGCATTCTGCGGAATGCTGCGGAGCACCATGCTGGCGACAGCCATCTTTCTTCATCATGGCTTGTCCCATCGCGCGAACCAATTGGTGTTCGTCAGTGATTGTTGCAACTGCCGACAGGGTGGCTCGTTTCTTTTCCGCACGTCGGAACTTGACCCGTTTCCCAGAAGATGTCTCATTGTAGGATAGAGGATCTCAGTCAACACCATCGTTTGACTTCTTGGCGCCGTAGATATTCAAGAATGGATGTTGTCCAGCTCTCTTGCAGTTGCGAGGTGCATGACGCTTCGTAGGTTCTTCGCATGACAAACTGAACATTTGAGAATCACTGTAATAGAATTAGCGCCGCTCAAAACATGCTGGATCCGATGCTTACATCTTGGTGGGCAAGGCCATTGGGCGAGCTGATCAATGGTCGAGGCAACGAAAGAGCGAGGGATCTTCATGCAAGGTTAATAAATCTCAAGTCGGTCTGTCTTTACATACATCCGTGGTGTGGGCAGAGCGGTTTGCAATAGGTTCGAACCCCAAGGGCAAGGGAAGATCCTGATGTCCAATTCGTGAGGTTCATGTCGGGACATTAACACTTGCCACATGCCTTTGCAGACCGAGAGGAATTGAACCGGTTCTTCACGCAACACTAGTCAACGAAGAGCGTGCACTGGTGTCCCAGTGTTGTGGCTGTGATACTTGAAACTATGGGAGAGCTTAGTGCCCACCTAGCGTATACTAAAGATCCTTATTGAAGATGAATAGGAAAATCATTGAAGGAAGAGTGGGCTGTAAGATGAATGGAGTACCCAAGCTGCCACCTCAGGTATCGGTTAGGATAAAGACGCAGAAAACAAGTGAAGGGAGAGTGGACTAAGAGAGGAGTTTGTTGGAGATGATGAAGAAAGAAAGATCGGACGGAAACACGGGCTGCGGAAGAGATTAAATACTTAAGCTCTCAGCCTCCACACTGGATCACAGGCGCTCCTAGTGTTCATAGTGAATCACGAGTGACCAGGCAGAGTTCGGGTTTTGGAGTTATGCATAAGTTACCACCATTTCCGCATCTACATGAGGGTGATCCTACGAATTTGGAGCTTCGTTGGCTTTCCTTTCCCCAACGCGCTATAGTCCCCTTTAGAACTTCCTCCTGCTAGCCTCCATTGGTTTCTTCGGAAGATGGGAGCTGAAGCCATCATCGGGCCCGGGGGTGGCGGACGGAATGCCAACCACGAAGCCAACCCCGGCAGGAACAGCTCAACGGGGGATCGCTTGTACATCTCCCAAGTTACATTGTAGTTCACTGAATTGCATATATACACACCACTACCCACGTCTCAGAGTTCCTAGTCCTCGCCATTTCCCGGCACTTATCAGAGGTTTGGCCTCTTTTCCAGGGACTTCATAGTTCTGGTGAGTTTGGCGCGAATGATCAAGTGTTCCCCTCTGAGAGGCTGGTGGCCATGTCTACCGGCCGTGTTTCCGACATAGAGACCGTCTCAACAGGCCGACCTTGCCAAGCACGGTGTCACGGATGTCCCAGCACATCTCTACCATAACAGTCCTCTATTGCTTTTAATCTCAAAGAGCAGACGGTCCAAGAAGCAAAATGTCAGTCAATGCCATTCCTGCCTGTGGACTAAACGCTGCAAGAGCTCTCAATGCTAACATCATCAGTCGTTAAGTTCGTAACCTATATTAATGCCTAACATATTCATACCTAATTTATCAGTCTTACCACCTTGGAGCTAAATACTTTCGTGTTAGAGCACAAGTACAGCGCTGAACCCTTCTTCACTCAGCGATAATGCGTCCAGGGAGGGCAGATTGAGATGCTTTGTGGGAAGAAATGTCGACGTGAATTAGACGGACTGCCGAGCTGTCGCCTGGGCAAAGATCACGGACAGCAGCGGATCCAAGTATCATCGGTACAAATCCCAGTCATGCCGTGGCTTTTAACCGAAGTGAAGCGACTCTCCGCATCCTCGGTTATCGCGGTTTACAGTTGTGGCCTTGTGGTATGACCGGCCTCCCCTGCGCTGTGGAACCACGCGTCTGGTATCGCTAGGCCTCTCGGTCGATGGAAGTTATCCTGCTGCCTAACCGGGACTTGGATGCAAGTGCAGATCCCTGCTGATTGCATGCAGGATTGGCGGGCGCGCGACGGTGTTCTCTAGGCAATGAGAAGAGGCTTTTTTACACTCTTCGATAAGGTTAGGTGGGCACCCGTTTCGAAACTAAAGAAATACCCAGGATGGTAGCAGCCCATACGAGGAATGATATACGCAGAAGAAAGAGAGGCGGGGGATGGACAGACAGGGGCCGAGGTTTGGTGTGGTCCGTCCGACAGCCGTATCCCCGCGCTCATCAATCAAGCTGTAAGTACTGAATGCGGGTGGGCTGTCCGTTCACAAGCCAATCGAAATGTCTGTCCCAGCAAGTTGGAGACGTCCCGACAGGGCAGCTGGAATGGAAGGTTGCATTTCGCAGCGCCCGTCGAGACAACCCAGTTGGTTGGTGGCGGACGAAGTGGACGAGCGTGTGAGGACAAAGGTGAGGTGGTATTTCGTACTTCGTACGGAGTAGTTCGTTTTTAGTTCATGGGCACGCAGACAGGGATAGTGAGCCCAGGGCATGCAGCTTGACCGACGCTGGAGCTACGTGTAATTAGTCTGGATGAGGTGAGGGATTAGAAGCAAAGAAATGAGGTTATTCTGTACAATCAAAGCCCCTAGCGGAGGACTGGAGCCAAAGAGCGAAGAAGCTCTTTTGTGTCGATTTTACAATGCGGACGGAGTACCCATGCTTTCGACTGCGCTTCAGCTGAGCCTGACTGCTATCGTATGCGCCGAGACGGCACAGCTTCCCCGAACATATACACAAATGTCTGGGCATCGAGCACCACCGACGATCTTACCGTTACCGTCTTAGACTCTGCGGTACAAGCACCAACAGGTATTTGATTGCAATTACGAAGTACTACATAGTATCATGTAAGTCCGTGTCATCCCCCGCCGCGGGGGGAAGCTCTAAGCACGGAGTCCCCGAGTGGAACGGGGGGCTTGCCGTAGCGCTTCCTCGCAGGCCTTATCTAAACTAGCGCAGGGATGAGGCTATTCTGCAGCCTCTGTCGTCACTCGTCAACGACTTTGGGGGCTTGCTCCGGGGATAACCTTCCAGCGAAGACGGGCAGAATGACATGGTCGGACGTGAATGAATGGCCCGAACCCAATTGGCTTGCAGACGTTCCAGTATGTTGCATGGGGGTCTAGACTGCTGAGCGTCGCCTTCTGCGCCGCATTGGGAAACCTGGGTTGTGAAGGAGGAAGGATTTTACGCCACCAGCAGTTCATCGTCTGCCCTGTTAGTTGAGGCATCCTACAAATCGTTGCACTCTTCTCAGACAGGTCGAGACCGGGCCTTATTGCTTGGCTTGCCTCATGCTTTCACCCAAGGCGTGGATTGCGTGCCACCGCCCCTTGTGCTGCCATGTCTCTCGCGTACCTTTCCTAGCCACATCGGTGGCATACCCATGGAGCACTGTAGTTACGTAGTACGTTGTATGGATACCGAGGAGAGGAGTCGGGAAGCGAACAGCGATAGGACGGCCCCGGTCCGCGCCCATTTATATAGCTCGCCGACGACCCGAGCGCCGGGATCGCGGGCTCGATTCTTGACTCTTGGCTCTGCAATTCTTTCTTGGCCTTTTGCTGCGGAGAGAGAAAGCCATCTCGAGACACTGTTTCCGAGACACAGCCGGCGTGCTAAATACGCAACACCAAACCCTCAGACTTCGCTGTGCGTGCGGCCCATGGAATTCATCGTCACCTTCTTCTCCCTTCTTCTCAAGTCTCTTCTCTGAAGGAAGTCGCTTGTCTCTCGGCTCTCACGTGCCAATCTTCTCCAACAACCAACAATTTGTCGCTCCGCAATTGGGCCCACGATGGCTTCCACCGGCATCTCCTCCACGCCCCCGGCCTACTCCTCCGACCAGGAGAAATCGGGCGGCAACAACAAAGTCGGTCTCGACTCCGTGCCCTCTCATGGGCAGAATATCCGTGGCTCTTTCTCCCAATTGCCTGGGAAAGATAGTACCCACCGTAAGCTTAAGGCCCGCCATATCCAGCTTATTGGTATTGGTGGCACCATCGGCACGGCTCTCTATGTGCGTATCTGAATACCATCAACCGCCCTCTTCCTCGCGAAGTCGTTCCGTATGCTTATCCAATTCTTTTCTTTCATGCTGTAGGTCCAGATAGGAAAGGGACTTTTGAATGGAGGCCCGGCCTCGCTCTTTATAGCCTTCACGATCTGGTGTAGCTTCATCCTCGCCATCACGCTGTGCATGGCCGAGATGGTGACATATCTGCCCATCTCGTCCCCATTTATCCGCTTCGCAGGTCGCTACGTTGACGAGGCTTTTGGATTTGCTGCCGGCTGGAACTTCTTTGTCTTCGAGGCTGTGCTGGTCCCTTTCGAGGTCACCGCATGCAACCTAATTATCCATTTCTGGAGCGACGCGGTCCCGACCGGTGTCATCATCGCCATCGTCATCGTCCTGTATGCTCTCATCAACGTCCTCGCTGTGCAATGGTATGGCGAAACTGAATTCTGGGCTGCCCTTGGTAAAGTCCTCCTCATCATTGGGCTCATCATCTTCACCTTCATCGTCATGGTTGGCGGCAACCCCAAGCACGATGCGTTTGGCTTCCGATACTGGAAGAACCCAGGTTCCTTTGCGGAACTGTACTATGGTGGCACGCTGGGTCGTTGGCTTGGATTCCTTCAGTGTGTGATCCTGGCCTCCTTCACTATTGCCGGCCCCGACTACGTCTCCATGGCTGCCGGCGAGGCCGAGAACCCGCGATCCATCATGCCGCGAGCCTACAACGCCGTCTTCTACCGCCTCACCACCTTCTTCGTCCTTGGTTCGCTCTGCGTTGGCATCCTGGTTCCCTACGACGACAAAGAGTTGACAGCCGCCTTCAAGGATGCCGAGCCCGGTGCCGCAGCCTCGCCCTACGTCGTTGCTATGAACCGGCTTGGAATCCCAATTCTCCCACACATCGTCAACGCCATGGTTCTGTTGTCCGCGTTCTCTGCTGGCAACTCCTACGTATACTGCGCGTCGCGATCGCTCTATGGTCTAGCGCTGGAGGGCAAGGCACCCAAGTTCTTCACCACCTGTACCAGGACCGGTGTTCCCGTCTACTGCGTGATTGTCGTTCTCGTCATTGCTTTGCTTTCCTTCCTCCAGCTGGGCAACAACACTGCAGTAGTCCTGGACTGGTTCGTGTCTCTGGTCACTGCGTCCCAGCTCATCAACTTCTCAGTCATGTGTACTACCTACTTGTGCTTCTACCGTGCGCTCAAGGCACAGGGAATCAGCCGAGATACGCTCCCATACAAGGCTATCCTCCAGCCATACGCAGCTTGGTACGGCCTCACTGGAACCTTCATCATGACCTTTGTCGGAGGATATACCGTGTTCTTGCCTCTGGATGGCTACTGGAACGTGCCAGACTTTCTGTTCTCGTGAGTAAGATGTGGCGGACCGTGCAGGAACCCATGCTGACTGAAACAGGTACACCATGGTCGGTGTCTTCCCTGTGCTCTACATTGGGTGGAAATTAATCCACAAAACACGTATCTTGAAGCCTGAAGAGGTTGATCTTTACAAAGACCTTGACATGATTGAGGAGTACGAGCGGAATTACGTGCCTCAGCCCGCATCGTGAGTCTAGGTTTTCAACGCAGAAAATTAAATCACGCTAATCATAATTTTAGGAGTTACTTTGAGAAGATTCTGGATAAACTGTTTAGCTAAGGGATCATTACATCTGCGCAATATCCTGTACTGTAGCTACGTGTATCAGTGGCCAGACTTATCAAAAGAATTGGAAGAATAACCCTGAGCCCAGTTTTGTTCAGACCAGTTGAATTGCCCAGTGCTTTAATCATGTTCGGTGAAACAATTCTCCAAATAAGAACCTTCGTACGGCATGCTTGCTCTGCTCTCACATGGTCCTGAAAAACGAGTACGATATGTCAAATCTGTCATCGTCTTCTTCCTTCAGGCCCCATCCCTCCTCATCCTCCGCGTTATTTTCCTCTTCCTCCTCCTTCTCCTCCTCCTTGTCTTTTTTCTCCTCTTCCTTGTTCATCTCCTTCTCCACCTTCGGCGCCTCCTTCTCTTGCTCTTTGATAGCTTGGCACCTGCGACAAGACCCAGCACCGCCCGAATTCGGCCATGGCCTCTCCTCTCTGATTTTCGCTGGGTCGACGATACCAAGCATCCAGCAGTCTCGTCCAGCAGCCATCGCAATAGTGCACCGCTCTAGGCTCCAAACGCTGGGCAGGTAGACGAAATGGCCGCAAGTAGCATGCACGTATCGGATTGGCTTGCACATCGTTGAGAACCGGGTTAGCTTTTGTCGCGCCTTGTTAATTTAGTAGAGTTGGGTTTCCTGAGATTTACCGTTGAGGTATGGGAAACCCGAAGTGGTGTCGTCGGGATTCTGATGGATATATATATCTAAAGCCTACCAGTGAATATTTCTTCATGAACAAGCAAACGAAGGACGTGTTCGAGGGCCAGGCACGGTCATGGGAACTTTCATTATACGTTCCAAACTCATGACATCCCATTTCTCATCAGTTGTGTTGAATGAAGACGCCGTTTCACTGTTACGTGGACAACCAGACCTTTTCAATATACAAACAAAGGCGTTGATGACCGGGGTCAAGCCATCCAGCCAAATGACTCTTTGACTTCATGATCAAGGTTTTAACGTGTTATGTACGATTACAACCCCCGCCTCTCAGCATTCAATAACATGATGGAAACAAAGGAGGGTTTCAGTGAAGAAGCCTAGTACAACACAAAGAACTATCCAGCATCTGCGCTCGTTAGCGAGATTCACAAACCACAAAGCCTGTCACGCACAGAGCGGGAGACCCAGCGGAAGAGTCGGCCACACAGAAACAGTCCAGAACGTATAACGCACTCTTCTTAAAACTTTATTGTCGCGTCATTCCTTTCGTGGGTACTATGCCCGTGGCAGCTTTGCTCTGCTACACATAGACATTTACTGCTCAATAGCAATGCTTCATTTTATTCTTTTCCTTTCCTCTTTTGTCACTTTTGATAAACGTATTGCCTATAATGAGCTGTTATACCTGGCTTGGTTCCTGGAATAGGTGACAGCCGAGGCTTAGGTTAGAGCGAGCGGGGGACCGACTTATGATTGACCGAATGCGACCAGGATAATATCGACGAGGTTGCATGACAGAGCCACAGCTAATTGGACGCAAGGCGAAGAAGAGTAATAAGCAAAAAGCAAAAACATCATATTATCTTATCTTGGGATATCTTGGAAGCGTGTGCTCAGAGCCATGTTCGTGTTCCTTGTCACAGCCCAGCACCAAACCCCCACCCACTCGACGCCGCACAGAATATCAGAACAATCAAGGCATATCATATGCACCTTAAGCCCAGGCTATTGGTGCCCTCTGAACCAGTTGCCGTCTCCCGAGTCTTGAGTTTTTCGGCCATTTAATCCCTCCGTTCCACGTTGGTCTCGGTATCTTCACAAGACAAGTCGAAGCCTGTCATGACAGCATGTTATCCTTGGAACACTGCTAATCAAGATCGACGTCCAATCCCATCAACCATACCAATTATCATGTTCTCGACGTCATTTTCATCTCGTTCCTCAAAATATTGCATCAAACGATCGTCATGTCAACTTGGGTATCGTCCAAAAGAGCGTGGCTTCACCTCAGCCCGATTCCTCCCTTACAATTCGTCCCTCATGTGTTGGACCTTGTCCTTGACCGCCTCTGTCGCCTCGCTGGCCGCGCTGGCAATACTCTCCACGCTTGCAGCCGCCGTGGCGTAGGCTGCATTCAATCTTGAGAGCACGCTTTCCGAAAACGATGGCTCCTTTCCGCTAACGAGCTCCGAGACAAGCTCGCTCATTGCCTCGTATTGCTTTGCAGCCTCAGCGGAAGCGGTACTGGCAGACTCCGGGGCGGAACCCGCCTTTTCGGCAACGGCGCTAGTTGCTGCAGCGGCATAAGAACCGACGTCACTGTAGATATGCTCATACCAAGCAATCTGCGCAGTAGGTGTTGGCTCTCCGTAGATCTGCGAACTGAGTTCCGCCACGATAGTGTCCCAGGAATCAGCAATGGCCAAGCCGGCATTCGAGATCTGCTCGTTAGCAGCCCCGACGACGGAAGAAACCGACTCGTCGACAGCTTGAGCAGCTGACGCGATACCATCGCCGGCGGCAGACATTGCAGACCCAGCTGCGTCACCAGCCGCCTGAGCGGCAGAACCCGCCGATTCATAGGCCGCAAACGCAATGGATGACGCAGAGCCAGCAACGTTGGTTGGCGTAGGCGTGGCTGTCATGGAAGAAAGCGCCGAAGATGCACCAGCGATGAAGCTAAAGTATCGGTCTTGAGCCATTCCGAGGCCGGCGTAGTAGTTAAATTTGGCCTGGTCGTAGTATTTCTCCATGCCGGAGGTCGCCGTTGGTGTGGCAGTGGCGAGGCCGAGAGCGATCAGGGCACTCTGGTACTGGACCTCAGCCCAAAGTCGGCCTTCATTGAGTCGCTGTGCGGCGATTGCCTCAACGTTCTCCCAGTCCACAAAGGTGGCGGTGGTAGTAGTTGCAGGTGTGCCTTGGACACCAGAAGCAACAGCATCCGCGGCACTCTTGAGCCTGTCACTAGCCGCCGCAACGGCAGTTTGATACGCAGCCGAGACTGAAGAGAAGAGCTGTCCATGAACAGGCTCGGGAGTACCATAAATTTGTGCAGAAACAACAGAGAGAGCACTCGAGTACTGCTCGGATGCTCGAGAAACCGCACTGGAGTACGCTGCTTCGGCTGCACCAGTCATTTTCTCAACAACTTCGGTGTCGTTCTCGTCGTAGTCCTCTATAATTGGTTGACGGTTAGGAGCTTCCTGAGCAGCAGCGCCAAACATCACAGGCTTGATAGGCTGGTTATCCGAGAGCGGCGTCCCGTCGCGAGGCACACGGCGTTCATCGTTGATATCGTAGCTTGACTCATCCTCGTCTACTGCCACGGGTTCCTCGCTCTCGTTGTTGGCAATTGTGTGAGAGCCGCCCATGAGTACTTCGGAAGCTTCTGAAGCAAGATAGTCCGTGGAAGCCGCATTTTCGGTTTCGGCAGCATCCGCTGCGTCCATGTTGGTGGCAGAAGAAATGACTTCCGAAAGCTCACTGGACGCTTCCTCGATCACGCTATTGACAGATTCGGGGACCGCGGAAGGAAGGTCTTCTGTCGTCTCTGAGATCTCGTTTCGAACGCTGCTAATTGTCTCTTCGCCTTCAACCACGATGTGCGAAGCCTCGCTGATGACAGCCTCGATCGCGCTTGAGGCAGATGACAAAGCCTCGTTAGCAATGCCGGATGGCTCGATTTCTTCGGATGGGTCTTCCTCGTCGACTGCTAATGCCGCACTGACAGCTTCAGAAATCACCGAAGTAGCTTCCTCCATAGGCTCTCCGACCAGAGAGTCAAAGGCTTCTAAGGCAATATCAGGCTCGTCGGCAGCCGTGGTGGGAGCGGCATCGTCCTCCACGGTTAAATCATCAGCAGGGGTGACGCCCTCGTCGTCAAAGACAAGCTCATCAACGGGAGTCTGCTCAGTATCTTGGCTATTCTCGACGACTGCCTCAGTAGTTCCTTGTTCCTTGTCGGCAACCACGGCAGCCGCAGCAGCTTCAGCAGCCAGTTTCATTTCATCGCTGTCAAAGTTATCCGTAGCATCCTTGGCAGCGATCTTCCATCGTGCGACATCTTTAAGTCGAGCAAGTTCCTTGGCTGCAGCAGATGCAATTTCCATGCCCTCGTCTTCAACCAGCGCGGAAGCGTCTTGGGCTTCCAGCAGCCCTGGGTGAGTCACGATAAGCTGCTTGAGTTGCTCGGTCCACTCGTTGAGCGTGGCCTTTAACTCGTGATATTTGGCCCAGTCCTTGTAGGTGACACCCTCTGTCCAGGCCCATCTCATGCCAATGTGCTGGAGAGCGAGATTTCTAGTCTCGTCAAGGATCTGGAAGTGAATGTCGGCAACGGCAATGACGGTGTTCTGCAGCTCCTTGTCGTAGCTTGCACGCCATTGTCGGATTGCCTGGGCCTTCTTCTTAATAGCCACCCCCGCGGATCGAACAGCGTCAATCACCTGTCCTTGAACGCTATCGGGCCTCTCATCAGCCACCTCCACGAGTGACGAGATCTTAGATCTGAGCTCCAGAAGTTCCAAGTCAATAGTAGACTCGAGCTCATTAAAGAGTTGCCTGCCGGTGATGTTGGCGTTTTGTTCAATCATGCGCTTAGCAATGTCGTCAACACGCTCCTCCATATCGGTAGCACCGTCGTCAGCCTGAGCAGCAAACTTGTTCTGCCAGGTTTCAAGATCCTGTGCAACCATCTCGCGAGCTTTCCTGCGCCTTTCGGTTTCCTTTTCGTCCGCCTCTGGTGCCTGGACTGGGTTAATGTACTGGTTCGCAACGCCCTCGGCTTCTAGCTCGGAGCTGGGTTCAGGGCTAGTCTCAGGCGTGTCCTCAGACTTGAGGCTCTGGCTAGCAACAGGGGACTCCGACGTAGTCTCCGAAGAGGTCGTGCTCTGTGGAGCCGGCTTGATGAACGATGAGGGCACGGATTCGGTCACGGAACTGAGAATGCCTCATTAGCAAGGAGATACGTTTCGTAGGTTGCCATGGAGAAATTTACCCTGACGCGACGTTATCTTGAGAGGTCTTAACCTTATCACGTGCCTTGAAACGTCCGAGGCGCTCCCCAATGCGAACCAGCTGAGGTTCCACGTTCTCGGTGTAAACAACTCGCAAGTGAGGCCAGACCTTAGTGTCGAGGAAGACGTAAGACTTGTTCCATGTCCAGTAAGCGGTGGGAAGGGCCGTGTTGGTTGTGAACTTGGAGGTCGCATCATAGCCCTTGAGCATGTACGGGTGGACAAACTCATAGGCCGGCAAAAGGAATTCGTAGTAGACCTGGAGGGCGTTGGTGCGAGCGACGTCATAGTAGGGCCCGACTGTACGAGTAGCCTGGCTCACGTACGGGGCAACAGACTGATCGTATTTCTTTTGCGCGAGACCCTGGTACTTGGCAAGCTGCGGCTGGCCATTCTTCTCCCATTGTGTCCGGGCGTGCTCCTTTGCCTTCTCGACCCAGGGAGCTCCGTACTGGATGGCGTATGAGCGGGTTGGTTTCCAG
Source organism: Neonectria hederae (assembly GCA_003385265.1). NCBI lineage: Eukaryota > Fungi > Ascomycota > Sordariomycetes > Hypocreales > Nectriaceae > Neonectria > Neonectria hederae. Next base: position 246,621 of record QGQB01000103.1, read on the forward strand.
ACCTTATCGTCGACGGTTTCGTAGTATGGCCGGGCAACTTCAACATAGGGTGCAGCATAGTTGTCGTAGTAGGGCTGGACATGCGGTAACACAGTGTTCTTGACCTGGAAGTAGGGCTTGCAGATAAACGGTGAGGTCTCGTCGCAGGTCTCGAGCGAGGAGGGGCAGCGGAAGAAGACTGTGAGGATAGCAGCCCAGGTCGCGAGTCTAGAAAATGAACAAGTGTCAGTTGGTGATGCTTTGAGGACGACGGCTTCCATTCAACCAAGGCGATAACACGCGCCACACCTGGGAGCAGCCACAAAGTCTGTAGGGAGATAGGCACAGAGTCGGAAATGGGCTGACGAACCTTGCCACGATGTTCAACGTCCGAAGCAAGAAGCTCCGACGCTTCTTGATGACCCGTCGACGGCTAAGAGGCTGGCCGTTCGAGTGGCCATTGGAGTGGCCATTCGACTTGCTGTTCGACTTGCCATTGATGTGGGCGGCGCCGTTGCCGTTCATGATGGAGCCGTTGGACTCGGCCATAGCGAGATGCTGTTATCAGAGCTGGGGGTGGCCGGCGGCAGCTCGTCGCGCAGTGGGGAGGGAAAATGGAAGCCGGTTGGTGAAGGCTTCGAATAGTAGTGTTGGCGGGTGCGAGATGCAGGGTGAGAGAGCGAGCAGTGTCGCGATAAACCGACTGGCGGAGCAGGAGGAAGCTCTGACAGTTTAAGTCAACGATGCCACGATGACGCGACGCAAGCGACCTGGGTTAGTAACCTGAGGTGGACTTTTTGCCTGGGGCGTATTCTCCGAGCGACTGCTCCGGGCGTGTCTTACAGGGGTTGGTCGCTTCCGTGAACGCCGGGGTTTATTCTGCGACACAACTCGAGACGAAAGCGAGACGAGAGCGAGAATGCCGAAATATGAGGAAGGAGAAGGTTTCGGGTCAGGTCAAAAGCCCAGAGCTATTTGACGAGTTGGCTTGATGACGAGTTGGCCCTAGGACGTCAATGAACAAAGAGGGAAGTGGGTGAATCCAATGTCGATCGATGCCTTGGTCTCAAGTGTGAAGCCTCGAACGCATGCGGTGTGGTCCCAGTGGTGTCATCTCCCCCACCCACTGGCACCTTCTGAACGCACGCACTCCTACAGTACCTAGCCAACTAGGCCCAGGCGGTTTGCGACCTGGCCTAGGACGCCGCCAGCTAGCTAGGAACACCACCTCAGCCAACGGGCATCTGAGTACTGCAACACGACTCCAGTCTCTGCAGCACGCAGACGTCATCGACTATACCAGAAGCTTGATTTCCTATCTTTCTTCTCTAATTTTCAGCCACACAAGACACCCAATGCCAACCGTTGACGAATAACTTAACCCCAATGAGAACCTGCCGGTTTTGGAAGCCTCATGCAGGACAGATGTTGGATCGTAGGCGAGCCGGGTTCAAACGGGCTACGTCAGGGGACTTTAGATAACCAAGTCAAGGAAAGGACGCGTTTGAAGTGCACTGCCACTGCAACTCCAAACTCCAAAGAATGCCAGTCTTTTCCGGTTCTTTACAGATAGTGAGATCGACGGTTTCACTAATAATCTTGTTGGGAATCGATGATCGAGAGGCTTGCGTGGTGGTGCACATTCGCCCTCCCAGTTGAGATCACCACAGGGGAGCTTCAGGCAAGTCAAAGCAGAAACACGATGCACCTTAACTGGCATTTCTAATGCCACAGCCCATTCCTCATCTATCGTTCCGTTAAACTGACCTTAGCGAAGATATCTGCATTTTCCATGTTTCTGTCCTCTTATCAACCAAGGCAACTACATACCATTTCGTATCCCGATCATATTCACACCTTGACACCCTCCCGAGAACGTCGATCGCTTCCCATGTGACAGACGCCTCTTCGACCCATGACATCAGCCCGTGCAGCGTGCATGCACATTCCAATCAAGGGCCCTCGGCTGGCCAAAGGCGAATAGGTAAGCAGCCTAGCACGTGAGATAGAACATCACCGAGCGCGGGGTCGGATCATTATATCTTCCGGGGCTCTTCCGCGCCAACCTTTTCACAGCAAAAGTTCAGCAGTCAGCAAGTCGGTACATGTACCTACTGTTAAGTCAGTAAGCCACCTTACCTTGCTGATAGTTGCTTTAGCTTTGCCAATGATTTTGGACTGTAGCCACAATGGTGGATGGGCAAATGGACGTTCGAAGCACTTCATACCACCCACCGCCCAACACCCACCGCAACTCCGCAACTAAGGTAAGCCGCCTAGAACCCACCAACCACCGGGTTGCCACCTGGCCGCCAGCTGCCCACCACAGACGAACCACCCCCTGCCAATAAGCATATCGCGGAACCCTGGGGAGTGGCGGTTAGTGGCCGTGGCTTTCTCCGACAGCTTTCTCCGACAGCCACGACTCTGCTGTGATTTAAAGAACCACGTCTCAACACCATCACCAACTCCCCAACCCAACGTCGTTACCATTCGTACTCACCGCGCAACCTGCGACTCTCCTCGTCACCCCGAAACCGGCCAACGAACACGCTAGCGAACTCCCCCAAATCCTACTGCCCCATCCGTCTCCCCAGCCGAATCCCGACAAATCGCACGCCACAGCCCGTCTTAGCCCGCCGCCTTTCGGAAACTCGGTCGCGTTGGTTTCTGGCGGCTGAACTCTTCAACCTCAACTGCGCCAAAACACCATCCCACGTATGGTTCTACCCACAGCCTCCCCCTAATAAACCCCTCGTGGGTACGGTCGACTTGTCTTTGGATCCCCATCTCTGTCGCCGCTATGGAGGATCCCACCCCAAGCCTCAAGCTCAAGAGCTTCCACCGAATCGCGGCTCGATCCGACGACCCCTTCCAAACACAGGACACAGCCCCCGGCATTTGTCGAATATGTCGCGGCGAAGGTACCCCAGAAGAGCCGCTCTTCTACCCATGCAAGTGCAGTGGTAGCATCAAATACGTTCACCAGGACTGTTTGATGGAGTGGCTTTCGCACTCACAGAAGAAGTACTGCGAGTTGTGCAAGACGTCCTTCCGTTTTACCAAGCTTTACGCCCCCGACATGCCCCAGTCTCTACCGGTACACGTATTCCTCGGTCACATGGCTAAATACCTTCTGCGCAACGTGCTGGTTTGGCTCCGCGCCGCCGTAGCCATCAGCGTCTGGGTATGGTGGCTACCCTACTCTATGAGATTCGTTTGGTCCTTCATGTTCTGGGTCAGTGACGAAGGTCTTGGTGCCACCTCGATGCTTTCAGGGGCAAACGAGACGGTAGATGCCACAGTTGAACTGGCCCAGTCAGCCTTTGGAAACGATACATGCCCGGCCAGTCCCCTCCTAGCGCCTGTCACCACTTCCGCCGCTGTTGCCCAAGCCATGCTTGACGGGCTGTCAGGTCAGAACATCTCCGAGTTCCTGCTCCGTGTTCTCCTCAACTCTCTGTACATGTCTGCCAAGCACAATCGATCAGACTCTACAGGTGAGGCAGGGTCGACAGATACCACGCTCATTGGAACAGCTCCTCAATCTCTCCTCGGCGACGTCACGTTTCTCCACAACTTGACTCGAAACCCCACCCTAAATCGGACCTTCGTATATGTGCTTGAGGGACAAGTTATCACGGTCTTGGTCATTGTCTGCTTCATCCTCGTCATCCTAGTCCGAGACTATGTCGTTCAGCAGCAGCCCGAGATCAACATGCGTGCTGCTTTCGCTCCCCCTGAGAACCCTCTTGTGCCTCAAGAACCGCTTCTTGTCCGACCAGAAGATGTCGAAAATCTACGAGGACCGGACGAGTCGGACGAGGAGACCCTGGATGACGGAGAACAGCCTGTTCATCTTGCGGATGCCAATCTGGCTGAAGTGGACGCCCCAGTGGACTCTCCGCTACTTCAGCGAAGATATGCAGATCTCCAAGGGCAAGGCCTTGAAGACACCGGCTCTGGAAGTGTAACCGCACCTGAGCCTTGGCTTCAAGCAGAATCCGCCGATTCAGAAGAACGAACTAGTGTCAACGATTACCTACGTATCTACCGCCGCGCCGATGCCGACCCCGAGAAGATTTTACAGCTTATTGAGGATGAGGGTCTTGAAGAAAAACTCTCGTACTGGGTTGACATTACTCGGCGATCCATCCCTGGGTACGAAGACGGTCCCTCGAGTCTCGCCACCCATGCCAGGCACCCAGCGTCAATTCACATTAGTGACCGCCCAGAAAGCTCCAGTTCTACGGCAGAGAGTTCTTCCAGGATTGCGCTCACCCCGGGGTCAAACGAAGGATCTTCGGCAGGGCTTAATGAAGAACACACGACAACTTCTCGAAAGGGAAAGGAAAAGGAGTCGCTCCCAACGCCGGATCCAGAGACGGACGCCGACTCGTGGGGAACAGGCTTACTGCCAGGCCCTTCGCGACCGCGTGCTGTGTCTGATGGCCCAAAGCTGCATGACTCTGTCAACCCACTGGCCAACAATAGCTGGTCCTTTGCGGCGTTACCGACTGAACCTGAGACCGAAGATTTGCATGCACACCAGTTTCGCACCAATGACCGACCTCATTTCCCCAGAAGCGCGACGCCTGCCTCTGAACGAAACCCCGAGGATGGGACCTCTCGTCCCAGGAGCGACTCCCCCGAGTTTGAGGATTCAGACCAGGATCAGACACGCCCTAATCGATGGCCTGTTGAAGAGGTCGACTTCGAGGAGCCACCATCTGTTGTCCATCACGTTCATCATGAACCAGCGCCCAGTCACAGAAATGTTGAAGAGGCGGCCGAGCAAGACAATGAAAGGGTTCCCAGCCTAGTTGATCGAGTGACCGACTTCATGTGGGGCGGTCTCGAAGACCATCATCATGCTCAGCCCGAAGCCGGTAATCATGCTGCTGACGGCGATGCTCATGACGATGCCTGGGTTGATGTCGATGAGGCTGACGCTGCAGATGATAATGCTGATGCCCAACCTGAAGACATTGATGGTGTACCTGGCGATGGGCTTGACCCAGAGGCCATTGAAGACCTCGAGGACTTTGAGGGCGTCATGGAGCTTATTGGTATGCGAGGGCCGATTGCTGGCCTCTTTCAGAACGCCATTTTCTGTGCAGTCCTCGTATCTGTGACGATATTTGCCTGCATATTCTTACCATACAACATTGGACGTGTCAGCGTGTGGATCCTAGCAAACCCGATGCGGCTTGTTCGTTTGCTCTTTGAGCTTTCCAAGCTTCTTCAAGACGCCGCCGTCATGTTTGTCGGGATTGCAACTTGGGTTGCTTTGAATATTCTCGACATGTTCACCAACATCATCGGAGGCTTCCTTGCAGCGTACGTCTTATCAGCGAGAAAGGCATCATGGGCGGTATGGACGAGTGCCGGTTCACGAGTTCTGGACTATGCCTTCATGGACTTCCCCATGTCTGCTTCTGAAATGCAGAACTTCTCTGCCATCAGTCACGGAGCCTTGCTCACAGTCAAGGGCCACATCGGTACCATTCTTTCGGCCGTGAGCGATGTGATGGGCTTTATCTTGGGCGGCCGTATCTTTTACACCTTCCCATCTCTTCAAGTTATCACATCTCTATCAATGTCTGTGTGGCACAGTCTTCGCCTCTCCTCCTCACTCCTATTAAACCCTAACTCTTGGGTGATTGATCTTGGTGTAACCGAGACCTCGCCATCGATCGACCCTGAGCTGGCGGACTGGTCTGGGTTAGATCGGTTCTGGGCCATCCTGGCTGGTTACGTCACGCTCTTCTTTATCGGCGCAATGTACCTCAAACGTGGAAGCCCATTCTCCAGGGGCAATATCATGCAGGCGTGGGAAGCGGGTGTAATTGACACATTGCACCAAGCCAGTGGCATCATGAAGGTCATTATGATCATCAGTATTGAGATGCTGGTCTTTCCACTTTACTGCGGCCTCCTCCTCGACGGTGCTTTGCTGCCCTTGTTCGAAGACACCAGTTTCAAATCCCGGATGCTCTTCACATACAACTATCCTCTAACATCGGTCTTTGTTCACTGGTTCGTCGGTACCGGGTACATGTTCCATTTCGCGCTCTTCGTCTCCATGTGCCGCAAGATTATGCGACAGGGCGTTCTCTGTAAGTTCAAACCGTCGCCTTTTTACCGTGATTGTATACTGACATTCATTCCAGATTTCATCCGCGACCCTGATGATCCCGAGTTTCATCCGGTTCGCGATGTGCTCGAGAGGAACTTGACAACGCAGTTGAGGAAGATTCTGTTCTCGGCATTTGTCTACGGTGCCTTGGTAATCGTGTGCTTGGGTGGTGTGGTGTGGGGTCTATCCTACATGGTGCCCAACGTCCTGCCCGTTCACTACTCGTCAAACGAACCCGTCCTCGAATTCCCTGTCGACCTACTCTTCTATAACTTCCTCATGCCATTGGCGGTCAACTTCTTCAAACCCGGCGATGGACTACACGCAATGTACACGTGGTGGTTCCGAACGTGTGCGCGCTGCCTGCGTCTTACCTTCTTCCTGTTCGGCGAACGGAGAATTGATGAGGAGGGTAGCCTTCAGCTAGGAGTAACGTCCGAGTTCAACGGGCTTCCCTGGTACAAGACCCTGTTTTTGGAACTCGACGAGAAACAACACGTCGTCCCGAAGACCTGGCAGGACGCTTTCGAAGGGGGCGATGCCAAGCCAAAGCCGCCGTTGCCTCAAAGCGAAATGTCCCATCTCAGACATAAGAAGGCTCGCCTCAGGGAGACAAATCAGCTCGTGGAGAGTGGCCATTTCGTGCGTGCTCCGGCATCTGATCGTGTGAAGATCCCCAAGGGCAAAAAGGTCTTCCTCGACGTTTCCGAGCGTGGTCAACGACGGGATGGCCAGTCAGATACCGATCTGTATGCTTCGAACCAGTACCAGATGGTCTACATTCCCCCGAACTTCCGGGCGAGGGTGTTTTTATTCATCTTATTCATCTGGGTTTTCGCGGCAGTGACCGGGGTCGGCTTCACAATCATCCCTCTGGTGTTTGGTCGGAGAATCTTCAAGATGCTGATCCCCTCACACATTAGAACCAACGACATATATGCCTTTAGCATCGGAGTCTACCTCCTTGGATCTCTCGCCTACCTGGTTTTTCACATCAAGAGCGTCTGGGCCAAGGTTCAGAAATGGATCGGGAGGGCCCAAACACGAGTAGCTACAGGCGGTGCCCCTCGACGCGTCTCGGGCGTCATTGTTCACGGAGCTACGCTGATATATGCATACTTCCTCCTCCTCCTCGTGTTTCCGCTTCTGGTTTCGGCAATTATGGAGCTGTACCTCGCCATCCCACTCCACACGTACATGTATCCTCCGACAGCAGCAACAATTCAAGCCTCGAGAGAAGGAGATCCGGAATCGAGCCGACACACGGTGCGGGTCATTCAAGCATGGACTTTAGGTGTGCTGTATCTGAAGTTGAGTGCCCGGATGGTGACAACTTTGTTTGCCGACACGCGCCTCGCCGTTGCCGTTCGCACAGTTCTCCGCCAGGGTTGGATGTATCCCGATGCTGGTGTCCTGACTAGAGCATTTGTCATTCCCGGATTGGCCCTCTCTGCGGCGGCAGTGTTCGGGCCTCCGGCGATAACTACTGCCTTTTTCAAGTACGGCATGATCGCCGATGCACGACCCGGCTTGAACGAGGCAGCAGAGGCGGCTCGTCTGGCAATCATCTACCGACAGTCATATCCCGCTGTGGCTTTGGCTGCGCTGTTCATTAAGAACACGGTCGGGCTAGTGAGGGTGATCAATGGGTGGACAGCTCGTATACGTGACGAGGCATACTTGATTGGAGAGCGGCTGCACAACTTTGGGGCAGCGGCTGCGGGAGCAAGGAGAGTAAGGGGTGCGTGGAGGGCTGGAGGAGCAAGACTTTAAGAAGAAGACCTAAGATACCATTCTAGTACATGTTGATGATTTGGCGTTTGTGATAGCATAAAGTCCTGCCTGATAGATGAAAGCCAACGCACTACGTTATGACGACGACCTCGAGAACTAAGATCTTAGGGTTGAAGTTCAGGCGCTAAGGTTTTTGATCTCCTAAAGCCTTCGCCCAGAAGCTCGTTTTCTATGCATGACCGCGCATGCAAGGATTGCTTGTACAATACGAAACCTTCTTTATTTTCGTCGTTAATGTACAAGGTTGTTTGAGACTTTCTGGAGCTCCGAGACAATCGAGTGGAAATGATATTTGATGTGTCATGTCAAACAAGACGCTAATCTTCCTCTGGTTTTGGACCTCAAGGAAGTTCTATAATTCAACATAATTACAACATACATCACAAACCTTTACCGGGATTACGAAACAATGAGTCAAAGGCTTTTCTGAACGCACGACAGTTTATTTTCGTCCTCGGGACGTGTTAGATCACTGTGACGTGGGAGGGTTTGTCTTGCATAAAGTGGACATGGGCCGTGACCCCTTGCGCACGAGGCATTGATGAATGGCGCCCAATTCAGGACAGGTTGGCTTCAAGGAATGGAAAAGGTAGGTATGAAGATGGAAGGAAGGCCATTAACCGCTCTTTTCCATGTGTATCGGCCTGAAGACATGGAATGACTCTGAAAGTGAGGATTTACTTCGGCTTCTAGGGTAGGCTGCGTGGTATTATTGGAGGGCTTGGGCTGATAAGATGCCCACACAACCCCTCCATGGCAGTGACGTGGGAGGAGGCGCATCCACTTTGTGGGTACGTACCCAGGTGGACAAAGAACTGAAAGCCGAAACAGTCACGTGAGGGTCCAGGGGCATCTCTGGCAGGCGCTGCTGGCCAATCAACGATGGGGTGCTGAGGGAACTGGAACGCAGTGTTGCCCATGACTGCAAGAAACCAGCCCCAAACGGGACTAGCGGCTGATGCCGGGTCAAGGAGAATGGACCGTGTGCCAACCCGCGATGTGTCGCATCAACACCGTCCCGTCACGAGCCAAAACAGCAACACATCTTCGACATTGCGGTGCCGTCTCTTCGCAACTCCGCGCCGTTGCGGCCGCTTTCCACTAACCAACAGCATCCTAGGTAAGACACACGGGCTCCGGTAAGTTCACCCTGTGAAGAAGACGGCGCCATTCGTCGATCCGGCCGCGCCATCTTCTATTGACAACCGCTTCGTCGATCCGTATCGGTGAGTGTGAATCTGCTCCCCCGCCTGTTCCTCCGCCCCGAACGACCCCGACTGACGATTCATGCGTTGCCGGCTTGCGCAGACAGGAGCATCGACCTCGATCCCGCCGATCTTCTTGCGGTCCTGCTTCTTCGATTCCGGTTCCTTTCCCACCGCCACGGGCTGATTCATCGCCTCTCCCGCCCCGATCGTCTGTCGCAACCACCTATGAGCTCCCGACAAACCCGCACCGTCTAGGTCGAGTCGAATCGCAACAACCACCATGGCAGAGCTCCCGTCATCACCGCCCAGTGAGGGCACCAACGCCGAAGATGCCGTCACTTGGTACAAGGCGCAATACGAGCAACTCGAGATGGAGCTGGCTGAGTTCAGAGACTCCAGCAGGGAACTTGAGCAAGAACTGGAGAAGGACATCGAACGTGCAGAGAAGCAGGAGCGGATTCTACAAGAAAAGGCCGAGACTCTCGGCTTTGAGGTTGAGGAGTGGAAGGTGTGTCACGCGCCCACTTATGTCGTCCATATGATTACAATGGCTTCACGTTTGCGCGAGGATTTTGACTGACTTGATATGTGTTCGATCTGTACAGAGAAAGCACAAGGAATCCAAGACGGAGTCGAGTGCAGCGCAGCATCAGCTCGAGAAGGAAATCACAACGCTGCGAGACTCGAACCGAACCATGCAGTTGAAGCTGCGGGATATCGAAGTCGCAAACGACGATTTCGAGCGACAGGCGCGCAACACCACGTCATCGCTCGAAGACATGGAGTCCAAGTATAACCAGGCCATCGAGCGCGCCGTGATGATGGAGGAGGAGATCAAGATGGGTGAGCAGGAGCGAGAGCAGCTGCGCATCGAGTCGCAGCGCCTGCGTGACGAGCTGGGCGACCTCAAGATTGAGGCCGAGCTCTTGCAGGACAAGCTCAAGAAACAGGAGTCGCGCCATCTTTCCGCCATTTCTACCGACCTCTCCATGATGGGGTCTCCCACCTTCGACAAGAACCTCGACGGTTCGCCCGGCTCTACCGCCAGCTCTCCTCTCATCACCACACCTCCCGAGGCCAAATCGCCTCTGCCCTCCGACTCCCTTTCTGACTTGCGCGATCCTCCCTCACCACCCATGTCTGACGCTTCGGCCCCCTTGCCTAAGGTCTCATCCACGAGGACTCCCGCCCCAGCCAAGCCCCGGAAAACCCGTCTTCCTTCGGCTGACAACAGCGTCACTCCTAAACCACGATCCAAGCCTCCCACTGGGTCTACCCGTGCGCCAGGTAGCCGCATCTCGACTGGCGGCACAACCATTCGGACCCCAGCGAACCGGGCCATTGGACCTCGCTCGGCCTCTCACAAGCTCCCCGCCTCCAACTCCCTCGCTCACATCCGTACTCTCACGGCCCAGATGCAGCGACTCGAGGCGCGTGTTCACTCTGTGCGGTCCAAGCTTCCCGCTCCAACCCACACACCTCCTCGTTCTTCGCCTCGGCCCTCTTTCGCCCATCCCTCGGTCCCTGCGACGGTTACGATCCGATCTCGCAAGCGCACTGTGGGATCTACGACTTCCTCGATCGCGGGCGATGACACCACGCCAACCAACCTCCAGGCGTCTGCAACATCAAAGGGCAGCCACGTTCCTCGACTTAGTACCTCTGGGGTGAGCCGCCTATCATTTGGGCCCTTGCCCAACCGTGGACCAGATTCGGAGATCAGCCGGCCTAGTTCGCGGGCTAGTATCTCGTCATATGCCCGGCCACCGTCCCGAACAGACATGATTCCACGCCCAGCATCCCGAACATCGCTCACAGGGGCAAGAACTCCTATGGGCCGACCCAGATCGTCACTCGCGGGCTCCCTACACGGCCACTCCGCTAGCATCAGCCAAATTGATCTAATGGAGGAGGACGAGGGCGAGTTCAGGACACCAAGCCGACGAGGAACGTACTCGAAATTGGATCTGGAAGCATCTGCTGGCAGTGCGATCCCAATGCCCGCAACTCGACGCCAGAGCGGCGGCCGACGAACTAGCAACAGTGTGGCGAGATCGAGCATATCCGGACAAAGGAAGTTGAGCGACCTTGGGGAGACATATTAGAGCAGTTTTGATTTATTTCATTACTCAGTCCGTATCCCCCTGGTTTTTAATACTCTTTTTTTCTCTTCTTGTCTGGAGCGGGCTGAACGACCCGAATCCATTTACCTACGTACTTTGCATTCTACGGGGGTGGGCAAGTCTGGCATAGGTTCAAGGCAGGCGCATGACATGGCATGTAAGGAGGCGAAGACTGGAGTTGATGACAATTACGGCATCCTTCTTTCCAATGGCAAACTTCGGGGTTCAGCAGTTTGATTAGTTTCTCTTTGGGCATCGGGCATTGGAGAGGGGTTCACGGATGTTTATGAAGAGATGGCATTTGATCTTTCTGCAAGCAAGCACAGTTATTGGCTAAGGGCCGTTCTGGGGGAAATGGGGGGACAGGGAGGGGCGTGCCTATCTGCCGCGGGCAAGAGAGCCACTGGCGGCCTAAAATTGATGAGCAAGCTGGTGACAGGGAGGCTGATAGACTGGACGATGGATGGATGGACGGGGGAGATGGGCGAGAGCGGGTAATACTGGAGAAATGATGCGAGGCTAGTATGACGGGAGAGTCTCGGGGGGGGAGGGGGGGAGATGACATCGGTGGGGAGTGGTGCGATGTCCGACAAGGCTGAACGACACAGCCTGCGATTAACTAGGAGCTTATACCTCTTTTTCCTTTGTTTATACCATACAGAAGAGGATGATGAAATAGGGGGACGAGGGAGACTGACGAGAGAGTCTAGGAAACGGAGAACGGGCAAGTCGTTGTACATACAGACTGAAGATGGAGGACATTGGACTCTTGTTAGCCCGGTGATACGCAAAATACGAATACCGTTTATTAAGGTCCTTTGTATGAGGTGCGGTCGTGATATCTAGTTGTGATTGTAAATGATTGGTGGCCACGTCTTAGAGCGTCGTCCGTCTTACATGGTTGCTACGTGGTGTAAGCGGTTCCTACATGGTCTTTCTTACATGCCTTGCGCCTCAATGTCGTCTCCGCTACGCTCCTTCGTAGCAGATCAGCTGTACATAGTTTAACTAGTTGATGCGTTGTTCCTCCGGGGAAAACCAAAAGCGCCTCGGATCTGACTGTCGGCTAACGCAAGTGGACGGGTGGCCGGTGACGGAAGCTCCGTAGCTCCGTAGCTCCGCTGGGCCACGGACTCGCGCAGGGGGCCCGACTGTCAACATGTTGGGGATTCGGAGGATGGCCGGCGATGCTGAGCGGAGGCTCTGCTTCTAGCGCCGGGGTACGTACCTGCGTCCCTCTCAGGGTTCGGCTTCGGGTCCTTCCAGTGCGCAATTCCAGGTAGGTGGGGTTCTAGCGCGGGAGCGGCAGTGATTGGCGCCGGGGTGGGGAGTGGAGGGGGGATGGGGAACTCTCAACAATTGGGGGAAGCACTGGTTTCATTCTGGGCAGGAACCCAAAAAAAAAAAAAAAAAGTACATCGGGATCCATTCGTTCCTGCCTGCTAACAAAATAGGGTGGAATCCTAATTTGGGGACGGACGGTATTAGTGGTTGGGCCCCCTGGCTTGGCACAGGATCGAATCGAGGAGAAGCCTGATAGCATCATGTTTTGTTGGAATGCAGAGTAGTGGTGCCTGGGGTTGTTGATGTAACTCCACGAGTGACAGTGTGTGTATGTGTGTGTGTATGTGACTGCGTGTGTCTTGTTGTGAGTGAGAGTACAAGTGTGAGTGAGTATCGGACCTGTGAATATATTTGTGTTGAATGATGAGGAGGCGATAAGCAGGGGTGGGTGCTTTGCGCGAGGATGCACGGGACCGATGCAGATTGTGATGTGATGGATGGATCGGGAGGAAATGGAACGAACTGATGATGGATGGCCAGTGCATACAGTGCAATTTGGCGTCGCCGGGGACAGTAGAGTAGACTTTCTAGACTACTTGCTTTCTAGTTTCTGCGAAATGCCCCAAATGGTCAAGGCTTCGGCATCATTCATTAACGTATTAGTCTAGTCGACGTGTCCTGACAACGAAAAGGGGTTCCTGATGAGACGAAATAGGAAACATCCCAGATGTATGGAAACCAATGTTGTGGAAGCTGGAACAGAAATCATCTTCTAACATCTGTCCGTCTCCAGATCGAGACCGGAAGTCGCATGCTTTCGGGTCTGTCCAAGGATGTGTAATAAGGTATGAATGAATGCCGACCCGCAGGTGATTAGCCTGTACTTGGTTCGGCCGGTTGAAAGACGACGACGCTGTCATGAGGAGCCATGCCTCTGCGCGCACTGTGCAAATTCGTAGATGATCAGCTTCGGGTCGCATCTACCATGCCCAATCCCTTTCGTTCCGGCCAGAAATCCTGGATTGCGCTCGGTGTCTCGGTTCAGAGGAAGCAGAAGATGGGAGAAGAGACTGGGTCGACGTCACAGACATGAAAGAAGGCCCCGAGAGAATGAGATGGTGAGAAAAGCGCCCCACTCCGATCCCGACAGGCTCTCAACACCCCGGAGCGGCTCACGCACGTCCTAAATTGGACGTGGGACGTAGGACTGCTACACACACGCCGCAGAATGTGGGCTGCTCTTCAGCGTTGCAACCTCTCCCGTCAGCGTGCAAAACCACCGACTCCCCGTCCACCGGCGGAGGGAATGTGGCCGGCACGCAGAAAGAGCCCGACCGGCCACACAATCGTGAACTCCCTCAGCCCTGTCTACGCCTTTCTCTGACGGAGCCGGCGCTGCTCGTAAGGGACGTGTGTGTGCCGAACCTCCGATCCCGCCGGCGCGAAAAGGGGGCATTGTCGTGTGACGGCCCGGGAAACGAGCTGGTGATGGCGGGATGGGAAACGCAGGGCGCATGGATGGGTAGGAATAGACCTGAATCGACGTTTGTATTTAAAATTGGACGATTGGGCCCTTTGCTTCCTTTTGCAGCTCCTGGGACTATTCTCTCTTGCTCGGTTTCCTCTCCTTTCGCGACTTCCATCGAATATCCCACCGTTTTATATACACACTTTTGCGCACGCAGCCTGGGCATCCCGACAGATCTACGTAATTAACCACGAACGACTTCACGACGACGACGCATTAATCCCCCCATACCAAACTCACTGAAGAAGAGAAATAGAACAACTGCCTGTCTGTCCAGTCTCTCAGACGATCCATCACCAAGGCCAGCTGCTTGTTCAGTAAGTTAGTCCGTCTATCCGGTCCGTTCCAGCTTTCCAAGGCCCATTTTCCTCCCACCCTTGTACACCACCGGATTCCGCATCGGAACCCGGGGATGGATGCGGATGGAATCGCGCAGTGGTGATCGGGTAGTTTTTCCCCTTCTTTTTTGCTTGGTGCCTACACAGCTGGGCAACTCTCACCTCACTTCGCCTCACCTCATCCATCCGTCCATCCACCCATCTCAGGCTTCAACAGGCGCAACCCGAAACCCCCCGGTGCTCGTCGGTCGGTCCACTGCCGCTAGACTAAACAACCCCGGGCCCACTAGGAGGGGGGAGGGGGGGGGGGGTTTACTTTCGCGGCGTGTCCCACTGGCGGGGAGCTTTGATGCAATTCCCGCCCGGCGGGACTTGGAGAACTTGCTGAGAGGCGGACTACTGGACCCTGAAGCTTTGACGGTGGCTGCTCCGCGCTCTCTGGGCTCTCCACCACCAATTTTTTTTTTCTTTGGGGTGCTGTCTTGTTTTGTTGCTCTTCCGGCTGACGGGCTCGTCTCCCAACAGTTCTATTGTAGTGCGTCCCAAGGTGCCGAAGCTTGCCACCAAAGCGCCAACCCGCCAACCCGCCAACCCGCGCATCCTCCACTACAACTATTTGCCCTTGCATCGCCCGCATCCCCTCGCGATCGATCCTCGGAACCCGTCTTCCTATCTTCTCTCTCACCAATCCATCTCCTCCTCTTCCTCCTCAGACTCACCTCGCCATCACCTACTAAAAAGGCATTCGCGAGATTACATAGGGGCCCAATTCCTTCCTCCGCCATCTCAATCGCAATACCCTCCCAGCGTCCACTTCCACCCGACCCCTCTGTATTTTTAGCGCGTATACCACTAAGCGCCCGCCAACCCAACGCAAAAAGCTCCCCTGGGTGGTTTTTTCCCTTCTCTTCGGCCGGAGCTACCCCTGCCGGTTCATGACGCCCTGACCGAGACAGCGACAAGCCCACAGCGCAGTCCGTCCATCCTCACGAAACAAACAAACACACTTCTCTTTTCCTCCTCTCGTTCGCCCTCCTCTTCCCCCTGAACATCATACGCAACACACAACGCAAACGCCATGACTGATATCTCAGCTGGTGCCCAAGATGGCGCCAATGGGCGGTCGGTGCCCTACGTCAATGGCAAAGCGTCGTATGCCGAGAGGTTCAACATCGCGGACCACTTCATAGGGGGCAACCGGTTGTCGAATGCCGCTCCTAGCAAGATCAAGGATTTTGTTGCCCAAAACTACGGTCACACCGTCATTACCAACGTGAGAATCCCCTTCTGACTCTTTCTCCCCGGGCCTCAACTGTTTCCCGAGCCTGGGAGCAAAACCCAATGGCTGTGGGGTCTGGGTGTTTCCCTGGGACCGTTGGTGTCTGCGCAACAGACAGTCTCGCTGACTAGCAATTGTCCTCTAGGTTCTCATCGCCAACAACGGTATCGCCGCCGTCAAGGAGATTCGATCAGTCCGAAAATGGGCCTACGAGACGTTCGGCGACGAGCGAGCCATCCACTTCACTGTCATGGCCACCCCCGAAGATCTGGCGTCCAACGCAGATTACATCCGAATGGCAGACCACTACGTCGAGGTCCCCGGCGGCACAAACAACCACAACTACGCCAACGTGGAATTGATCGTGGATATTGCCGAGCGCATGAACGTCCACGCGGTGTGGGCTGGATGGTGAGTGCCTGCTTCCCCAACATTTTCCCGCCTGAATTGGTTCACCCCACCAAGACGGGACGCCCAGATTGCCATTGCGGAAGCTTACAATTTTGTTACAGGGGTCACGCCTCCGAGAACCCCAAGCTGCCAGAGTCGCTGGCCGCCTCTCCCAAGAAGATTGTCTTCATTGGCCCCCCCGGGTCTGCCATGCGATCGCTTGGTGACAAGATTTCCTCCACAATCGTAGCACAACACGCCGAAGTACCATGTATTCCTTGGTCAGGAACCGGCGTGAGAGAGGTCTTAGTGGACGACAAGGGCATTGTCACTGTCGCTGACGATGTCTACTCCAAGGGTTGCGTAAACTCATGGGAGGAGGGTCTCGAGAAGGCCAAGGAGATCGGCTTCCCCATCATGATCAAGGCCTCCGAAGGTGGTGGTGGCAAGGGTATCCGAAAGGCTGACTCTGAGGAGGGCTTCGAGGAACTTTACAAGGCCGCTGCCAGCGAGATCCCCGGGTCACCCATCTTCATCATGAAGCTGGCTGGCAACGCCCGACATCTCGAAGTCCAGCTACTGGCTGATCAGTACGGCAACAACATCTCCCTCTTTGGCCGAGATTGTTCCGTTCAGCGACGCCACCAGAAGATTATCGAAGAGGCCCCCGCTACCATCGCCAAGCCCGAGACCTTCAAGGCTATGGAGGATGCCGCCGTCCGTCTCGGAAAGCTGGTCGGCTACGTCTCCGCCGGTACCGTCGAGTACCTCTACTCGCACGCCGACGACAAGTTCTACTTCCTGGAACTCAACCCCAGACTTCAGGTCGAGCATCCTACCACCGAGATGGTCAGCGGTGTCAACCTGCCTGCTGCCCAGCTGCAGATTGCCATGGGTCTGCCCCTCCACAGAATCCGCGACATTCGATTGTTGTATGGTGTTGATCCCAAGACGGTGAGCGAGATCGACTACGAGTTCAAGAACGAGGATACCTCGCAGAGCCAGCGACGACCCCGACCCAGGGGCCACTGCACGGCCTGCCGAATCACCTCAGAAGATCCCGGCGAGGGCTTCAAGCCGTCTAGTGGTGTCATGCACGAGCTCAACTTCCGAAGTAGTTCCAACGCCTGGGGTTACTTCTCCGTTGCTGCCCAGGGTGGTATTCACAGTTTCTCCGACAGTCAATTCGGTCACATTTTCGCCTACGGCGAGAACCGATCAGCGTCGCGAAAACACATGGTCATCGCGCTCAAGGAGCTGAGCATTCGTGGTGATTTCCGAACCACCGTCGAGTACCTTATTAAGCTTCTCGAGACTGAGGCTTTTGAGGATAACACCATCTCCACTGGCTGGCTGGATGACCTCATCTCCAAGCGCCTCACTGCTGAGCGACCTGATACCATGCTTGCTGTCGTGTGTGGAGCCATCACCAAAGCCCACATTGCCAGCGAGGACTCTTTGGCCGAGTACCGCGCTGGACTCGAGAAGGGTCAAGTGCCCCCCAAAGAAATCCTCAAGACTGTCTTCACCATCGACTTCATCTATGAGGGTTATCGGTACAAGTTCACTGCCACCCGTGCCAGTGCTGACAGTTACCACCTTTTTATCAACGGCTCCAAGTGCTCAGTCGGTGTCCGTGCTCTGAGCGACGGTGGTCTTCTTATTCTTCTCAGCGGACGCAGTCACAACGTCTACTGGAAGGAGGAGGTTGGTGCTACTCGTCTCTCCGTTGACGGCAAGACTTGCTTGCTGGAGCAGGAGAACGACCCTACTCAGCTCCGATCCCCCAGCCCTGGTAAGCTGGTCAAGTACACCGTCGAGAACGGTGCCCATGTCCGTGCTGGTCAGACATACGCCGAGGTTGAGGTCATGAAGATGTACATGCCTCTGATCGCTCAGGAGGACGGCATGGTGCAGCTCATCAAGCAGCCCGGTGCCACTCTCGAAGCTGGTGACATTCTCGGTATCTTGGCGCTCGACGACCCCAGCCGCGTCAAGCAAGCCCAGGCCTTCGTCGATAAGCTCCCTACCTATGCTGATCCCGTCATCCTCGGTGGCAAGGCCTCTCAGCGCTTCGCTCTCCTCCACAGCACCCTCCACAACATTCTGCAGGGTTACGACAACTCTGTTATCATGCTTCCTACCCTTAGAGCGCTTATCGAGGTCCTTCGCAACCCAGAGCTGCCCTATAGCGAGTGGAATGCACAGTTCTCGGCGCTGCATGCGCGCATGCCCCAGAAGCTCGATGCTCAGTTCACTCAGATCGTGGAGCGCGCCAAGTCCCGCCATGTTGAGTTCCCCTCCAAGTCCCTGAGCAAGGCTTTCCACAAGTTCATCGAGGATCATGTCGCTCCCGGTGATGCCGACCTTCTGAAGAGCACTCTCGCTCCTCTTACCGAGGTCCTCGACCAGTACGCCGATGGCCAGAAGGCGCGAGAGCTTCATGTCATTCAAGGCTTGCTCGAGCATTACTTTGATGTTGAGAAGCTCTTCATGAACCAGCCCCAGGAGGACACTGTCATCTTGAAGCTCCGTGATGAGAACAAGGAGGATATTTCCAAGGTTGTCCAGATCGTTCTGTCTCACAGCCGTGTGAGCGCCAAGAGCTCGCTCGTACTCGCCATCCTGGAAGAGTACCGCCCCAACAAGCCCAGTGTTGGAGGCATTGCCAAGAACCTTCGTGAGACCTTCCGCAAACTCACGGAGCTTCAGGTGTCGCGTTCGACCTCCAAGGTCTCCCTCAAGGCTCGTGAGATTATGATTCAGTGCTCTCTTCCTTCGCTGGAGGAGCGAACTGCCCAGATGGAGCACATTCTGCGCTCGTCCGTCATTGAGTCGCGATACGGTGAGACCGGTTGGGATCACCGAGAGCCCAGCTTGGACATTATCAAGGAGGTTGTTGACTCCAAGTACACCGTTTTCGATGTCTTGCCTCTTTTCTTCGCCCACGAAGACCCCTGGGTTTCCCTGGCCTCGCTTGAGGTTTACGTCCGACGTGCCTACCGTGCGTATATCCTAAAGCAGATTGAGTACCACCAGGATGAGTCCGACTCGCCCCAGTTCGTCTCCTGGGACTTCCAGCTCCGAAAGATTGGACAGTCTGAGTACGGTCTGCCTCTCGCGTCAGCTGCTCCCTCCACCCCCGCTACCCCTGTCGGTGGAGAGTTCAAGTTCAACCGCATCCACTCCATCAGCGACATGTCCTATCTGTCTCACAAGTGGGACGAGGAGCCGACTCGCAAGGGTGTCATTGTTCCCTGCAAGTACATTGATGATGCTGAGGATCTGATCCAGAAGGCCCTAGAGGCTCTTGCCCTTGCGCAGAAGCAGAAGAAGTCGCGCACTACTCCTGGCCTGATCCCCGACTTGAGCGGCAAGCGCAAGCCTGCCCAGCCTAAGCAGGAAGAGGAGGAGTTGTCTGCTGTCATCAACGTTGCCATCCGTGACTCAGAGAGCCACGGTGATCAGGAGACTCTGGAGCGCATCGTCCCCATTGTCGAAAACTTCGCGGACGAACTCCTAGCTCGTGGCGTCCGCCGCATGACCTTTATCTGCGGTCGCAGTGACGGCTCATACCCCGGATATTACACCTTCCGTGGTCCTCTGTACAAGGAGGATGACAGCATTCGCCACATCGAGCCTGCTCTTGCTTTCCAGCTTGAGCTTGCCCGTCTGTCTAAGTTCCACATCAAGCCCATGTTCACTGAGAACAAGAACATGCACATGTACGAGGGTATTGGCAAGACCGTGGACACTGACAAGCGATACTTCGCTCGTGCTGTCATTCGACCCGGCCGTCTCCGTGATGAGATCCCCACTGCTGAGTACCTGATCTCCGAGGCCGACCGTGTCATCAACGACATCTTCGACGCCATGGAGATCATTGGCAACAACAACTCCGATCTCAACCAGATCTTCATCAACTTCACACCCGTGTTCCAGCTTCAGCCCCGGGAGGTCGAGGAGAGCCTCCAAGGTTTCTTGGACCGATTCGGCATTCGTGGTTGGAGACTTCGTGTCTCTCAGGTGGAGATTCGCATTATTTGCACGGATCCCCAGACTGGCACTCCTTACCCTCTCCGTGTGGTTGTGACCAACACCTCTGGATATGTTGTCGATGTCGACATGTATGCGGAGCGCAAGTCTGAGAAGGGCGACTGGGTCTTCCACAGCATCGGTGGTACCAAGGAGAAGGGACCCATGCATCTGATGCCTGTCTCGACTCCTTACGCCACGAAGAACTGGCTCCAGCCTAAGCGATACAAGGCCCATCTCATGGGTACCCAGTACGTTTATGACTTCCCTGAGCTGTTCCGCCAGGCTATTCAGAACACATGGGTCAAGGCTACTAAGGAGCAGCCTGCGCTGGCTGCCCAGCAGCCCAAGGCTGGTGACTGTATCACCTTCACCGAGCTTGTCCTTGACGACAAGGACAACCTGGATGAGGTGAACCGTGAGCCCGGCACCAACACCCGCGGTATGGTTGGCTGGATTTTCCGAGCCCGAACTCCCGAGTACCCCAACGGCCGTCGCTTCATCGTCATTGCCAACGATATTACCTACAAGATTGGTTCGTTCGGTCCTAAGGAAGATGATTTCTTCCACAAGTGTACCGAGCTGGCCCGCAAGCTGGGTATCCCTCGTATCTACCTGTCAGCCAACTCTGGTGCTCGTCTCGGTCTTGCCGACGAGCTCATGGGCCACTTCAAGGTTGCCTGGAACGATGTTCAGAAGCAGGATACCGGCTTCCGTTACCTGTACCTCGGCGATGAGAGCAAGAAGCGCTTCGAGAACGACGTCATCACTGAGGAGATCTCGGAGGATGGTGAGAAGCGACACAAGATTATCACCATCATTGGCAAGGAGGAAGGTCTCGGTGTCGAATGCTTGAGGGGATCCGGTCTCATCGCCGGTGCCACTAGCAGGGCTTACAACGACATCTTCACTATTACTCTGGTGACGTGCCGATCAGTTGGTAAGTTAATTGTCTGCAACCGTATGAGAAGATCATGTCTAACGTTAGTCAGGTATTGGTGCTTACCTTGTCCGTCTCGGTCAGCGAGCCGTTCAGATTGAGGGTCAGCCCATCATTCTTACCGGTGCCCCTGCGCTGAACAACCTGCTTGGCCGCGAGGTTTATACCTCTAACCTGCAGCTGGGTGGCACTCAGATCATGTACCGCAACGGTGTTTCTCATCTGACGGCCAACGATGACTTTGCTGGTGTCTCCAAGATAGTTGAGTGGATGTCGTTTGTTCCCGAGAAGCGCAACAGCCCGGTGCCTGTCAGCCCCAGCGTTGACGACTGGGACCGTGATGTCGTCTACACTCCGCCACAGAAGGAGTCTTACGATGTTCGGTGGATGATTGGCGGTCGCGAGGGCGACGATGGCTTTGAGTCTGGCCTGTTCGACAAGAACTCATTCGTTGAGACGCTCGGTGGCTGGGCTAAGACGGTTGTGGTCGGTCGTGCTCGCCTTGGTGGTATCCCTATGGGTGTCATCGCAGTTGAGACTCGCTCGGTGGAGAACATCCATCCCGCGGACCCTGCCAACCCTGACTCGATGGAACAGGTCAGCAACGAGGCTGGTGGTGTTTGGTACCCCAACTCGGCTTTCAAGACTGCCCAGGCCATCAACGACTTCAACAACGGTGAGCAGCTTCCGCTGATGATTCTTGCCAACTGGCGAGGTTTCTCTGGTGGTCAGCGCGACATGTACAACGAAGTCCTCAAGTACGGTTCCTTCATTGTCGATGCCCTCGTCAAGTTTGAGCAGCCCGTCTTTGTCTACATCCCTCCCCATGGCGAGCTTCGTGGTGGATCGTGGGTCGTCGTCGATCCTACCATCAACCCCGTCGCCATGGAGATGTATGCCGACGTGGAGGCGCGTGGCGGTGTCTTGGAACCCGAGGGTATGGTTGGTATCAAGTACCGCAAGGACAAGCAGATCCACACCATGGCCCGTATGGATCCCATTTACGCCGGCCTGAGGAAGCAGCTCGAGGACCTCAGCCTGTCCCAAGAGGAGACGGAGGAGATCAAGAAGAAGATGACGGCCCGGGAGAAGTTGCTGCTGCCTGTGTATGCCCAGATTGCTGTGCAGTTCGCCGATCTTCACGACCGTGCGGGTCGCATGAAGGCCAAGGGTGTGATTCGCGATGCGCTGGAGTGGCCTAACGCGCGCCGATACTTCTACTGGCGCCTGCGCCGCCGTCTCAACGAGGAGTACATCCTCCGCCGCATGACGGCCAGCGTTCTCACTACCGCGAGCGGTCAACCCACGTCCAAGGTTACTGAGACGCGTGAGAAGTACCTGCACTTGCTGCGCAGCTGGTCGGGCATCGTCGACTGGGAGAAGGATGACCGTGCCGTGACAGAGTGGTACGAGTCGGAGCGCAAGATGATTGGGGAGAAAGTGGATGCCCTCAAGTCGGAGGTGCTTGCGGCCGAGGTGGCCAGTGTCGTCCGCGGCCACGCCAAGGCCGGATGGACCGGTGTGCGCGAGGTCTTGAGAGTGATGCCCGTGGAGGAACGCGAGCAGATCCTCAAGTACCTCCAGCAGTAGAGAGAAGGAGATACTGGGAGGAGGTAGATTTGATGAGCATTCGTCTACTTGTGTTTTTTAGAGGCGATTCACGTGGGCATTTTGATTTTATGCTGCCATCTCGAGACTTTGTTAGGATCAGGCCGGAGGAATAGAAGCTATGGGCGGATAGTGTAAGAGGCGTCAGGAACTTGATAGTTTAGAGCGTGGTCAAAATATCTACATCTAAGTTAAGCCTTGGGGCTCTTTTGGTGACTTTTTGTCTGTTTGAGAGTACGCAATAGTGGGAGCGGAGTGTTCTTATTTCATTGGTATAGAGGACAACAATCCAACACCTCGTCGCGTTCGTCGAGAGCATCCGCGTATGATAATATTTCAGCGCTACTTTATTGTGCCTTCCCTCCATGCCTCCGAAGTCGGTGCTCAAGGGTCCTGTATCACCAACATTTCACCCCTCTCGTGTAGATGCAATCACCACAACTCCATTACGTAGCCGCTAAGAATTTCCCAACCAGAAGTTTATTGCAATCTTCATATCCTCGTGTATTTTTTCTCATTGATCCCCTCGAGTAACCGTCCGGATCTCGATGCCCGCCTGATACAACGCCCTGATCATAAAGTTTATCGTACACCCCGAGAGCCCTTCGGCCTCTTTCGCGTTTACTCCGACAGGTCGGATTTATCGTTGATATTCGCATACGTGCTTGCACGTAGTTACTCAAGCATCCTCGGCAGGAACCTTGGTACGGATCTGCACGCCATGCCAGCCCTTGACGAGATCACCGAGGGCGGCGTTAACCATGCGCTGCTGCTTGAGGATGGTCTGGCCCCGGAAGGCGGCCGAAGTGATGTCGATGGCGTACATGCTGCCGCAGCCGCCCGAGACGTCTTGGACGAGCAGCTGGGTCGGTGAGAGTTTATCGGCGAGGAGCTCGGCGATGGAGGCTTCGGCGGGGGTCATGGACGGGATCTCTTGGTCAATGGCGGCGGAGACGGATCGGAGAGTGCGGGAGACGGAGAAGGCGCGGGTTGCGGACGAGGGCGTTGGGAAGAGGCGGGAGGATTGCGACGGTGAAGGCGAAAGTGAAGATGAGGACGGAGATGCGTATGCGCGGAGGGCGATTGTGCGGGCCGGAGAGGCGCGGGTGGTGCGCAGGGCAGCGCGGCAGGCGGTGCAGATCATTGTGGAAGGCCGAGGCGTAGCAGTTGAGATATTGATGTATGTTTATTCGTAGGGTCGGACGTGGAAAGCAATTGCGGTTTTGTTACAGTCGGCAATGACGATGCAGGTGACGATGCAGGTGGGAGAGTTACGGTGGAGTTCAGAGGGCGGAATCTGGAGAAATTGACCGGAAGGGCGGGATTTCTTACTTAATCAGGCACTTTACTCGGCCCGCGGGGAGAAAGGAAGAGGGCGACGGGCCAAGCAAGACGGGCGGAAGAAAGTGGATTCCTGTTGGTAATGGGAAAATTGGGATTAGTTGGGTCTTTATCTGTTGGTTTTTCCTTTGATTTGGGTTGGGGAGCTGGTTGGATGTCCGGAAGTTGGACTCCGGGCAACTTGCGCATCGAAGACATGACAATCGCTGACGAGATGATTGGCGCACGACAGGCATCCTGACGAACTCCTGACGAACTGCCCCTTCACCACAACCTGGAGTCGACTCCCCCCACGTGGCCGGCTCAAGCATGACTCCCTGAGGAGGGATTATAGCACCCACTTACGTACGGCTAAGGCGACGGGGGCTGGCGCGTCTCGATTCGGAATCGCCTGCTTTAGCACCTTGGATGTCACTCTTGCACGACTCACACGAGACGGGCACCAAAAAAGTCCCCGGCTCACTTGGGGGCTTTGGGGGAGAGCAAACGGGAGGAAGGGCGGATCAAAGGGTTATAACCCGATTGCTTCTCATTAGCCAGGCTCAGGCTGGGGAGGGCTTCGGCTTTGCATCCGTGCCTGGTCGGAGTGATATTTATGAAGGGTGGAGTCCTTCTCCAGGCTACGAACGAATACAGCTGGGACTCTTTATTTCGATGAGTTTCTCTTGATCAAGACTTGACTTGAGCAGTCAAAGAAGAGTCTAAGTTGGTTGACTACTTGAGTCCTGCTGCTCAGATAGATGCCACGAAAGGTAAACGCTGCCCTCTTCAGTCTCACTCCTAGTCTCGATATCAAACACCACGCCCATCCCGTCCCCCTTGTCTTTCCACCATCACTCCATCACCAAGAAAGAAACAAAGACAAGAAAACCCCTCACTAAACCCTCCATTCCCACACAGCTCCGTACGCCAGAGTCCCTGGCTCTCAACCGCGAGAACCAGCGGCGGTCGCGCGCCCGCCACCGCGAGCTGCTGGACGACCTGCAGCGCCGTGTGCGCGACTACGAGCGCCGCGATGCCCAGGCCTCGCTGGACTTGCAGCGCGTGGCCCGGAGCGTCGCTGCTGAGAATGCCGCCCTGAGGGCTCTGCTGGGAGCCAAGGGCGTGGCGGATGCCGAGGTTGAGGCGCATCTTCAGGTGGTGAGACAGACGCGGACGCAGACAATTCCTCCGCTGGGCCCTATGGCGAGACGCGGAGATATGACTTTGGAACCTCTCCGTGAGGCTCAACTCGATCCGCGGCTTGACATACCGCACCGTATGCAGTCGTCGCCCTCGTCGTTAGTCTCGACGCCGTCTGTCATGGCTGCGCCATTAGTCCTCATCCCCAGGTCATCGCCCCTCGTCAGCCCCGTCGCCTCCAATCACTCGGAATCTTCACGCCCCAAGGATTGCTCTCCAGATATGTCTATTCCTCCGCTCAACAGGGACGTTTGCGAGCGAGGCCCTCACCAGCATCTCAACGGGCGCCCGGAACTCGCACCAGCAGTTCCAGAAAGCTACTGTCGTCGCGAATCCAGCACCGGGGCATCGCCCATGGACCTCGACCAGTCGACTGAAGCTTTCCAGAACACGTCAAGCTGTGTCTCTAAGCCTGGATCTGAACAGCTATCGAAATGTTGTTCCAAGCCGCAACCAGTCTGCCAGCCTTCACCGGATCACCAACAACAGCTGCAGGATCCTTCCACGCTTCAGCCGTCAAATAAGATGCGCTGTGTGGAAGCTGCTGCTATTCTCGCTCGGCTTCGTGGAAACCCTGACGAGGTTAATTCATGGGCTGCTCTCGGCTGCTCTGACAGCAAAGAATGCATGGTTCGCAACACCGACTTGCTGCAGCTGATGGACGAGATGACATGAATCTTGGCTCAGCGGACCAACTATGAGACAGTATTGGCTCATTCAGCATCCGTTCAGTCATCTATTCACTATCGGGAACAACACCCTGTCTAAATACATAGCCAAGCCCTGCGATACAGTGTTTTTACTATCTCCCTACACCGTCCAGCCCCATCTTCCTGAAACCCAGCGGAGAAGATATACCAGTCCAAGCAGAACCGGCACCTCGATCAAAGGGCCCACCGTGGCCGCGAGAGCCTGGTCACTACCCGGCCCATACGTCGCAATGGCCACGGCGATGGCCAACTCAAAGTTGTTGCTGGCGGCCGTGAAGCTCTGGGTCGTCGACAGCGGGTACCCAAACCCGGCACGGCGCGCCACGAGCAGAGTGGCAAAGAAGATGATGACGAAGTAGACGACGAGCGGCGCTGCGACGCGGATCACGGATACCACCTGGTGCACCACCTGATGGCCTTGCGACGCAAACAGGACTAATATGGTATACAGCAGCCCGATCAGCGACCAGGGCGAAACGAGCTTCAAGAAGACGCGCTCGTACCAGTCCACGCCTAGCATCGCACGCAGCGAGAACCGCGTGATGACAGCCGCGCCGAGCGGGATGCCCAGGAACACGGCGACGCTTCGAGCAACCACCGAGTACGAGACGTCGGTGGCACCCGTCTCCCTGCTGATGATGCGGATGAAGAAGACGGACATGGGCGCGTAAAGCGCCATCTGCAGGATCGAGTTGATGGCCACGAGGATCGCGCAGTATTCGCTGTCGCCGCCGGCGAGGCCGTTCCAGATAAGGACCTGGCAGCGGTAGAGAAACCGTCAGCTTCTTTCTTTCAGGATGGGAAATCATTGTTGTTGCTTACCATGGCGATGCACCTCGCGAGGCCAACGAGGATGAGGCCAATGCGGAGGCCGGGTTCGTCAGGGAGAAACGCCCAGGCCAGACCGAGCTATAATCCGTTAATATTATTTCCACCGGAGCTTTACTTTCTGGTATCTCACCATCAAGAACGGCGCCACAATCCAGTTCATGAATATGCTGAACATGATCTGTTTCCAGATATCCCGATGCGAAAGGATCTCGTGCAGGCTCTCGTACCGAACCTTGCACAGGATGGGATACATCATGACGAGCAAGCCAACAGCTACAGGCACGCGTGAGCTACAATCTCAAGCAGCCAACATATGGCAATTTGGAGGGTTAAAGACATACCAATGGGAATCGAAACGCCGACGAACTTGCCCTTCTCCAAGGCCTCCCCGACCCCGTCGACGAAGTTGCCTAGAAGGATGCCCACGACCATGGCTAGCAAGATCCACACGGCGAGGAAGCGATCCAGCCAGCCTAGGGACTTGAACGCTGATGTGGTTTGGGGGTGGTTGCTTTTTTCTCCCCGTATGTCGTGGCTCTCCACATCTCGGGCGCCGTTGTTCTCGGATCGTGGTGGAGTTTCGACTTGGGTGAAGAGGGTAGGTGACGGTGTTCCTTTTAGAGGCGCCTTATCGACGGACACATCAGTGGGAGATGCCATGATGATTCGGGAAGATGGCTTCAAAGGAACGGACTTGAAGCAGCGAAACGCCGTGTCGAGATGTAAAGGGTTGTAGTATCGTTTGTGTCGCTTCGAAAATATGTCTGATAAATGGTGGCTTGCTTCTTAAAAAGGGACGATGCTATATAAGAATCAAATCCTCCCAGACAATTTAAATGAAGGCAAATAGAGAGAATTCAAGCATGAAACTTTTCCGATCTTTAAGTATGAACCTGCGAATTCCCTAGATCAAGCATCGGCGTAGAGCGCGAAGGACAAGCTACCTTGGGGACTAACAAGTTCTGGCTGCGACTTTGCGCTCGTCCAATGAGAGTCGGGGCATGACAGGTCCCCCTTCCAACCACCCTTGCCACATCCCAAGCTTGGATTGGATGAAAGACCGATGTCGCGCGGAGAATTTACGGCTACAAGCCAGTCGGTCGATTTGCACTATTTCCTTCAATCGTCTGGATTTGTTGCGTAACTACACACATGGAGAGTAATTGAACGATGACGATTTTTTCCCAGTGTTATTCCTAGGTGTTACATTGCGTATTCCAAGGGAACCAACGAAGATAATGAATGGAGTTATTGCTCACGAGGCGATGAAGTCGTCCATCGCACGACCAAATTTAGTCTTCTCCAACAAGCCATGTTTGATCATTTCGCTGGTCACATGGTCGCATCGTTGGGTCTTGGAGCCACCGTGATACGTCCATAAGGCTCTGTCCCACTCCAAGACTTTTTTTCCCCTGCGATTTCAGAAGCCCATAAGACTGAACAAGATGGTCCATGTAGGTGGAAATTTGATCTTGGTGGATGATTACGTCGAGCATGTCTTCTTCGGTTGTTGATGGGCCAACTTGATTGCCTGTTGCGTAGCTCAGAAAGAGACCTACTATATATACCTGAGGCTTGGGGCAATATGTCAACCACCCGGGCATAAGTTGGCGAGTTTCTAGTCTGTCATCCTCGTCAAGCGACGCAAGTAGTCCGGCGCACCGACACGTCCAGTCACACAGTGTCCTAAAGGGAGAGGCATGGGTCTAGTTGAGACCCCAACAGCTATCGGATCGTATACATTGGTAGGATCCAAAATCGTGGTCGCGTAAATTAGGAGTCAATCCCAGCAAGCATGGAAATATATAGGCAGAATTCCTACCCTCACCATCCAGCATTGGGTCCACTCGTCGTCTTGAGTACCGAAGCGGACCCGTGCTCGTCTGGACACCTGGTGATGCGTTCTCTCAACGTTGTGAAAACCGTGTCACAGAATGCGTTGTACGTCTCCGTTTGCACAAAGCTGGAGGCTTGAGGCTAAGAGACTTCGTTGCCTTATCAACTTCTAGACGTTTGCCCTCAAGTAGGGAACTAGTTGATACGCCGAGAGACTGAATTACAGCGGCAGCGAAAATGGAGCCACATGTCCGCCCGATACTCTTCGAAATATTCCATGACTTGCTTAACTCGGTAGACGAGATATTTCTCCTTACTATGAGGGCGGTAAGTTCTTTCTGCTCAACGAGGATCCGCCGAAGACGACCTTTCGATGTAGGGGCTTCCGTCGAGAACCCAGGTACATGTTCCGGATAGGCGTCGATAAAAGCTAGAAGCGATGTTTCTGATGCGGTGCTCATCCACGATTGCTTACATCTTAGGCTTTTTAGTAGGATATTGTCGGCACAGAAATTGGAGATGAACCATCCATCTTGCTCCATGAGCGCGTCTTCATTTGCGGGAACACCGCAAACTCCGGTTGATGGCGTTTTCTTAAATGTCCGTAAACGTGCGCGATGGAATGATCGAGTGTCCTGGCGCAAAGTTTAACGCCATTTTGGAGAATGGAGCGGATGAAACAAAGACAACGTTGACGGGAATTTTTGTGAAACAAAAGAAAACAGCAATTATATAGTAACTTATGTATCTATACAATAAGCTTTCCCCCTGGTTCAATGGACTACCCTAGCATAGACACTCATATTTCTAACATACACACCTAACCTACGAACCAAGTCACTCTATTAACACAAGAAGACATAAACTAAGCCTTATCATGTCCCTAACCTGCACTCTGGCCCTAACCTGACCACTACACGACATTTAACAGTAACACCATGTCCATGTTAACTACGGTTACCTATATTACTCAATTTTTATTGAAGTTTAATACCGTGAAACCCTACACGAATGCTGCAGGTTTTGTACCCCCTTCCCTGGATGGCTCGTTATACCACATGAAAGCCGCATGGTAATCACTTCACCGCTGCATACATTGCAACACTCGTTAATAGTGCGAGGACTCTACAGTCACCTACGACGACTGTATTTAGTGTTGGGCTCAAAAGTTTGGCAAATAGTGGTTTCATGCTGGTCCTCAATTCGAGACACCTTGGATAGAGTAGGACTATGCACATGAAACCAGCTTAAGCTTTTGTCCCAAGCATTTAAACTCACGTTAGTGCAGGGATCGCACCTAAATATTCATGTGAGATCCTTGGTCTCTCGCGGTCTTTCCCAGCATCGACGCTGGGTGGGCACAGGACGGACGCGGACGGACGCGGAGGATGGCGACGGAGAATGGGCACGGAGGAGACGGTAAAGAATCCCGTCAGCACTACATCAACTGGCTGGGGCGATGAACTATGGCCTAAATATATCATGCTCCGCCTTTCAGCAACATCTGCGGTTTGACGCCGTCGGCTTGGCAACGTTTGGTCGAAAAGCAGCTCTGCTGGAGGTAAGAAAATAAGGCGCATGGCTCGAAGGTGAGGTTCATCATATGACGGGTGTCCGCTGTTTCTCAGTCGCGCGGATCTGATTCTGACCAGACAGCTGGATCCCTGCGCTGCGCCGAAGGGGGTCCCTTGTACATGTGTACAGAATTTCGGCCGAGAACAACGAGTTCTTCACGGGAACGAAAGCCGACGTGCGTTGATTTCGAGCCTTTGATACGAGCTCCGATGGTTGTGACACGGGATCCGGTGCAGGTGCCGTGCACTGTTGGTCGAGTTTCGAAGATAAGAGTACGAAGTGCGGTGGCCCTAACAACAAAGGATGAGACGAGATGAAGACGGGGGAGGGAGTGTGATCCCAGTGGGAATCCCGTAATTTGGCTGGACAAAAAATAACGTTGCTCAGTCGGTCTCTGATGCTTCTTTTGAAACTTGAACCGTGCTTGTGTGCTCAAGGAATCCGAGTTTAAGTTATTAGAAGAGGCTGGGGCAGAGCTGTGTCTTGGAAACTGGAGGAACTAGGGGAAGGGCGCCACAGCGGAGAATTGGACGAAGCGGGAAAACAACTTTCCCATTCTTCATCAGATGTCAGAAGCGCGTCTTTGAAAAGAGCCTCGGGTTAGTTCCCATTTTGTTTCTCGTTGTGCTGCACTGTTTTCTTTTTAGGAGGTAGCATTCTGCGATCTACAAAGCACGACGCTTGTGCAGGTTCAATCTCCGAGCCGGTCTTGGCAGTCCAGGAAACAGATCCTACCTTCATCTTGTCTGTTCGGAAGAGAATATTGCAGTCCACGAGTCTGCAACGGCTCAGAGCCAACGAACCTCATGCTGTTGTGCCACGAGGAAGAGGTCCTTTGCATAGCGCGAACATGGATGGTCTCATTGCGAGGTTTCCGCAGTAGAGAAGCTCAATAAGACACAGATGTACAACCATCGCGACTTCAGGTAGGCAGGTGGTTACTTAGTTACCAGGTGGCACAGCGCTCCGGCCAAGAACACAAAAAGATCTTCTACGTTGCACCGTCACGCGATGCTCGCAACACAAAGACACGAGGGAATACAGCGCCTCATTTCATTCGCGCCCCAGCTAGCTCTGGCCCCAACTGAGTCCACCAAGTCACCAAGCGAGTCACAAATAGACTACCTATACGGAGTATTTAAAAAAGAAAAGTGCCAGAAAAGGGACGTGCGCCCTGGGGTGCCTGGCGATCTGCAACCATGACCCAGTTAATCCCAAGTGCCACGGCCCTTAGTATCAGACACATACCAACGTGCGGTAACGAAATGGTTTTCGGCCCTGATCCTCACCATTTTCTAGTTAACGCCGTTTCGTGCTTGTGGCCGTTTTTTTTTTAGTCTACGATCTCCCGCCTTCCAAAGGCACTTGATTGTCTTCATGATCGACAGGGAGACTTTCCGAACGAAGGGCAACGCCGATTCATAGGTTTTCTCCCTTCTTTTCTAACAGAAGTCAGCGAAAGGGACTCCTTTCTGGTGAGCCTCTTGGTGTACCCCCCTGTAATCTCTTTACTGTGGTGCGCTCCCTCGCAGGCTCACAAGCTCAAACCAAGGAATTCCCATTCCTCCAAAGTGCTTCGCTGGCTTGGTTGCTTGGCCCGAGTGCGCGGTTGAGTCTTGGCTTCGATGGATCATGGACCGACGGCCCCTTCCTCGGTCCGTTAAAATATTGGCCGTGATGCCAAATGGGGGGTGTAAAAAGGTTGGCTTCGGTCCACGGTGATTGTATATAATAGCGTTGATGACCCGCTGTGGGCTGCTGGTTCTTGTCCAAGGCAGTGAGACTTCATAATCGTTTCTCTTTCTCTTTCCTGATTCTTTTTTATTATCTGCGAGTTTCAAGACGGGAATAGCTGGCACCTCTTCATCATGGTTCACTTCAGTTTGGTTGCGTCGCTCTTCGCGGCCGTGGCCAGCGCCGTCACCATGGACAAGGTCACCAGCAAGGAGACCATAACACATCTTCCAGGTGCCTACATCTTCGAATTCGATGATACCATTGTATGTCGTGACTCAAAGTTGTCGTTTGGTTCAGTGACAGAGTCTAACTCGCATAGGATCCCACTGATTTCTATTCCAAAGCCGCCGCCGAGGGCAAGACCCGAATGAACTTCGACTACAAGCTGTTCAAGGGTGTTTCGATTCAATTCAACGACCTGGAGTATGCCGAGGAGCTCGCGGCCAAGATGCTTGATCTACCTGCTGTCAAGGGAGTGTGGCCGGTCAAGGTGTACAGCATCCCCGAGCCGCGGATTGACTGGCAGGGCACTCCGGGACAGGAATACGGAACAATGAGAAAACGTTCGGCTAACGACCAGGCGAAGGACGTCTTCTCACCTCACGTCATGACCCAGGTCGATAAGCTGCGAGAGGAGGGCTACACTGGAAAGGGAATCAAGCTTGCTGTTATTGACAGTGGTGTAAGTGGACGACGGATCTATCGAATCAAGGCGAGTTAGACTAACGTGCCGCTCTGGTATAGGTCGACTACAAACACCCTGCTCTAGGTGGATGCTTTGGGTCCGGATGTCTTGTGTCTTGGGGAACCGATCTCGTCGGCGATGACTACACCGGCTACAACGAGGTCAACCCCGACGACGACCCCATGGACTGTCAGGGCCACGGAACTCACGTCGCCGGCATCATCGCCGCGCAGGACAACGACATGAACTTCACCGGCGCCGCCCCGGGCGTCTCTCTCGGCTCCTACCGCGTGTTCGGTTGCGACGGCTCGGCCGGTAACGACGTTCTCATCGCTGCCTTCAACCGCGCCTACGAGGATGGCGCCGACATCATCACCGCGTCCATCGGCGGCCCCAACGGCTGGTCCGAGGAGGTGTGGGCTGTCGCCGTCTCCCGGATCGTGGAGCAGGGCGTGCCCTGTACTCTAGCTGCGGGCAATGCGGGTGACGTGGGCATGTTCTATGCTTCCACCGCGGCGAGCGGAAAGGGCGTTACAGCCGTTGCCTCGTTCGACAACAGCAAGAAGGTCTCGCTGCTCGACACCTCTCATTACACCGTTGACGGCAGCAAAAAGCAAGAGTTTGGCTCATTGCCAGGCGTCCCCGATGCTTGGGGCGGCGTCAAGCTGCCGCTCTGGGCGCCCAGCTATGACACCAACAGTACCGACGGCGGTTGCGATGCGTACCCGGACAGTACTCCCGACCTGAGCGGATTCATCGTTCTTGTCCGCCGAGGAACATGCACGTATGTCGAGAAGGCCACCAACGCCGCCGCAGCTGGAGCCAAGTACATCATGATCTTCAACAACGAGGCCGGTTCCATCCCCATCGATGTGTCGACCGTTGGCGGGATCAAGGCTGCAGGCATGGTTGGTCCTGAAGTAGGTGAGAAGTGGATCAACCTCTTGGAGCAGGGCTCCAAGGTTGTTCTCGAGATGTCGGGTGGATCGGACGGCAAGGTTCTCGAAGAGGTTCCCAACACCCTGACTGGCGGTGCCGTCAGCGTCTTCACCTCGTGGGGTCCAACCTGGGAGATGGACAACAAACCCCAGTTCGGAGCCCCTGGTGGTGGAATCTTGTCGACTTATCCCCAGAAACTCGGCAGCTACGCCGTCCTCTCCGGCACCTCGATGGCAACGCCTCTGATCGCGGGTATCTTCGCCCTCATCTCGGAGGTCCGCGGCAAGCTGGAGCCGGAGCTCATAGAGAGCCTCCTGTCAGGCAGCTCCAACCCCCAGCTGTTCAACGACGGCCAATCCTATTCCCAGTTCTTCGCCCCCGTGGCGCAGCAGGGCGCCGGCCTGGTCCAGGCCCACGATGCCGCCCATGCCAAGATCCTCCTGAGTCCTTCGGGCCTGTCGTTCAACGATACCGACAACTTCGTCGAGTCCCGCAACTTTACGCTCAAGAACACTGGCCGCGAGGATGTCGAGCTTGAGATCTCCCATGTCCCCGCCGTGACCGTATACACGCTTGTCGAGAACACCATTTACCCCGACTCGTTCCCTAATGAGTTTGCCTCGATACAAGCCACTGTCAAGTTCAGCGAGAACAAGGTCACCATCGGTGCTGGCGAGAGTGTGACCATCGAGGCGCTCCCCACTCCTCCCAAGGGCCTCCAGGCCAAGCGTCTGCCTGTGTGGTCAGGATACATCGCCATCAACGGCACCGACGGAACCTCGCTATCCATTCCATATCAGGGTTTGACCGGCTCTCTGCACGACTCGACCGTTCTGGGCCCCGAGGATACTTGGATCAGCAAGTCAACCGACAAGCGCCTCACCCCCGTCCCCGAGAACACTACCTTCACGCTGCCGAAGCCCGGTACTACCACGAACAACCCGTTACCTGCGCTTGTGTGCTTTCTCGCCCTCGGCTCATCCAAGCTGCGCGCCGATGTCGTCCCCGTCGAGTCCAACTCGAACGACGTGTCCCGTGATGGCAGCCTGGGCCAGGTCGCTGGCTTCCCTCTGCTCTGGAACCCGATGAATTCCAATTCGGTCGCGTGGTCCGGCGAGCTGGAAGATGGTAGCTACGCGCCGGCGGGCCTGTACAAGATTGTGTACCGGGCGCTGAGGATCTTCGGTGATGAAGAGAAGGACAGTGACTGGGATAAGTCGGAGTCGCCTGCGTTTGGCATCGAGTACGAGTAGGACACGTGCAGTAACGGCCACCGATGAGCAAAGACTCAGTGATGAAAGACAACTGCAATGAATTCAACGATAGAAAATTACCTGGGAAGGATGGGTAAGGATGAATGGAGGTACCTCTTGCGAGGCCTACGACTATATATAGAATGGGTTGCTTGGGGGCATTCGGGTTTAGGTATAAGGACTTGGTTTTTGTAGTTGTAGAAATCGTAGGAAGATAGAGACAATTTCAACAGGATAGATCAAAGAGACAAGGTTTCCTCTTTGAACTAACAGTACTAACGATCTCTTGGGTGTTTTTCATCGTTTTCCTCCCTTCTTAACTGTGCCACTAGTGGGGCACTTTGGTGTCTACCTCCGGTGTAGGGTAGCTGAATGAGGGGTAACCGGACATCGGAGAAACGCGGCCCCGCCATGCCCCGCGCTAAAGTGGCAGTTTGGCAGGGCGCGACAAGCTCTGCGCTGCGGGATGCAAGGCAAGAGCCACCCACAGCACTGCAAAAAGCCCTTTGCCCACTTGAGTCACACTCCTCCCACCAGGACTGCCACTCACACGCTGGCGCAGATGCTCTCGCGCCGCTTCATTCCCACTTGTTCCTCTAATTTTCCTTCGTCCCCTTCCTTTTCGTGGTCATCTCCCTTTACTCGTTGGTCTTCTTCCGTCCTCCAACGACAGCCATACGAACACAAACAGCGACTTCATCAACTAGCCCACAGCCGAATTCGTCGCGGCCCGAGTCGCCATCACAGCCCCTCCAACCACTACTCTACCAACACCATGGCTTCAGTCGAAACCAATGCGCTGGCTGCCCAGCTCGAGCGCCTCGGCCTCGACAAGGTCGACAAGTATCCCAACTGCTTCCCCGAGGTCAACCCCGTCGACATCTACCGCTCCCACATCACCAGCCTGATGCACGAGGTCACCGGCATTGATACTGCCATCATCTATCCCGCTGTTCAGTGGACCCAGTCCCTTGACAAGGGAGATGCTATCCTCGCCGTCCCTGCCCTTCGGGTCAAGGGCAAGAAGCCTGCTGAGCTGGCCGAGGAGTGGATTGCCAAGGTCAGTTACTCGCAACTTGAGCTAGGCCACGTTGGCGAACCAATCGACTCTACGAATTGCAGACTGACTCCTCAATGCAGTTTCCCGAGTCACCCTTGATCGAGAAACCCACTGCCGCCGGGCCCTTCCTTTCCTTCTTCTTCAAGCCGGCCGGCCTCATCAAGTTCCTCATCCCCACCATCCGAAACCAGGGCGAAAACTATGGCAAGAACCCCCACAACGGTCTCGTTGATCCCAACGACCCCAAATCCGGCAAGAAGAAGATGATTGTCGAATTCTCCTCCCCCAACATCGCTAAGCCCTTCCACGCCGGCCACCTTCGAAGTACCATCATTGGTGGGTTTCTCTCCAAGTTGTACGAGGGCGCTGGTTGGGATGTTACCCGAATTAACTATCTCGGCGATTGGGGAAAGCAATACGGCTTGCTGGCCCTCGCTTGGGAGAAATGGGGCGAAGAAGAGGCCCTGCTGGCCGACCCCATCAACCATCTTTTCAACCTTTACGTCCGTATCAACCAAGACATGACCGCGGAGAAGGAGATGATTGAGCAAAAGAAGAAACTCGGTGAGGATGTCAGCGAGATCGTCGCCAACTGTCTGGATGAACAAGCTCGAAAATACTTTAGACGAATGACGGATGGCGATACTGACGCTGTTGCGATCTGGAAGCGATTCCGAGACCTCAGCATTGTCCGATACAAGAAGACTTACGCCCGACTTAATATCGAGTTTGACGTCTACTCTGGAGAGAGTCAGGTTCCCGAGTCGGACATGGAGAATGCTGCGAAGGTCCTCAGTGAGAAGGGCGTGTCCGAGGACTCTGATGGTGCTGTTCTCATCGACTTTTCCAAGCACGTCCCTGGCAAGCCTGGGAAGAGCCTTGAGAAGGCCGTTATCCGAAAGAGGGACGGCACTGCCCTATACCTGACCCGAGACATCAGCGAGCTCCTGAACCGACAAAAGAAATACAACTTCGACCACGTCATTTACGTGGTGGCTTCGGCCCAGGATCTGCATCTCAAGCAGCTTTTCAAGACCATTGAGCTCATGGGCCGCGAGGATATTGCCAAGAAGTGCCAGCACATCAACTTCGGTCTTGTTCTGGGCATGAGCACCCGAAAGGGTACCGTCAAGTTCCTCGACGACATTCTCAGAGATGTTGGAGACACCATGCACGAAGTCATGAAGAAGAACGAGACCAAGTACGCCCAGATTGAGGACCCCGCAGCTGTTGCCGATATTCTCGGTATCAGCAGTGTGATGGTCCAGGACATGTCTGGAAAGCGGTTCGTGTTTCCTAGATCCATCTAAGGGTTAACAGCTTACTAACGGACGCAGAATCAACAACTACAAGTTTAACATGGAGACCATGACCTCGTTTGAGGGTGACACTGGCCCCTACCTCCAGTACGCTCACGCTCGCCTCTGCTCGATTCGACGAAAGGTTGGCCTCAGCGATGAGGAGCTGGACAGCGCTGATCTCAGCCTCCTGACCGAGAAGCACGCTAAGGACCTGGTCCGTCTTCTCGGCCAGTGGCCCGATGTTGTCCAGAACACTCTCAAGACGCTTGAGCCCACCACCATCTTGACGTATCTCTTCAGAATGAGTCACGTAATCAGCTCTAGCTACGACCACCTGCGAATCGTTGGTAGCGAGAAGGAGCTCCAGAAGGCCCGTATGGCTTTGTATGACTCAGCTCGAACGGTGCTGAGCAACGGCATGAAGTTGTTGGGCCTGACGCCTGTGGTCCGGTACGTTGTTTGCCCCTAATACACGTTGGACAGTGCTAATAAAAAACAGAATGTAAAAGATCTGAGTCCCGAAGACGCCTAGATGGCATAGACGAATACATCGAGACCTTTCCCGTAGTGATCTCCTGGGGTAGCCTGGTTCCCTGTCGAGAATATATGAGAGCATGAAAAGTGAATTTAATATACCCATTCCAACCTACTTGATTTGGGCTTGCAGCTGTCATCACGTTTGCAGCTGTGAGTCAACCCCTCCTCACCCAAGTTTGAAGACTCGATAGAAGGGGATGTGTCTCTAGCATTAGGTTTCACTAATTCCCCGGATAAATGCCTGGACGGCTTCACCCCAAGCGACAAGGATGTTAGATTGAGAATGTGTCGACCCATCTTTGGTAAGAGGTGACATGGTTCAGTGTGATGTATGGAGTAAAGAGTTGATTATGCTGTTGTGTCGAAGCTAATAATGCAGCACAATATGGCCGCACCGGGCTATTGTCGAGTGCCCGGTGAAGAGACGACTGCAACCCTAAGTGGAATATTGAAACCGTCACCCGAGAAAACAAGCCACATAATAGCCGCGTGGTAAGGTTTCTTCTCGAAGTTGGGGTTGCAACTGCAACCAAAATCACATTTTGAAATCCTGTGGCTGGTGTATGGTTTGCCTGGAGCCAATCGATGATCCTGCATTGCAGTATCTAGTTCGCCGGATGCATGATATGCAGGGGGAAGACGGCCGAATCTCGTGAGGTTGGACACCATGGGGAGGGGCTGGTTGTTGGGGCCTGCAGCGTCGGTTCCAATTCACTGGGACAGATACTGACGGATTCCGCTAATGGGTACGGCCTATGCTGCATCCAATGAGAAGAAGAGACGGAAACTGCACATTTGCGATCCCGGAGGATGCGGCAGGACGTCGGCGAAGTCGCATGCGAACGGGATGAATATGGGCATGGTTGATATCAGGGGCTAGCTAGATGGAAGATGCAACGTTGTGACAGGCTACAGGGGAATTCGGCCTCTCAAGAGCCGACTGGGCTTGGACACGGCATATCGGGGACGTGGTCTTGAGTCTGGGATGTGCTGGAGTATGATGAGCATGGATTAACTGCAGCAGGGTCTGAGAAGTGTTACTGGCAACCTCTTTGCACAACCTTGTCTATCATGTCCCAGGAGTGTAGTGGAGGACCAGTGGTAAATATACTTGTATCTGTTGTTGAGTGCTATGTGCTTCGTACCGTTTGCTATGCGTTCCAGACTAGAAGTGATTTACAGGGTACAAACGCTTACAGAGTGAACCTGAAGTTGGGGTGCCAGTCACCCATGTTCTTGCGGTCCTCCTCGGGCAGACTCAATCTGTCGTCCCGCTCGCCATCCGCACGCTTCTTGTTCTCTCTCCACATGGAGACTACCAGGATGGTGGCCGCGAGAGTGCCCATCCACATCATGCCCAGGGCCGTGCCGTAGCCGGTCTTGTAGGTCGGGCTCTCCGTCACGAGGAAGATGTTGGCGCCAACGATGCCGGCAACGTTGCCCAGCGTGACCTGGATGGCTGAGCCGAACGCTCGCTTCCAGTGGCCAGAGAGGTTGTTCTGCAGCCAGGCCAAGCAGATGGGCGTTGCGGTGTAGCCGCCCGCGTTGATGAGGAAAACGGCGGCGAACTTGTAGTCGCGGGACTTGCCGCCCTGCTCGAGGAGCATGGCGTAGCCGATGGTGGCGATGCACGCGCCGCCGAGAATGAAGCCATATCGGTGCTTGGTCCTGTCGGACATCCAGGCCGAGACGATCATGCAGGCGGCCGAGACTACGTAGACGGGGATGGTGCGGACCTGAGCATCCTGCGCCACCCAGCCGAACTCGAGCAGGATGGTAGGCATGAAGAAGACGCCGGCGTAACCGGTCGTGCCGATGCCCATGTAGACGAAGGCGCCGAGCCAGATCTTCCAGTCGCGGAGGATGCGCGTGTAGGCGAACTTGTTGAGCGTGTCCATGCGGCACTCGTCGCCCGTGTCCTCGGCGAGACGGCGCTGGACGAGACGCTTCTCCTCTGCGGAGAGGAAGCGAGCCTGCTCGGGCCAGTCGGCAACGAGGAAGACGGCGATAATGGAGAGGAAGGACGTGATGGCTCCTTCGATGATGAAGATCCATCGCCAGGCGCTCATGCCATGTTGGCCGCCCAGGCGTGCAATGCCGTAGGCGAGAAGACCGCCAAAGGCGCCGCCGATCAGCGTGCTGCAGAAGAAGAAAGACATGCGCTTCTGGAACTCGTGGCGCTTGTAGTACATGGAGGTGACGTAGATGATGCCAGGGAGGACGCCGGCCTCAAAGACGCCGAGCAGGAAGCGCAGGGCGACGAGGGCGCCGTAAGAGTGGACGAAGCCCATGCACATGTTGATGATGCCCCAGATGAACATGAGGGCGGAGAGATACAGCGAAGGACGCATCTTGCGGATGATCATGTTGGAGGGGACCTCGAGGAGGATGTAGGGGACGAAGTAGATCTGCGTCTCGTTAGACGATGTTCGCCTGGTGGAGATGGAGATGACTTACAAAGAGGGCGATGTTGAACCGGTTGCCGGACAGGTCGATCTCCTCAGTGAGGCCTTGGATTCGAGCATTGCTGATGTTGATGCGGTCGAGGAACGACATCATGTAGATGATAAACAAGGGCGGGTAGATGCACAGGTCCAGCTTCATGAGCAGCTTTCTCTCGGCCTTGGGGTCGATGGGCTCAAGGTCAGTGGAGCTAGGTGTGCCGGGAACATGCAGTTCGTCCGACAACACGGTGTCTGTTTTGCCCTCACTGAGTGACATGGTGGACTCAGATAGATGAAGTGCGGGGGAATATCTGGTGACTTGAGAGACGAGAGGGAGAATGAGGATGGGAGAAGATATAATATTTAGGTGGAGGAGTGACACTGATCGTGTCAAGTCGGAATAGAGTTGAGGTCAACTTCACCCCCAAAGTTACAAGGAACCAAACTGCAAGATAGCCACTGAGAATTAGACTGCAGGAAGCCAAATAGGCAATTGGTGATTAGATGGGTGAACAGATAACTCCTTGAGGAAAAGCAGCAGAATAGCAGGACGGCCGAGCCAGATATATCGAGTCTTTTCCCAAGTCTGTTCCATAATTCCTGCAACATAGCTAGGGGAGTGGAACTCGACCGGAACTGAGCCAATATTCGCAGGGAACTAAGAGGAACCATCCATCAACAACGTCTTGGCAGGTTTCGCCTCCTCCTTCCGGAAACCGATGGCACGTTGTTGGCAAGGGGAGGCGGGATTCTGCGAGGTCCTCGTCCACGCCAAACCGGTGGCTTGGAGCGCTTCGAACTGCGCGTGCCCCCCCCCCCTGGTTCATCGCTTGGGTTCACCTATTCAATATTTCATGCATTGTCCTGATGGGGACGAGAAGCCAATATGGGAAAAGCAACTGACAGGCCGTCTATGTCGCATTAGGAAGTAGACAATATCGAGGCTGACATATCGTCTGTCATCGGTCGTCCAAGGGAGACAACGCAATGGCCCATACAAGCTGAGCCTGACAGAGACGTGCCCTCCTTAGGATTCCTTAGTGGGGGTGGTGTTGTGGGGAGATGATCGTGGCAGGGAGGAATAGACGACACTAGGACAATGAGGGCTTTCCCCGATCAACCAGGAATAGGCGTTGCGTTGCGTTGCGTTGCGTTGCATCCATGTTGAGATGTCGTCGGCCGATCAGGGAGGACACCCCCGGGCCGGCGAGGGTGGGTTGTATGTATTCCGCCCGAGAAGATACGTGACTGACGGGGTCGAGAAGCGAAGGGAGAGAAACGAAGGGAGATGGCCGGGTTTGACTGGACTGACCCGAGGCCGACGAGGATGCGCTGCAGGTCAACTTGGGGGGCCCTAAAGAGAAAAGAGAGACCTCTCTCATATGTGATAGGTTGACAGGGTATGCGGTCGAACGACGCACGCAACATATCTTGCTGATCCGGGAGTGATGGCACACACACGCGATGCAGTTAGTTCAGGGCTCTCTTGGCATGGCTGAAGCGACGCAAGATGCGGTTTTGCACGTGGCGGCTCGGGTTGGACTGGAGCACACTTGTCCTCAATAAATCCTCTTTCGCTCCCTAGAAAGTAGAAAGGCATAAAGACTGGCATGGAAGAGCTGGGGTGGACAATGAAGATCCGGACCGCTGGCCCTTGCATAAATTCCTGACCCGTTCGTCGCCACGTCTTGGACTTTTGACTTTGACTTACTTACCGGGCCGAAGCAATCCCCGGCTTTTGCCATCCTTGCGCGCAAGAGGAGCGTGGGACAAGCCCGGCCGTTGGAAGAAGAGACGCCACAGAGTCGCAGAGCACAAAGTGGGAGGAAGCAAATCCCTTCACTTTGAGACACTGAAGGCCATGACTGCCGCCCAGAGTCGCATTGTGAACACGCAAAACAATGACAGCCGGCAGAACGTTGAGACGTCAGGAATGGGGCCAATGTGGCCAGTGCCGTCGTTAGCGGGCGCCTCCCGTTCGGTCCCCCTGCTGAAGAGCGAAAGCCCACTTAGACTTGTCACTTGTCACCAAGGATGAGAGAAGCCAAGATGTCGATCGACCCTTGACCCCGGAACCCGGACCCCGGCTCCCTCTCCTTGCGGGGCTCAGGTACTAACACAGAGTCGCATTCTGAGCATTGATGCTTGCAACACGCCTGGGACCAGGTCCAGGTCTTATGGAAAACAGGGGGAAAGATTTCGTAGACCCCATCCCATCACTTCTCACTTCTCACTCCGTCAGTCTCCTAGTTTTCTAATAGGCCGCTTTCCCCAGGACTCCAGGAGCGGCGTTGATCTTCGCCCTGGTTCCACCCACCTTGCGAAGCAGATCGACCATCTCTTGTGTCGATCAAAGCTGGGCATCTAACGGAGCAGTGCCCCGTCGAAGAATGCCGTTCGGATCCGAGCTGGTTTCCCCATCTCCTTCGGCATGTCGTGTGGCTCTCCCTCCCACTGAGACTTCGACCACGCACGAGTTATCATACAAGACGATGGGCTTCCATGCCACCGGGACCCCTCTGCCACAGTGGCGGGCATGGGTTACTTGCTCGTCCAACCAAGCAGCCAACCCGATGCGAGATTAATATAGCGAGACGGGCGTAGCCAATGTCACAACCAACAGCGAACATCGTCTTCGCCAGGTTACTCCGCAGAATGCAATGCAACGACGTGACGCGGAAGCTGGGATTACTTCCTTCATGAGAGTTGGACCGTCTGGTGCAACACTGTGCGCTCTCTCGTACTTTATACTACATGGCCGTAGGATCTGCAACCAGGCCCCCGGTGTTTCGTCTGTGCAGAATGCTGCAAGGTGAACCGGAAGAACTGGCGTGACGGGATCATGTTGTCCGTCCAGTATCATCTGCAAACAATATCACAGATCCTATGAAGAAGGGGCCATCACCAACAAGGCCATCGGATCGAGGCACAGATGGCTCGCTTTTGGAGCCCGTCGCTCTGGCACTGCGAGCCATGGACTTGGTATTGCTAGAAATCAACACTCTTCGTGCTGGCGAGCAGTTGGTAAGTGTTCAACATGATTTCCCATGAGTAGTAAATGGGCCAGGCGTCTGCTGTATGTTCAGATCTGGGGGCGTGCCGCACCACTCAATCCTGACTTCTCGAAAGCTACACTTCCCGGCCGAGTGGGTTCAGTCTCAGGAGAGCTCGTCCTTCGCCTCCCATTAAGTCCAAAACAACAAAGGCATGGACAGCAGCTGAGCTACTCCGTGCAGATTCCGTGGCTGAAGATCCACCTTCCGCGATAGGAGAGATCTTCGGTCTTGATGCGGGTCAATGCGTGAATCCTCAACGGCTTAACAAGCCCCGATAACTATGCGCTTCATGGCTGTCGGTGAAAAAGCAAAAGCCCCATGTCCCCAAAGTCGGATTCTTCTAGTGAGCCGTTACGGAGTGACACCTGCAGAGCAGCTCTGCGTCCTTATTTGTCATAGTGAATACCCAATTCCGACGCCTCCAACAAGGCTCTTGTTCCTTTGGAGGCCTTGAGAGGGCGTGGGCCGGTCCTTGAAACCGCTCCCTCGTCTTCGCCGACTTTGTCAAACCTCCCTCAGCCGACCCCTGGAATGAGCGGGATCTGCCTCACTTCCCCTGACTGATTCGCCTCGATACCAGGCTAAAATTCAACTCGCATACTCGAACCACTGCAGGCTTCATTCCCCCGATGGCTAACAAGGATATCCTGGATGGAAGCACCCCTCCATTCAACTTCTCACGAAGCACATGTCGTGGGGAGTTGTCCAAAAGGAAGGAAGTACACGTACTCTCAGCTCAAACCGGAATTGACCAAAGCAAAAGAGCGACAGCATGGATTGCCTTGCTTTCGAGCACGGCTCGGTGGTGGTGAGACCGTGCCTGAGTCGTATATCACCCCGAATGTCGTCCATGTGGGCCGGTCCACGCCGGTGGACTGCTACCCGATCCCTTGCCTCCCAACAGAGTCTGTTGATTCTGACTTACAGGAGGCTCTCGCTGCTTGCCCTTTCAGGGAAGACT
Organism: Neonectria hederae; assembly: GCA_003385265.1. Lineage (NCBI taxonomy): Eukaryota > Fungi > Ascomycota > Sordariomycetes > Hypocreales > Nectriaceae > Neonectria > Neonectria hederae. The sequence continues at coordinate 290,714 of QGQB01000103.1, forward strand.
GCTCTCATATATCTTCGAGGCCCCAACGACGATCCTCAACTTGAAGCCGACCCCCGGACGAGCTGTAACAGCCCGATACGGAGAGATCCAACATCCAACACGCAACAATATGGGAACGGAAGCCCTGAACCCGGACGCCAGCAATGCGCAAATGCTGTATATTCCCATAGCCGTCTTTGGCGTCATCTGCCCTGTGTTGGTTGTGACCAGGGTATGGTCTCGTGTCAGGAAAGGCGGGCATCTGGGTGCCGATGACTATGCCATCTTTGCATCTCTGGTGAGCTATGGCTTTGTTGCACCTCGTCTAAGAGTCCCAGCTCATAACCTCGTTCTTGGGTAGATCTTCGCTTTGCTATCGAGTGCAGTGGAAATTGCATGTAAGTACGACGGCGGGTGTGAGATCTTCGGTGGTTGATTAACTTCCCCTAGCCTGCCATTTCGGGTTCGGCAAACACTTCAAGACACTCAAGCCTTCAGACAAGATCGAAGCTCTCAAGGTCAGTAACTCTTCTTTAACCCCTTTGTTAGTGTTCTCGCCTCTCTGACATGATACTTTGGGGATGCAGTACTTTTACGTGTGTCAAGTCACGTACAAAGCATCCATCAATCTGACCAAGTGCTCGATTCTCTTGCTTTACCTACGAATCTTTGACAAGATTCGCTGGTTCAGGTGGCTCTGTTGGCTATTGATAGTTATCATCTTTGCCTACTGTGTCGCGTCGGTCATAGCCACCATCTTCCAATGCAACCCGGTCCCGCGAGCATACAACAAATTGATCCAAGGAACGTGCATCGACAGTGGACAATTTTGGCACGCCAACGCTGGGTTTTCGATCGCCACGGACGTCATCATTCTCTGCATGCCCATGGTGTTGGTGTATCAGCTTCAGATTCAGCGAGCCCAAAAGGTAGCCCTGGTCATTGTCTTTGCCTTGGGAGGATTCGTTGTCGTCACCTCCTGTCTTCGAGTAACGACCATCGACATTGCCGCAACCACGAACGATCCGACGTATGACGTCTCCTCAACGATGTGGACGATAATCGAGATGAACGTGGCGATTGTCTGTGCCTGTCTCCCAATGATCCGGCCCGTCATCGTCAAGATGTTCCCCAAGCTCATGCCCAAGAGCAGTAGTAACAACCATAAATACGGACCGAAAAGCCACGGTACCAAGTCCTTCATAACGCACAGCCATGCGCGAGACAAGAACGAATGGATCCAAATCGACGGAAACGGTGGAATACCATTGCATCCCGTCAAAACCCCCGGCTCTACTGGCAGTGAGGAGAGCATCTTGGGCGGCACAACGATCCAAAGCGGGCCCAGGCATGGGACTGCGTGGCAGCAAAATGGTCCGGACGGCACCATCCGAAAGACGGTGCAATACAGTGTCGAGTATTCGGCCAAGTGAAACGAGTATAGCGATGGGGTATTGTTTAGGGGCTTCCAATTGTATGAAGTATATCGACGGCGTGTTACGATTGATGGTGTAAATAGGTCTCGGCGGAAATGTAAACAAGTCCGACCAATAGGCGAGTAGACACGAATGGATGCAACGTCCTGGCGACCGTAGGTGCCTCACAAGGAGCAATCGAGCGAAACTACTTCAGCCAGAGGCTAGTATGCCCAAGTGACTGACACGGTGATGTGATGTCAGTTATCACGCGCCTGTGGCATATCGGCGCTCATGTCGACCGACCGGTGAAGAGGAGACGGGAGTTCTGAAATTACCCCGTTAACACTCTGTTGCAAGACAGCGCATGCATTAGTCAGTTCAACTGTTCTGCATGTCCCGTATGCGTAATCTGTACTACAGTGGCTGCTGCAGTGCAGGCGCTAAACAAGCGACAGTCGAACTGGCCCTCATCTTCAGCATTGAGGCACTGATCTCTGGATCTCACGAAGCATTAGGATCCAATGCGGGATATTGCCGCGTGAGTCGATAATCAGCATTGGGTCCATCATCCAGCGGCAGGTAGGAGGGCCTTGTTCCCATCAGTGCGTGTGTTGCTTGCGTGCCTTAGGGCCAAGAGCCGACGTCGAAAATGGAGCCAGTTCTAGGGTCCCCAGCACGTCGACGGCTATGATTAGGCTGGCCCGGGGACACGACAGCCTGGTTCCGCTAACAAGTCGTAGCGACAGCGGGCCGCTTCTGGGGTTGGGGGTCTTCTATTCCTTGACAGGGGGCGGGTTTTGCATCCTCAATCATCGTGGCCTGATTCGTTACTTTCGTTACTAGGAACTAGTCAGTGATAGGATGTTGAGATTTGTACCGAGAGATGCTGGCCAAGCCAGAGAAATGGCCATGTTGTACCATTTTGAGTTGTACCATTTTGAGATGCAGAGTTGGAACTCATTGGCGACTGAGATCAACTGAGACTGACCACGTACTCCGTGTTATTAGAATTCAGTTGTGTTAGAAGACGAGTGAGCGGATATTTTGTGGATCCCCCACCCAGTTCTCTCGAGTCATAAGGCATCAGCTTTTGTTATCACGGGACTGTGCACGAGATCATGGAGCCTTTGGATCATGTGAGGGGTCTTGTGATGCTTTACTGGTACGAAGGAGCTCAGTATGTCATGTGATCGGCAAAGGAAGAATAATCTGCCACTTCTCCCATTGGTTCAGATTATCTAGCGGGTGTATCATACGGGCCAATTAGAAGGCTGCCGTCTTCAGGCAGCAGCATTCTATCCATCGCGAATCCAAGAAATGGCCGCAATGAGGCCGCGACACAGATCCGCTACAGGCACCGAGATAACAACTCTCATTTGTATCAGCGGCAACCCGCCGCTCCTGAGCTCAATGTTTCTACTCCGAATTTCCTGCATTTGAACAGGACTCTTTGCAGACTAGATTCTCCAATTTCCAATCCCCATCTCCAATTACAGCCTTCAACTGACTGCGTGCGCCAAGACCATGCAGATGCACCGGCGTTAGCTCCGCAGCGCCTCTTTTGAGCCTCACTAAATTCCGTTCCCCGCGTCAGCCCCCGTCGCCTATTGCATCACACCAACAGCAACTGTCCCCACGCCATTGGAGGTGAAACAAACAGGCCTCAATCTCGCAGCTGCGAAAGCTACACAGAGGCAAACGCGGCCATGGAATCCTTTCTACCGCTGGGCGGCTTCCAGCTGCCCTTCCAAAAACGTCTCAGCCGGCTTTACAACGACACCAAGAAATCGAGCGATTTCGTCAAGGAACCCATCCAAAATGAGGAAGACCCCGAGATCAAGGCGCTACATCGAAAACTGCGCATCCAGAAGGATCGCCTTGTTAGCTGGGGTCTCGAATGGTCAGATCCGACCCAATCTGCCGAGATTGATGAGTCTCTGTCCAAGGCTGGCCTGAGTGAAGTCGTGGGAAGCATCATGTCCACAATCAAGGACATTCTCGCCGAGGCCGAACCATTGTGGCTCAGTTCCAAACGCATGATTCATGGAAAACAGACCTCACAAGACTCGAAGCCGCCGCTGATTCAGTGGGACAAGGGCCGTTTCGAAGACCTGGTGAATGATCTCACCACGTCAATCGACACCCTATACGACCTCTCCCGCACGCGGTCATCTGCCGCAAACCCACGTCGACCATCCAAGACGCTGTTTAAGTCTTCAACGACTTCGGACGACTTTCGTCCTTTTGAGTCTACTCGGATGCAAACTCCACAGCAAATCGACCCTCAAACATTAACTCATTTACGACAACGGCAGGGCGATGAAAGCTCCAATCCTCGCGAGGTTGTCTTCATGAGCAAGACGGCTTACTCGGAACTTACTCACGGAACTGCAAGACAGCCGTGGGCGCCACTGCTCCTTGAGTATGCTACCTTCGACTCCATCTATGCCATGACTGGCATCATGCCACCAATGGCCCGCTTTGAGAAGCTATCGGCTGGACTGCAACAAGATCCTCAGAGATCTCCTGGCACTTGGACCGGTTTACCACGCCTTCTCGGATACTTTGAAGATCTCGAGAACTCTAGACTTGGACTAGTCTACAGGTTTCCCCCGTCCTTCAATGCTGTCTCATTCGAGCGCCTTACCAAGAACCCACTTTACAGCCTCCCGACTTTGGGTGATCTTCTTTCCCGTCCTGACTCAGAGCCCAAGCTTGAAGCCAAGTTCCGACTAGCTCACAACCTAATGAACACTGTTTTCGACATGCATGCCCGGGGAGTGATGCATGGAGACCTTATTGACAGAAACATCTGTTTTTGTGATGCTGTGACGACAGAACCAGGTCTCAGCAATGGCGAGGTAGATATTCGTCGGCCTTTGGTTGCTTCCTTCGATCTGTTCTCCGATGACACCACCACAACGGCACCGAGTCTTTCTCGCCATCCACTAGACCCACGAAACGCTCCAACGTCTCCCTTGGCTACGAGTACAGACCAGCGGGTTCTGGACCTCTATTCCCTAGCCATGCTGTTGCTATCGATTGGATTATGGACCAAGCTTGAGACCCTTGTTTCCGATTCCTCGACCTTCGTCCCCGACTCACTTCTGGAGCAACTCGCCGTTCGATGCGGTAGCCTATATATGAAGGCAGTCCAAGCATGTTGGAGTGCGGTTGACGACGAGCTTGCAGGGCGCTCCAGCGGAGAGGCCTTGCTCTCCACGGTGCAAGCCAGGGCAAGCCGATTTTCGGAAGCTTGCTGCATTCTCGATGGAGTAAGTGGCCTCGAAGAAAGGCTTGACCAAGAGGTCCAACAAGCGGAGGCGCATCCCTCCCCCGTCAGTCACCTCGTTGCTTCCACGTCCAAGACAAACAAGGACAGCAAAGATACCAAGGATTCGAAGGGTACACCAAAACCTTTGAATGAAAAACAACCTCTTGTGGAGTCACCGGCACCAATGCCTCCCAAGGACATTGCGAAGATTGAGGCCGATGCCGATCTTGATGGTAAGGCCCTATTTTGCTTAAAAAGACACAAGATTCAGATCACTAACAGTTACCAGATGCTGTGTTGGGCAAGCCTACAAAGTCAGAGACCAAAGTCCGGCTATATCCTCATGTACCACTTGCGCCCGAGATTGTGGACAGATGGAACAAGCTTTTGATGCCTCAAATCAACCACGCTCTCCGGCACTTCTATCGCAAGCATCCCGAATCGGTGGAGATTTCTCTTGAGTCGGTTGGGCCAAGTCCTCAAAAGACTCAGCCCACGGTGCTTGTGGTTTGTACCTCGGTTGGAAAAGTCCGCGCAATTCTCAACAAGAGACTCGGCGACTTGTTCGACGGCACAACTGGGTTCGCGTTGAAAGTCTGTCGTGGCCACGTCCTCAGATCGAGACGCCAGCCAAACTCTGTTCTGAGATCCATGGCCCGAAGGAGTAATTCTGAAGGCGTACAGGGAGAGGACAACATCGATGCCATCAACCCCGAGTACCAAGAACGGCCGGGGAATGGGGCAAGCATTGGTGCTTGGATCGGGGATCGACATCTCCCTCCTGTCAGCCTTGGTGGTCTTGTCATGATTGATGATAAGCCTTATGGCATGACTGTCCATCACATGCTTGACGATCCGGACCGGGACTTCGGAAACGACGAAACACTGCGATGCAGCGCCCTTCCGGACCTAGATTGGTATTCTGGGTCTGGAGGGGAAAGCAGTGTTGACGAGGACGTCGCTTACGAATTGTCGGACACAGAATCGGAGGCATATTCCGATTCTGACATTACGAGTGATTACGATGACGATGAAGATGACGAAGATGAAGAATACAATGAACCCGGCGATATTCCAGGCATAGAACCTGGCTGCGGTGATGGCTACATTGTTACCCAGCCTGCCCTTGACGACGTGGAGGAGGGGTTCTACCCCTGCATCGAGACCGAAGACGAGGACCACCTCGATACCTACGGCCTTGGGGAAATATACGCCTCTAGTGGAATTCGCAGAAAACAAGCGAACGGTTTGGTTCATGAGGTGGATTGGGCTCTCTTTGAATTCGCTGACGACCGCCTGCCTGATGACAACTCGATCCCTCGGGCTCAAGACTCTTTGCCCCTGCAAAAGATGGGACAGCATCGCAAGGATGGAACGGCACTGCTGCGGCCAACCACTATCGCCCCTTCAGCTTCCCTGCCAGGAATGGAGGTTCAATGCATGGCTCGGACGAGTGGCCTACAGATCGGCCAGATTCTTCCAGCCCTTACGAGCGTGAAGATCTACGGCCGAGCCTCCCCCAGCCACACATACCAGATCACAAGTGCTGGGTTTCCACGGGACGATGAAAAGAAGATGGGCGTACCCCTTGGTATCCCTGGAGATAGCGGAGCTTGGGTCGTTGACCGCCGAAATGGACAGCTTTGCGGGCATATTTTGGCTTGGAGTCAGCGAAAGCTTTCTGCCTACATCTGCCCCATGGACATCTTGCTCCTCGACATCGCCGAGACACTGGAGGCCCACGAGGTAAAACTTCCCGGAGGCGAGCCCGTGGTCACACTAGGGGATCAGAAAGACTCTCACCCTTTAGAAGAGGAACAAGCTCGACGTCCTGACGAGGACCTTGATGACCTTGTCGAGGAGGAACCCGAAGACGTGGACCTCCCGCCTCAACTGACTACCTCTGTCGTTACGAAAGACCTCCCTAGCCACCGAAAAAGTGGAACGTCGAGTGGAAACGCCAGCGAGCGCGGTTCATCGAGCCCCATACGTCTTGAGACGTCGAGTGAAGTAGGCGGGCTTACGAGCCGCTTAGATGAGATGAGTCTAAGTGGAAATTTTGGGATTGGAGTTAGTGGGTAAATATGAAGGTTACGCAGCATCGATGTGGATGTTTGTTCGGGAAATGGAGGATGGAATACCCTGTGTGCGAAATGAGTTTGGGAGACTGTGATTGTAATGGGTCGATGGCACTGAATGTACCACCCCAGGAAATTGGACGCTATATGTAGTATGATCACTTCAATAACTGCTTCTTTTTTTCTATGTACGCCAGTTGAATGACTTGTGAACTACATGAAATCGTCTTCCCAGTTCTCATCACGGTCTTGGTTGCTCGTACCCGCCATGTTCTCCTCAGTGAAGAGGTGGTCATATGCGTGGTCCTTCTGCCACTTCTTCTCCTTCCACTCCTGAGCCTGTTTGGCCTCCTCCTTCCGCTATGGCTAGTTAATACGAAGGTCTGGTGCTCGGTTTGAGGAACGTACCCTTTGCATAATAGCGCCCTGCTCCCTTTTGCGAAGCTCCTTAAGCCGGTCGTCCTTCTCCTGCTTCAGGTCGGGCTTCTGCTCCACCTTTGTCTTGTTGAGACGGTTCACGATGGGGTTTTCGCGCTGGGGAACAAGCACCCTCTTGACCTGCGTAATGTCCTTGAGCAAAGCACTGGTGATTAGGCCGCGAGGTGGTGACCTACCTTGCGATGGTCCTTGAAGCTGACTTGGCCGACCTCCATGCTACCGTCCTTTTTCAGGTTGGACCACGGTGTGTAAATGACGGTGATGTTGTCCTTCTTGTTTCCTACGCACGAAACCTCGTTAGCTGCTGCCCGCGAGAAGGGTATTTGAATCGAGTACCCTCAATCGAGTTGGCCTTGGTCAGCTGGGCAAGGTCCATGACCAGCTCTTCAGGCAACGAGTCCCATTCTTGGCCATCCTTCATACGGAGGTAAATATGAGCGCTAGATAGTTTATCAACGTGGAACTAGGGGCAACCTGTCAGTCGTTTCGTGCTGAGTAGACGCGATCGAGATGGCGAGGCCTCACCCTGCAACGGAGTTAGAAATCCCTCCACACACGCTGGTAGCTTGGGGAAATAATCACCAGACATCCTCCTCCCAGCCAAACTTGATCAAATCCTCATCTAGCAAGTTTCAGCCGGCGAGACAGCGCGAGGCGGCGCGGGTGGGAGCGGGCGTACTCTCAAATTTGTCCTTGCCTACGTAGATGAAGCCCGACGGGCTGACGACGCTGGAGGTGAAGTAGTAAACCATGCTTGAGATCTGGTGCAGCTCAGCTGCTCGCTGACTAAGTCACGGGTAGTAGAAAAACAAGGGGCGAGCGAGGGTTATGAGTTGGATGAGAGCTCTCACGATCTTGATGGCTCAAGACAAGCAGTGAGGGGATCGAGGGCAAATTTTTGGTGGTGTGAGGGTACTTGTCTCTTAACAGCGTGGGTCTTGAACCCCACTGTATTTGCGCTGAGTATGCGCTAATATTCATCTCAAATATAGAGCTGATGTACCCAACGGGACTCACCCGTAAGCTAGAAATCTAAAACACGTGACAACCCGCCCTTATGACGGTTGCTTCAAGCTTGAGGAGTGATTCACAATTTCAATTTGTAACAACTTTGGGACGCACGTCGAAGGAGAGAAATAAAATATAAAATAAAACAGAAGACGTACTTTTGGAACTCAAATCAGTGAGCCTTAACGAACTATCAGAGCAGCGTATGTTTGTGTGCATGGGCTCTTGTGCAGGAAGGAGATTGTGTTTTCTTTGTGCAACTGCTGTGATTATGCCATGCATTCGACTGCCCCTTTGCCTAGGGCGTCCCGTCTGGATCCCTTGTTTCGCAATCCTGGCAGACATGCACGCCTGGACAAGGTAATGGGCTTTGAAATTGTCTCCAGCCTGCTTCTTCAAAAATGCGCCTTAGCGATAAAATGTAATCGAATGCGAGAGGCCTCAAGACTGCTGTCCGGTGTAGACTCCGTAGATAGACTTTGTCTGACCAAGGACTTAGTTCTCAGCCCGAAAACAATGGGAGCGCCCCGATACCCTTCCTTCATGGGCGACCAGAATCTGGTTTCCGGTCAGCTTTGAAAAAGTGCACGTTCGTGTCTTGATTTCAGGTATTGCGTATCCAGCCCAAATCCGTCAAAGATCTATCTCGTGCATGCATATCTGACTTAGTTGTACAGGGGTGTTCTGTTTGATTAGTGAACCTCGGAGGGCTGATCTTGGACTCGGCAGAGCCAGAAGCAAGGGTTCACCAAAGTCCTAAGACATAACTAATAAGTAGCTGAAGAAATTCCCTTACAGTTCAAACCGTAGTCAGGAACATAGCGCTGAAGATCGCATACGTAACTCCGCGGGACGCTCTAGATAGATCCACACCATAGACTAAACATCCACGTCAACTAGTAAGACATGAACGGCCCGGTTGAACAATGCTGGACTCCACCCCTCCGACTGCCGATATGTCACTCGGTGACATATGAATGATGCTAGAAACGTGCAGTTCTGTTCTAGAGCCTTTAATTTTAGACTAGTGCCATGCGGGCTCTCTGTTGGTTTGTGGAATATCCCGCGCAGGCATGGGGGAGACATGTGGGCACTGGACTAAATCACAACCAAGCGGGTTGCTCCCGGCAGGCAGAAACGGTCGATAGCAATCCGAATAGTATCATCACACATGAGCCGAGCCAAACGTCACCGATGAAATCATACACACTAATTTACCTAGATCCCGTTTACCACGTTCATAGGCGTCTGTACTACCATCACCGATTTTCATCTTCTCTCTCTGATCTCCATGACTCTATATCGAAGTCTATGACTACTAGGTTCTCCAATACCAGTAACCAGCATACAGTACCATTTGGGTTGTCTAAAGGAGGCTCAGCACTTTTCACCGTAGGTTGCACTCTCGTCCGGAGCCCCAACTCCGGTCCCTGCTGCATCTCTAGTAGGAGGCCGCGTATAGTTAACCTGATAGCTCAACGGCGCCTAGCACAGTTTCCTCTTTCCTCGCCGCGTGGCATACCATGCTACATGATATTTGCTAAGGACACCCTCTCCCTACTTTTTCGTCTGCTCATGACGGTATTCTGGAAGAGAGATACCTATTCGAACCAGAGCCCATCCATATGTGCAAAGTCGGTTCTCTCCCCGCGTCCCCGATGGTTGCGTCTCGCTGGGGTCCTGTGATCATCCCTCCCACGGAATAAGAAGGAGGGGTCTTTAAAGCCCGAAAATTTTCGGGACTTGTTGCACACCCTCCAACGAATGGAGGGCTTAGGAGCAGGAGCCGTAGACCAATTGCATCTGTGTACTTTGTAGTGAGGCAGCGAACAATGGCCTCTCTTTCCATCTGTCAGTTTTTACTTCTTCTCTCGGGTAAATATGAGAGAAGTGGGCACCGCCTTCTTCCAAGTTCCAGGTAACCGGACTAATATCCCAATTTAGCTTGGTTCGCAACTTGCCTGCGCTACCGACCTGTTTCGACATGCAGAGACGAGAGATTCATGATTGCTATTCGCCTATACCTCAGCGGGCGCTTCTGGAGCTTGTCCCAAGGTTGGGACTTGTCCGGCTTGCTCTCCTCGCCAACAAGCTTGCGTGGATCTGGGCCGCTATTGATCTACGATGATCTGCGGAATGTCGCACAGATCGGCAAGGAATCTCCCGATTGGCTAACCAAAGTTTCAAGAGTTCATCGTGCAGGGTCCAACGCGGAGAAGGACGCCACTGCTCCGGAACTTGGCCATCCGACAGCCTTACGCCTCTTTTATCATGTGGCTTATAGCTTTTGAATGGTAGATGGCAGATGGCAGATGGCAGGTAGCTTAGGCTCACCGGAAAGCCTGACGCCCTCGTACGGCATTGTGCAAAGCCAAGGGAGCTTCGGTAGAGTCAGGTAAGCCTTGTGACCTTGCGTGATAGGACCCTTGATGCGGGCGGGAGGAGCCTCTGTGGGCCGTGGCTGGCGTAAGCATCGTCTTTTCATGGCTTTGGAGGGCGGAAACTTGGCGCCTTGGATAGGTCATCGAGTGGCAGTGTTGGCGTTGTCCATGAACCATTCACAGGGAGCTCGGGTTCAGGGTACAGAGCATATCTTAAAGTCTTGGCTTCTCCGCAGTTCGTTTCCACCTGTCTCAGATCCACTCGTCACGGTTGGTCCTAAGCTAGCCGGCACTTGCCAGCGTGATGGCCAAAGCAAGGTCCCACTTGTCAATGAAGCCATAAATTCCAGTAATTATCAGCCCGGTTGAATGACAGACTGCTGGGCCATATACCACGTGGGCCATTACATCACTAGGTTTCGTACTGGTACCAAGATCGTCCTATCACTTCCGACCCCTGTGCCTACATCTTTTCAAAATCCGCTATCCCTAATCCTGCCCATGATTGCAGCTGGATCTACACGATAAGTTAGGCGCTTGTGATTTGTGAGCTGTACAGTACAAACCAAACAGCAGGCTTTCTGCCGCTCATCAGGGATCTCTAATAGTGACATGTTCCCTTCATGCACCCTACAAGAGTGCATATTCTCGGTCTTCTTCCGAGAAAGGCCGCCTACAGTGTGGCTTCAAAGGGTGTACAGGTGGAACGGCGGCCGACACTGGCGCCAGCCAGCATGGAACTGCCCGGGGTCCACTACGAAGCACATCCCCTGATTATCGACGACATCTAACGACTAGAATCATCAACGAATCTAACGGGAGATTCTTCCTAGTCGATAAATTATCCGAAAGGGATGTAATAGTACGTGGACCCCCTTTGCCCCCGTGCGTCGCGTCGAGTCAGTTGAGTTCCCCAAGGCCACACGATCAGGGGAAAGTTTATGATTTTAATGAACCAAGTCCTACATCGCGGGCTACCAAATACAAACTCGCGAATCAGGGAGACTGGTTCATAGCCAATAGTGAAGCAATCATTTCCAGATACATAAAAAATATGACTAACAGCCCATTCCCGGATCCACTTGTTTGTGCCTTGTCCCTGGGTGTAACCTGAAAGCAGAATCTTTCTCCCTTGCGCCGTGTCCAAACGCAGACATCGCTCGATCAAACCATGTAAGGAGGTCTGAATACCCAAGATTCCAACATTGATCATCGTCCCTCAAATTGGGACTGCGCGAAAGTTGCAGTTCCCTCCTAGCTCCCTGGCAGCCACTTTTACTGCAATGCTGCATCATGCATGTTGGCAATTATGGGATCGAGATTCCAGCATGTCCAAGGGTCCGCATAAATTCGAGCTCCCTGTCGGCTATGTCGCCAGCAATGGTTAATAATGCTGGTGAAAAGGGCCGGTGGTGCTCACTTACATGGTCGCTTGCGAGCAACTTCCTCCAGCAGAATAGAAATGCTGCGCGTCTCAACCTGCGAGTTGAGTGTTGCCTTGTCCGTGTCTTCGTAGGCAACTTTGTAAACATCCATTCTGATCTTGTACGTTCCTTCGTACAAGATAGAAATGTCTGGGAAAACGAAAACAAAAGAATGTCTCGCTGAATCCGTTTCACCCAGTGGGATGCCTGTCGAAATTGTGGTTCCAGCAAACCCTCCGTCAATGACACTTCCGTCAGCCCCTAGAAGGATGAGCATGGCGAAGAAGTAGTATCTGCTGTGACGTCTTCGGCACACCAAGCTGCCGATCACAGGTGGGTGTATAATCTGCCCTACCTGGATCTCCCGGGGAGGCTGAACTGGGATACTGAGAGTTGGCATGCTTGGAACCGTTGATGATTTTGAGTGAGACTGGGAGTTGATTTCTGATACTCAGATCCTATATTGGAGGGAAATGATTTGAACTCCGAATGCATCTTCAGGAGAGAGGCTCAATATATACCCCTTGAGCTCAACCATTGACACTGCGCACTGCTCACAAGTCACCACATTTGCACTGCCTGTGTTGGATAGGCACACCCGCGGAGCGAGCAGAACCCGAAGAAGTCAGAATGTCGTCAACTTGTCGTGGCTCTTGGGAGTCTGGGAAGGCGAACAATTGCCAGCCTTATTTTTGATTCACTTGTCACTGTACCGAAAGTAGAAGAAGGTATCTCAAGCCAGGTAAGGCGACTGATAGTGACCTCTAGGCGTTCTAGATGGAGTGAGAGAAGCCACTTAGTGACCAAGTGAACACATGGGTGAATCAGGCGGGCTGGAGATGGTGCGAATCAAGACGGGAGGGGATTTCTTTTCTTTTGTCAGTAAAAAGAAAGGGAAACCACGGCAATAAGGAGGAGTCCCAAGTATGACAGCGAACTCCGGCCCGGTCTGCCTTGTCGTGATCTGCGGATGAAGGTGCTGCAAGAAGTATGGAAGAGCATGGAAGAGACTCAGACGTTGATGATGTCTCTGGGGATCCGAAGGAGGGTACGTTAGCGACTACTTACCGGGAGAAGTACCTTCCACAACGCCATTTGAGGCGTCCTCTACGGAGTACTGCGTAGTACGATCCGCCCCCCTGGATAATGAGAAGAGAGAAGAACACCTAGCCTGTCGAATCGAGGCTCAAGTGGGATGGAGATGTCCATTCAGAACAGCGGCCGACAGGTCGGGTGAGTGCCAAGAAATACAACACCACCCCCCGCGTGGTGCCCTGCGTCATGATCCTTGCGGCCTAGGCCATTAGTGTCCAACGCCTCGCGCGGTTCCTGGGCCGAGTTGAGTTCTGGCGAGGAATGTGGCAGCAATCCCAAATCTGTGGGAGCGGAAGCCATCGGCTGACCCAAAAGCAATCATGATGTTCAGTAATCAGATTAATTTATTGCGTGGACTTGACCTGTCAGGTGAGATGGATCCGCTACACCACAAAGCCTCCTTATCTTAAAGCACGGTAGGGGAAGCCACCCGACTGGGTTTCTTTCCAACAAGACAGCACACCTAGGCGCGGACGAGGATCGAGTTACAGATTCTTTTGAAAGGTCAAGAGGAGCGAAAGGGGCTACGACCGTACGACTGCACCCCCCTGTGATCTCCCATCCCCCTGCGAAGCCCATGCCATTAGCAACAACGACTTGTTTGAGGATTCTAGGGAAAAAATAAAAAAGAAACGAGGAAAGACACATAGAGACAAGCCGATACATCTTGACCACGTGCCGGATTTAGGCAGGCAACGCAAGCAAGCAATGCGCAAGGGCCCTGTCGATTGGCTCCGGGAATTTGGTCACTAACTTCTATAATTTGTTCTGAGGTGACATATCACAAAGCCCTGTGATCGGAGAAATGACTGATGAAGGCCGCTCGTTCAGCTCCTGATGTCACCAAGAACGCTTCCTGCTCCATTACCAAAGGCGAGTGAGTGGTGTTTGGGAATTGAAAAGGCCCGAATAGACCGGTGAAGTCGGTTGAATGTCAAGATCATCATGCGGCTAGTGTTCGGCATCAAAATCAGCAGGGTGAAGGTCTTGTCTTGCCCCTTGTGACGTTGCCAACTATCGAGTGACGATTTTGGTCGTCAATCGCCTGGGTGTACCAAGTACAGATCCAGGTGCCCAGCAAACGCCTTAAGGGGGCTGACATGCTGCAAATAAGGCATGTAAGACAGTCCCAAAACGATGTGCTCGTGTGCCAAAAATCTCACACAGAGAGCCAACGGACGGACCATCGGAGGATGGGCAAAAGTTCTGTGAGATGGGGGAAAAAACGGACAGAACTCGAGTCTCGGATAAGTGCATCCTACGCTAATAAACCAGCCAATGCAACATGCACCAGGGGAAATAACCCCGAAACCTACCCAAGATTTATTGTCCGGGTCATGAATTGCACCGGCTCAGGCTAGTTTTCTGGTTGAAACCGAGCCCCCACGTCCCCTTGAGCGGTGCGAGATTGCTTCACGCTGCAGCTTGCGGCGGCGGGCTTCGTGACATGTCACCATTCGCGTACGCCAAGGGATGCATGGCAGCCTTGTCGGGGGGGCTGTATGTCACTGCCACTCTCCTTAGAGTTCGTATCAATGCAAATGTGTCTCGAGGAGGCTTCCAGCTGGCAGATAGATGCCAGCTATCCAGCTGCCAAGCCTGGGTTATGCCTCGTACATGGCGGTGAAGTCAATAGCGCGTGCGTATGTTCAAGATGCCTGAATAATTGATTACGTCCATTCGAGCCTCGTAGTGTCTCAGTGGCTCAAGTGGTTCAAGCGTCCGAGTGTCTCACGGCGAAGCCATCATCCGCCCTACCCGCTCAAGCCACGCAGTAAAGTGCATTGTTCAGTCTCGATCCCGCCAGCGAATTCTCTGATCCACGCTGCTTGTGTTTTATTCCACGATCGGTGGCGCCGTTGGAGGCGGCGGGGCTGTCTTTGTGGCTTTTGTCGATGGACCCCGACAAGGAGCATCCCCAGAGCCCGAACCCAAGACCCCCAATGTCGATTGCGCATCATTATCACATGACCTCGTCCTCGTGATTCGAATTCCCATGGCTTCCTCAGCTGCTGAATTGACTAAATTGACTATCCCAGTCTGCAGTCTCCCGCATCGTGATCACATGACCCATGACACGACCCCGTCCCGTCGCTTCGTCGGCCCTGCGATCCGCCCAATTCATCCAGAGTTCTAAACTTCCACGAATCAATCCCCCAATTCAATTCGGACCCCGCATAGTGAGCTCGGGGTCTTGTGGGGATTGACATGGCATCAGAGCGATCGTGGCGGCGTTGAATGTCCTCAAGAGGAGGGCCATGTCTGATGAGAATCCTTGAGCTCAAGTTCCATGTCTGGTTTGGAATCTCTCTCCTGGGCCTTGGCTTCGATACAACAACACCCTTTAAAAAATGTCCTCGAATTGGGACTTTGATTCCAAGTTGAAGGGAGTCCTTCCCCCTGATTTCCACTTTGGCTACGCAACCGCGGCTGCCCAGATAGAAGGCGCTTGGGATCGTGATGGCAAGGGCCCATCTATTTGGGATACGTTTGCTCATACGCCTGGCAAAGTAGCAGATGGAAGCAGTGGTAACGATGCTGTGAGGTCCTATGACCTCTACAAGGAGGATGTGGCCCGGATGAAGGACTATGGGGCTACGGCCTACCGCTTCTCCCTGTCGTGGAGTCGTATCATTCCTTTGGGTGGTAAAGACGACCCCATCAACGAGGCAGGAATCGCCTACTATAACCGTCTGATCGATGAACTCCTCGCCAACGGCATCACTCCGTTCGTCACTTTGTTTCACTGGGACACTCCTCAGGCACTCGAGGATCGCTATGGGAGTTTTCTCAACAAGGAAAAGCTTACTCCCGATTTCGTCCGCTACGCCCGCGTCTGCTTTGAACGGTTCGGTGATCGCGTCAAGAACTGGATCACTTTCAACGAGCCTGGCGTGTTTAGTCTCGCCGGGTATGCGGCTGGAGTCCATGCCCCGGCGCGATCCAGCTTCCGGGAGAGGAACGACGTGGGAGACTCAAGCACCGAACCCTTCATCGTTGGGCACACCGAATTGATCGCCCACGCGTACACCTGCGACATGTACAAGAAGGAGTTCCAGCCCACGCAGAAGGGAAACATCATGATCACGCTGCACGGGAACTGGTCGGAGCCCTGGGATGAAGACGACCCCAATGATGTCGAGGCCGCCCAGCGTGCCCGCGAGTTCGAGATTGGCTGGTTTGGCGACCCGTTGTACCTGACGGGCGACTATCCGGCGTCGATGAGAGCCCAGCTCGGCGATCGTCTGCCGCGATTCACTCCCGAGGAGAGCAAGCTCGTCCTCGGAAGCTCCGAGCGATACGGTATGAACTCATACTCGGCCTTTTATATTCGACACAAGGACACTCCGCCCGAGCTCACCGATCACCTTGGTAACATCGACAAACTCGACGAAAACTCAAAGGGCGTCAGCAGGGGACCCAAGAGCGATACATATTGGTTGCGAACCACGCCCTGGGGCTGGGGCAAGACTCTGCGGTGGGTCTGGAACCGCTACCACACACCCATCTACATCACAGAGAACGGCACGACTGCGCAGGGAGAAAATGACTGGAAGCCCAAGGGCCCGGACGACGTCCTAGAGGATCCCTTCCGGATTGACTTCTTCAAGGGATATCTCACGGAGATTGCGACGGCCACGCAGGAGGGCGCCGTCATCAAAAGCTACTTCGGCTGGACCTTCACTGACAATTGGGAGTGGGCTGCTGGCTTTGATGATCGATTCGGGGTGACGTGGGTGGACTTTGAGGATCCCAAGAGGACGAGGTGGCCGAAGCGGTCTGCGTACTTTGTGAGGGACTACTTTAGACATCTCATCAAGGAGTCATAGACGGTTCATCTTTAATGAAGGGATCCCTGGTTATTTATCCGCACGTTATTGCACAATCCCTATGTCTTTAGGCGTGACTCTTGACGCATCACAGAAAGGGTTAAGAGTAAGAGGTAATGCCATGAAGCCCCGGCAGACAAGGAGCCTCTAGAAAGACTAAATAAATAGAAACCTATATACAATACCATCCCCCATCAATCGTTTGATTTCAAGTATTCCCCTGTCGCAAAACTCCTATCGCCCAGACAGGAAGGTCGCTGCTATTTACCCTAGACCATCTCATTTGCGCCTCGCTTTTCGCGACAGCCGGGGATTCTCACACTGACCTCCCCACATCAGCGATCAGCGTTCCCTAGCCTACAACCCGCATGCATTCGCAGCCCTGTAGCATTGCCAAACCTCAATCTCACATCGATTAGATACTGGTCCGGAATCTCACATCGCTGCTGCTCGCTGGGTTCCACGAGTCTCCGATGCGTTCAGTTCCCCCGTGTCCTCCCTGCGGCTGGTAAACAGCACAGCATCACCACAGTCCACGAAACACGCGGATCCATCACCATGCCCGCTCCGCCGCGACGCTCTCCGAGCCCCTACCGGGACGCATCGGAGACAACGCCTCTCCTCGCCACCACCGGCGCGCTCCTCGCCGACCCGGACCCGGACACGGAAGCGTCCACGCTCGTCGGCTCCACGAACCCCGGCAGCATCGCCGCGTCCGCGTCCGCCTCCGGGCCCGCGTCCGTCGCCGGCGTGGAGACGGGCCCCGGCGGCGGCGGAAAGCCGCTCCCCAAGCTCCAGCTCTTCCTGCTGTGCTACGCGCGCATGACCGAGCCCGTCGCCTTCTTCTGCATCTTCCCCTACATCGCGCAGATGGTCCAGCGCAACGGCAACCTCCCCGACACCGACGTCGGCTTCTACTCTGGGCTCATCGAGTCGCTGTTCTCCGCCACGCAGATGGTCGTCCTGGTGAGCTGGGGCCGTCTGGCCGACCGCATCGGCCGCAAGCCCGTCCTGCTGTACAGCCTCGCGGGCACGGCCGTTGGCCCGGTTCTCTTCGGGCTCTCCAACTCCCTGCCGCAGATGTTCATCTATCGTTGCCTCGCGGGCGTCTTCTCCGGAAGCGGTCTCATCATCCGCACCATGATTGCGGAGCACAGCACGCCGGAGACGCAGGCGCGTGCCTTCAGCTGGTTCGCTTTTGCGGGAAACCTGGGCATATTCGTCGGCCCCATCCTCGGCGGCTTCCTCGCGGATCCCGCGGAGCAGTACCCAGGGGCTTTCGGCGGCGTCAAGTTCTTCGAGGATTATCCCTATGCCTTGCCGGGCTTCGTCACGGGCGCCATCAGCGCGACTAGTTTCCTTGCCAACGCCTTGTTCCTAAAGGAGACGCTTAAGAAACAAAGCACCGACGAGACCGAAGCCCAAGTGACCGAGCCTGAGCCCTTGCTGTCGACGTGGGAGCTCATCAAAGCCCCGGGCGTCGCCGTTGTGCTTTGGATCTACGGCCATGTCATGTTCCTGGCCTTTGCATTCACCGCCATCATCCCCGTCGCGCTCTTCACGCCCATCAGCCTTGGCGGCGCGGGCCTGTCGTCCTTCGAGATCTCCATCTTCATGGCCGTCCAGGGCGCCAGCCAGGCGACCTGGCTACTTCTCGCGTTCCCTACGCTGCAGCACCGCTACGGCACACGGGGCATTATGAAGGCCTGTGGCAACGCGTATCCGTTCATGTTCGTCTTGTACATCGTGCTCAACCTCCTCCTGCGCAACGGGAGCCCGGGCGCGATGGCCTGGTTCTGGATATTGGGGCCGGTAGTGGCCATCGTGGCGCCTGGCGTGTCCATGGCATTCATCGCCGTGCAGCTTGCCCTCAACGACGTTTCGCCCAACTCGCAAGTTCTTGGGACGCTCAACGCCTTGGCGCTTACCCTCTCTAGCGGTATCAGGGCCATTGTTCCCGGCGCCGCGACGGCCATCTACGCCGTTGGTGTGCGTTACCATATCTTTGGGGGTCATCTGGCCTGGGTGATTCTGATTCCTCTTGCTGTCGCCTTTGCCGTCGGATGCACGTATCTGCCTAAGGACAAACAGGGTCCTAAGAACGACGATGAGGAGGAATCATAGAGTCATCGAAATGTTGTCGCTTTTTGCTAGTTCACCAAGTGCCGCGTGGAAGCTAGCAGACTCATGTTGAATCAGGATGAAGCCGGCTCAGACATTCATTTCACCCCTTCTCGAAGATAATCTGCTAGTAAGGAAGCAGCCCAGGTAGAAGAGAGAACGTGTAATTTTACAAGACATAGAGGGCGCAACATTCAGGATACAGGGAATTCAGCAAGCTAGATGCGGCGGCCATCCTGCCGAGCCGGTCTGGCGTTGTTGGCGAATGTGACCATGGCATCATACAAGAAAGAAAGGGGGGAGGAAACCACGTACGGTAGTAGCTTGTCGCCAAAATTGCATTCTTCTTGCCCATACCGAAAAGCAGTCGGTCTTAGTACACCCGACTAATCATTGATCACCTAAAGCTCATTGCCTATCGTGAGGCATGACTGGAATGATCTCCCGCTTAGAGGATGTTGATGAAGCGGACAAAAATCACATGACATTATGAAAGTCAAATCCTGGCGCGTCTCCTCAGTCTTACGACATAGGCAGCCTGCTCACCAGGAAGATGTCTCCCACGCTCCCATACAGTTTCCAAGTTCAATCACATCGTTTGCAGATCATCATCGAGGATCAATGCTATCTTAAACGATATCATCATTGAACAGTCTAATAGCACTCACGCCACAGTACCACCCCGTACAAACAGCGTCTTCACAACGTCACTTACAGCACAAAGACAACCTCCAGCCTTCCAACCCACACTATATTACCTACGACCACGATACTTACCTGAGACCAGCCTTGTGTCAGCATCCGGATTTGTCGCTGGAGATCAACCCCAGCAAACAAAAACCTAGCAGCTCAGTTAGAATCAAGGCTGGTCACGTCCAGTCAAGACTCATTCATACCTGAGTCCCGAAGGAAAACACGCCAACTCCTCCACCCTTGCGATGAATGTTCGCTGACGGTCCTGTAGTGATATTAGCAGCCCCTCAAGCACTCACCTTATCCTCCAACACGAAAAGCAACGCTGAGCAACAAAAACAGCGAACAGCAAACAGCAAACAAAAACACAAAAACAACAGAAAGCAACGCTAGGAAAACATCAAAACTCCATCCCCAAAGCCAACGCTGTCGAATCCTGAGAGAGTCAGTATCGCGTTTCTGCCCATAACCAGCGGAGACTTACCCAAGCTCCGAATGCCGCAAAAGATCGAATCCTAGATCGAAGCCCACCAGCCCGCCCTCGTGTCTGTGCCGGACCTGGATCATCGTTAGCAGTTGACTTCATACTCTCATCTCCTCCCAAAGGAAAGCAACGCTATGATACGATACAAACCAGCCTACCAACCCTCCCCAGTCCTCCCTCAGACCCCCCCAATCCTCCCCCAGCCCTCCCCCAGCCCTCCCCTGTGTCCCTAAAATCATGTTAGCATACCTCCAAAGTTCACGACTTACCTCGTCCTCCACTGCCACCAAGAAAAAACAACGCTGTCCCTATCCTCCACTCCCACCGAAACAAAAACACCAAAACAACAACGCTGTCCCCATCCTCCACTCCTGCAAAACAAAAAACAACGCTGCCCAGATCCTCCAGCCCCATACCAATCCTCCAGCCCCATCCCAAAATCCTCCACCCCCCACCAAAATCCTCCAATCCCCTCCTGATATATGTGTCAGTATACTTAGGATATTCCTGAAGATGAAGACAAACTTACCCATATCCCCCTCGTCAGCTATCTTATCGCCACCAATTCTTCACGCACGCATTCCGCCCCTGATATATTAGCATATCCCTCCAACAAACCTTGCCCCTGTGTTGTCCTATCGGGATGTCAGCTTGGTCAGAGTAAGTCATACTCAAATTGAACATTACCTCCACGACGCACCCCCATCTCAGGCTATCCTTTGCCTTATCTAACGATGGGCGATCATGCGACCATCGTAGATCGTGTCGCGTTTCCGGGGCTGCTTCACGCTCCCCTCCCACCGGATCTGCGGCGCAGGCAGGCGTCTGCCTCCGCAGACAACTCGCCCGGCCTTTGGCGGTGGGGGTGGCGACGGCGGCAAGCCCTCGGGATACCCTGCACTGGTTAGTCGACGAAGCTGGTTTTCATCTCACTCTGGGGATACATACGCAAACTCAACCACACCAGGTCCTGGACGGACACTCGGGCCGGAATCGCCCGAAAGTCGTCAGGACGCGGTGCCCTCCAGGAAGACACCGGTCCCTCGATCGTATCGGGGAGCACTCCCCAAGGCCCATCCTGTCCAGGGATCACCCTCTCCCTCTCGGAATCCGAAGGCCCGGACTCCGGTGTCCCGGACGACACCGGAGAGTGTGGAGTCCCGGCAGTCCTCACTGGCTCCGGCCTCCGGAGGGGTTCCAGTCCGCTCCCGGGATGTCCACTCTCAGCGGCCTGGGCCCGGGTCACGAATGACGCCGGGGGGTCGCGCGGGGTGTCCACAGGGACGAACGCGTACGGGATCCGGATGTGATCCGGACTTGGTTGCCACACCATGGTTGGCATGACCTCTACGACCCGGGTATCAGTATATGGCCGTTTGCTATGGTTAGATGCGGCCGTCCCGGGCGACGGCGCAATCCAGTTGCCTGGCACTGGGGCACGCTGCGGCCCGGGCTTGACCCGGGCAGGACGCGGCATGCTTGGTGCCTTTGGGACCATAGGGCCTGACATTCCGGGCCGAGAGGATCCTGGTCTTGGTGCCTTGCCGGCACGGGTCTCCATCACTGGAGGTTGGGGCCTTGGGCGCCCGCCTACTTTCCCTGGGTACGACTCCCAGGTCGCCGACGCGGTACGCGCGTGCGACGACTGGTCGTACGGGTTGTAGTACCTGGGCTTAGTTCTCATGGCCTGACGCTCATACCGGAAGGCATGAGGGTCAGACCCGAGGACTGGGTCAACCCCGACCGTGGTGGCCTTCCCGGCGGCCTGGACCTCTTCTCCCATGGTGGAACAGCAGCAACCCATCTCTGCGGCGGATGGTCGGAATACTACGGTCTAGAAGTGTGTTAGTCATGTAGCAAAACAAGAGTGGGATGGTTAAGCCATCAAACTCTTGGTGTAGTGAAGCAAGTTGGTATCAGCGGCAGCTCTTGTTCGGCGTTCGTCTAGACGCGTCACAAGTGTCAGCACATGCAAGAGATACAAGAACAGAACATGATTGAACAAACTTGATCAAAGATCGATGATATCGGTTGTGATCAAGTTCTTGTTCGTTCGTGTGCGTGTACGTGTGCGATGCGGAAGCGTGTAAGGAAGAAGGAGAAAAGCAAAAGGATGGGGGAGAGGGCGGTGTTATATAGGCAGAGGTCCCCCCTCTGGACAGAGGAGTGATCTTAGGAATCATCCTGCCCAAGAGTTTGGCCAATGAGAAAATAGAGAAATGGCCCACAGACGTATCTCCGATAGTTAAAACTCAGTTACAGACGTTTCCATGGAACTTGAAGTTTGGTACGACAACCTATGTCAACTGAAGAGCGTCATCAGAATAGGGTCCGTGGGTTGATGGTGGACGTCATAAGAATAGAGTTGCTTGCGTGGACTGTACCAGAGAATGGATATGGCGGGACATACAATGCCTCAGGCCTATAGCGATACCTCCTGAGTGACGGCGCCTGAGTACCAGGACCTAGGAATGTGATCCTAAGTATGGTGATCCTAAGTGCAATGAGCCCAAGTACAGGCCCATAGTAGTTCCACTGAGTGTATATCTCAACCAGCGTGTTCATTTCGCAGTGATCCTGGGTGTAGTGGTCCTGAGTACACTGGCCTCAACAGGAGCATTTCTGCCTCAGGCTTGTGGTGAGGTCGTCAATAACAACCCTCCTCGGTCGTAGTGCCCCTTAGTCACCTCAACCAGACTTGTTAGAACTTGGGTCATCTCTGGTGACGTTGTAAACAAAGCCATAGCGTCCCTTCGTCACCTCCGCCAGAGATATTGAAGTCTGGGTCATCCTTAGTGACGTCGTTTGCAGCCATCCTTCTCAGCCGTAGTATCCCCCCGTCAACTCAACCAGACTTCTTAACAATTGAGTCATTTATAGTGACGTCGTCAGCTGTACTCCTCCTCGGCCGCGTGTCCCTCCGTCAGTTTCAACCAGACTTATCAATAGTTGGGTCATCTCTGGTGACGTCCTCAGCAACAACACTCCTCAGCCGCGTGTCCCTTCGTAAGCTCAACCACGATTTTTAGAACTTGGGTCATCTGTGGTGACGTCGTTTGCAACAATCCTCCTCAGCCGCGTGTCCCTTCGTCACCTCAACCAGAGATATCGAAACCTGGGTCATCCTCGGTGACGTCGTCGCAGAAATCCTCCCCAGCCGCGTGTCCCTCGGTCATATCAACCAGACTTATGAAAACTTGGGCCGTCTCAAGGTGACTCATGTCGCTGGACGTCATCTGTAATGAAGTCATGGATTACGAAGCCATTGTGAATTAAGGTATCTGGACTGGACCGAGAATTAATCGAGTCCGTCCATTAAATCGGGCACGCAATTAATTCGCCCAGGAGCAAGCCATTTTCCGAAAGGTGGTCCCAGCCTGAACAGACCTGTGTCTAGTGGTCTGAGCTAGAGTGATCTGAGCTGGAGTGATCTGAGCTGGAGTGATCCCGTCCTGAATGATCGCAACAGCTATGATCCCGCCTGGCGGAATCCGTGCCCATGAAATAATTACAAATGGAACACGCCCAATTAAAGGACCCCACCTGCCAATGATCCCAATTGATTTAATTACAATATGTTATTTTGCAATTGATGCTACCCTAAGCATGAAGGTCGTAGAAACTCGCGTTGGGGTACTGTGATCGGGTCGAAACGAAGCCTGGATCGAAGACTGCAATACACGACATGATCGGACAGGAGGACAATTAGGCCCCAAGGACATCAGTTTGTTTAGACGGGTGATGAAGGCAGGATAATCCTGATTTAATTTGTGGATGAACCTGTATTTACAGTATACTGGAGCAGAAACAATGGTGATCCTCTGCACCAACACCCCTTCTCCAGGTACGAGCCCAGGCAGTCCTACGGGGCCATAATATTCTGTACCATTATCAATGGACAGCGATTTATTATAGGCCAATCAGAAAAACGCCCCAGGTTGAATATTGGGATCAGTCAATTCCCCGTGAAGGTACGTCTCTTCCTTCGCAATCAGCATTTGATCAACGGTCGTCGGACGAGACCCACCGGATCAGAATCAGACCCACTTTGTCGAGGTCCAGATCACCCAGATCACTCCCCTGGCAAAAATCCGCATCCGGCAGAGGAATTAAATCGACGCAAAATCAAATCGAACGCGCCTGATTTAATTCAACATGACGTCTCAAGGGTGACGTGGAAACTCAGATATTTCCAGCAAACACCATCTCTGGTTGAGGCTGAACGTCGACAACGTCATGGAGGTTCACGTCATGGAGGTTCACGTCATGAAGACTGAACTTAAGGTTTTAGCATTTTCAGGGTCCACACAGCCGTTGGCGTCCGTGCACTAGTGAGACCCGCACACAGCCCGCGCCGAGCAACGGTTCTGCCTTAGGTTTCTATCCCGCACCCCAAATTTGACCTTTCGTCCTCGGTGCCTCATTTACCCTGGATGTTCTAGTGAGAGGACATCGATTTATCTCGAAGAATTCATTCCTATAAGATCTAGCTAAATGTAGTCGTTTTGGTGCCGACGGAGGGATGGTCCTTCAAATGAGGAGTGTTGAGATGGCGATGGGCAATCTGCTGGCCGACTTTAGTCCAAGTGCTTTCCTGAAGGTTGTCTGTTTATTAAGCTTAATCTGAAACATTGCGAGGATGTTTTAGCATGAATGTTCAAAAACAATAGCAAAAATAGTAATTCTTCATCTGCACACGTGATACCATCTGGTCAGCTTGGTGGAAACGACCTGTACATTGATTCGGAGTTTTGTTCCCGCTGTATTTGGCGTACAGCGGTCAAGTTTCCGATTAACCTGTTTCTCTCATTCTATGTCTAAGTATTATACAGAGGCGGCTACGGCAACCGCAACAGCTGAACCTGAGGCAACAACGACAGAGGATCACTATATTCGCCCTCCGAGGTAGTTCAAGTGGTATCCTTTATTGTAGTAGTCTAAGTCCCGGGGGACTTGCATCTGAACCAAGTAACTGATGAATTGGTAGACCACATTACCAGGTCATCCCCTGGCCTTTCCTCCCAATCCTGGGGCCCTCGCCATGGTACGAAATCCGCACACGATACTAAGAAAGAGATACAAACGCAATTAAGAGATATTTGCCAATTTTGATACGCCATTTTGTTATATAACACGCCTGTTTACTTTGAACATGTCCGGGAAAAATTGCATTAATAATTGTTATTCCTTGTTTGGATTTCAAGGAAGCAGCGCCTTAGACATTGTGATCGCCGGAGGTGAACTGAGGCAAAGTGGGTGCCTTGACGATGGCGGGCTTGGGTTTGTACACTTGCTGGGGCCTGTACTCCTCCTTGGGCTCTTGGTACTCCTGAGGCTCATTGTGCTTGTGTATAATGTGGTGCTTTCGGCTGGCGCTCGCGGCCTCCTTCTTGTTCATAGCATCTCGGCGCCATTCGAACACCTTCTTGGGCTTTTCCTTGATGACCTCGCGGAGCTTCTCGTCACTTCGCTTCAACCAGTCACTGGCGGGGGCTAAGCTGACGGGATACAGAGGCACGTTGTTGTTGCTGAAGATGAAGGCTTTGGCCTCATGCTTATCGTGGGCGGCGATGATGTCCATATCATTGGCAATCTGATCGCAGAAAATCTCGAGGGGCAAATCGTTGACATCCATGCCGAAGGGGTTCTCAATCTCCTGGCCGATGAAGAGTAGACCAAAGATGATGTACGCAGCGGCAACAGTAGCGGGAATGGCAATCCAATCAAGGGTCTCAATCAGCTGGAAGGGAAGGAGGATGACGTAGACGAATGTGATCTGGCTGATGGCGATGGAGTAGGCGATGGGGAGCGGGGTACCAAGGACTCGTTCGCAGCCGACCATGACATCGTTCAGCATGGTGACGTGGTTGTAGGCAATAGTCTGCTGCATGGGGACGGGAAGCTGGCCGTTCTCGACCAGGTCGTCGAGGGTAACGGCAAGGTGGTTGAGGATCTCGAGGGGCAGGTTACCCAGGTGCTGAGTCGTGCGCTTGAGGGCCTTTCGGGGGTTGCTAGCAGCGAAGGAAACGCCGAGGTACTCTCCAGTAGACTTGAAGAAGTTCTTGCGCCTGGTCAGGGGGAGATCGGGCTCGGCAACGATGGCGTCCTTGGCAAAGGTGTTGAGGTGGCCGATGAGGTGCTGGAGGTCGGGGTAGTTGGAGTAGGGCTCAAAGCGTAGGGTGTGCTTAAGGGCGATAGCGAAAGCAACAACCAGGTTCATGGCGCTGAGCTTCTTGAGGATGGTCTCGCGAGGATCCTCATCGGCTTTGTCGTGAGTGTGGATCCAGAATGTGCGACCAAGAGTCTGGGATGCCATAGTGAGCTGACCCCAGTATCGACGGCCTTCGGCATAGCGCTCGTGTGCGGTAGAGGAGCGGAACGACAGGGACAGACCGACGACGAAACCGAGAATGGTGAGGAGGACGGAGTTGACGCTGAGCTTGTGGACCTTCATGGAGATGACAGTGATGGCGGTAGCCCAAGCGGAAATGAGGAGAAGCGGGATGATGAGCTTGGGCATGATGCTGCCATGCATCTGCATGATGAGAGGCCATTTGGAGTGCTTGCTAATATTGCGAGGACCAGTGAAATAGTCGTCGATATCGAGCGACGTCTGCTGGCGGAAGATGGCTGGGTTAATCCCGACATTGGGCGAGGGCGGGGAGCGGACACTTGTGAGAGGAGGAATGTCGAGACTTTTGAGGCGCTTGGGATCGTTCTCGACGTGTTGCTGCTGTTGGCTCTCGACGTCGGTATTAATGGTCTCCATGGTCGGGCGAGTGACGAAGGTGTGGCCGGACGCGGCAGAGTGGGAGTCGGCCATGTTGGTGAACCGTGGGAAGACTTTCCTCGGTGTGGTCTGTAAGCTGTGGGATTTTGTGCGCCGGGTGGCTCTCTTTGTGGTGATGGTGTAGCTTCAACGAGCTTTCGACGATCCTGCCCAGCAGGTGGAGTGTAGGGAAGAGAGACAGAGACAGAGAGACGTAGATGTTGAGAAAGAGTTGGGCGAGGTCAAAGAAAGGACACAAGGAGACAGTGGTGAAGCTCCCGAAAGATTGGGAAGGAGGCCCAGGAGAGATGAGATGAAGAAGAAAGAGAAAAGAAAGAAAGAAGGAGTCAACAGGAAGCAGGATGCAGGGGAGGGGGGAGGAACAAAGAAAGGAAGGAAGAAAGAAACGAATGTCGTTAGGATCGGTACAGTGAATGGCCCCAATCCCTGAGTCGCCTGATGAGCGTTGGTAATGAAGCTTTGTGGAGAGAGCCCAAAAAAGACGACGCGACAACATGGAACCGTGCAGCTGCGGACCGAGATGGAGTCGGATCCCAAAGTCCAAAAAAGAAAGAGTGGAGGTTTCACTGCCGCGCCACCACTCAGGAACCGCTACTACGCCAGGGGGCACGACAGGGGTGGTGGTGTCCCCCTTGTTGACTCGCCTGCAGCTCTCCATCCACTGCACTCGCGGCGGTCGGGCCCTACAACTTGGCCGCTGCAGGTCCCCCCCGTGCCACCCAATCCGCTGTAAAGCCCCGGGGGACGCTTCAGGCCCTTTGCCGCCGCCATTGGCTCCGTCTGAGGCCTTCCTCCGGCAGCCCCGGTTCTCGCCTGGAAAGGGTTTACGGCACAGCGGCTGGGCCCGCCTGGACATAAAGCAGTGGTGGGAGCCCTGGAGCCATGAAATCAACGATGGAACCCTCCAGTCTCCCTCGAACCCATGCATTTGGGACTTTGGTCGTAGTCTGTTCCGTAATCCGCACTACAACTTGTAGCGTCCGTTGCGATTTGCAGGTAGTTACCCGGCATCGTAACGGGCATGAGGTGGGATCGACAGGGAGCGTTGGCGCAGTGCGTGCAGTGATGCAGTCTGTTCTGGCGCCCTTTCAATGCGCCATTCGTCAGCGCTACCACGAGTGGAGAGAAGCCCGGTCTGGGTACCCGACACTTCACTAGGTGCCTCGGTGCTGCCGCTGTAGGCACTCTGGCCCTGGAAGGTAGCCCGGAGCCATCCATCGTCCCACTGAACGAACTTGAAACATAAGACACGGGGTTAAACTGCTAGCTTTGCCACCCGGGCCGCCCTCACCTGCCGTCGACCGTCGACCGCCAATTGGACTCATTAGTTTCCTGGTGGCGGTGTCGCTTGGTTCTCTAGTGCCTTGCTTGGAAGTGACGGGGCTGACATTACACACAGCACATGAACATTGAGGCGACAGTTAGTTATGCGCGCGGAAGCCGAGCTAGCTCGGGCGTCAAAAAAGAAAAAAGAAAAATACAATCGCCGGGTGGGTTTCACAAACCGATGGTCTGAGGCGAGATCTCCGTGGCAGATGTGCGATGTCTGGGTTTCTCAGCCGTCCCGCGTTTAACACCGAGACATGGCCTTGATCATGACACCGGCGGTCAAAGGGGGGAGATGGGGAATGGTAACACACACGGGCTGTGGTGGAATGCAGGTTTCAGGGGCCCAAGAGCCTCATCGTTGCACAATTCCATGCCGACGGAACTTTGCAGGCTCAACTCCTGAATACTCCGAATGGAAGGTTAACAACAAGCTGCCGGTCTTGTGGCAAACCCCAAACTCCGAGAGAGATGAGACGTCCAATGATACCATGGGGCAATGACTCTCGAGGCGCTGTTGATTGGTTGTCCAGGGGCGGAATGAGAGATCCCTTCCGTTCTCTAGCCCTGGCCCCCTAGTGACGTGTCGCCGTGGACGTATCCGCTGTCTAAATAACAAATAACTGGAGGCATCAAGGACCTGGACACGGACACGTATTGGCGTATTGGCGTTGGAGGCGTGGAGACATGGAGGAGACATGGAGACATGAAGAGACATGGAGATGACGGGGGACAAAACAGGGATCCACCAGCGCCAACTGACGCCCACTGAAGCCCCTGGAATGAATTCATTTTCAGTGCACAGCCCCCCCCAAGGACCATGAAGCGCATACGAAGAGCCAATTTACACGGCCCATGGAAAGAATACGTGAAGAGATTTTCCGACGAGGTAGACCCGATCAAAGACAATTAGGCTCACGACTAAAGTTTCCCCTAGCGCATATCACTAACCAGGGCGTGAAGAACAATCCATATATACCATAGTAGTAAAGTCGAACCGGGACGACAATACGAGATGGTGCCCACCAAAGATCCCTTCAGCGGGCTGGGTTACTCCCTCCGAGGCGCCCCTTTCTTTGGTTGCAGTGCAGAGTGTGTACCTTACGAATACACGCACGCAACGCAACGAAACCAACCACCTTCTCCTTTCTTCTGCAACGCAAACAACAGCTCCTGCATACATTAAGGGTCGTGGCAAACCACCTATGATCATAACTCAACGCGTGCTTTCTAGCATCAAATTCCTCTTGCGTAATTTTTGTCCACGAGGAGCCCCAATTTAGCCCGACGTCCACTGCTAAATTAGCTCGGTAGACGGCCAGGGTACTTGACGAGATGAAGCAAACCACCAGCCCCCTTCTCCACAACCGAAGAACACGCCCGACCGCGTTGCGCTAGGGAGTACCAAGCTTTTTTCCGCCCACGATCTCAACTGTCCCTGGACCCTTGACAGGTGATTTTCTTCTTGGTTCCATAGGACGATCTCATAACTGTGCTTGGCTGGCATTCCTTTGTCTGATTTCTACGGGTGGTGTTGAGGTAACAGCAGCACCAAAGCATAACTCTCTAGCCAGCTGTGTGCATTGGACCCGCCGAAAGAAACAAAAGGAAAAGTCTCCGGACTGAAAAAAGACCGTGTTATTTTTGCTGTTCATGAGACCCCATCTCTCGTCGGATTCACTGCCGCCAGCCGCAAAAAGGTGAGACGCTTGAAAGTCGGGACTGATCTTGGCCACTCCACCCCGCGAAAAATACAGCCGTTTTGGGAGCTTCGCGCTTCAGCCCTGTCAGCGTGCATCTCGATGGAATTGCCCTCTTTGGCACCCATGTATGCATCACCAACGATGCCCAAGCCTCTTGGAGGCCGTTTTGCCGGCCTGATGCATATTCTCAGCCTCGGCATGCGTCCAGACGAACGCCAAGCACCCACCTGCACCCGCTTCTCCCCGTTGTTTTCTCTCTCTCGGCACACAAACGCGAACAGATGCTGACACGCAGGAGTTAACAACGCACAACAAGCCTTGTCCTTGGCCCCCAATCATGGAACTGTCAGGACCGACGCCCAGCGCTAGCTAAATCATAAACCCTGGCTTCACATTCTAAGCTAGGATCACGACATCCTTCAGAGTTTAGACCGCGCTGGCCAGTTGTCAGCTCGTGCGAAAACTTCTCAGCCCTATTTTCTTTCTCTACTCCCTGAGTCTGAATACTCGGTGAGAACTTGAGCAGGATGTGTCGAGTGGTCTCGACCGTCTCGTTTTACACACTCCGGTCTACTCCTAGTCTCCATTGTGACTTCGCTTCGTTCTTTGTATTCTGGCTGGCTCCATATGTCGTCGGGAGCATTAGCTGTCCCTCTAGACTCCCTCCGCTTCCCGTCCCAGACTCACCTCTTTGACTTCCGTCAGAAGCTGAGGCCATTTGCTTCCATGTTGGATGAACCCATAAGCTGACACGCTTTCCAGCTATTGTGCACTAAGCGCGCTTTCGCTTAGCTTCATCTCACAAACGCCATGGCCGTTTCATCGCGACATTTTTGCCGGAGCTTGGACTAATTTAGCTTCCCATGCATTTTTCCTGCTGACATGTCTCGAATCACAAGGTTGGCGCGGCCATACTGCTGAACAAAGAAATTCTACCAGGGCTTCAAGGAGTCATTGACGAGCAAAAGCGACAAGGCTGTGCAAGCAATATCATGCGTGGTAAACAAGTAGGTTCTAGTATGTGCTATACTGTCCAATACTCAATGCTGTGTCTGGGCTCCGGGACATTGTGCGGAGGAGTACGGAGCATATACGGAGTATACGGAACATACCTGGAGCGTCTCCAGCGTGTCTGTCTCGTCTTTGCTGTACCAATCACCAGCTGTACCGGAACTCCCGATCCTCCTTGTCCGTCAAATCCGACTTGGGAGCACCGTGTTTGTCCAGCACCACCTCCGTCGCCGCGTTTCCACGCCCGCTGCTCTGCTCTTCGTCGCGCTGCTTGTTGTCTCGCATGCACATGGCGCGGTAGACGATGACTGCCACGAATAGCAGGCACCACGTGACAATCGCCGTGATGACGCCCTCCTGGTACCGGGGGCTGTTGGTCCACAGTTGAGGAGCGCCGATGCAGCCGGCGCAGTATCCGATGAAGAACATGCCGTTGGTGATGGAGCGCTTCGTGTTTCCCTTGACGTTCGATGCCGAGAGGGAGAGGAGGATGGACATGCTTGCCGTGATGCAGGAGGCCTGACAACGATGCTTGTTAGAAAGGGTTCCTCATGTGGGGATAATAGTTCTTTTACTCACCAGCCAGGACGCAACAATCAGGCCCCATCCAGCCGTCACATCAAGCTTCATCAGGAACACATTGCCAATCAAAGGCGGGATGATCAGCACAAGGACCACCAGCGTTCTCTGCCTCGGGAGGAAATGGCAGAGGGCAACGCCAACCCACAGCACGAAGATCTGGACGGCCCCAGACGGCGCCGTGTAGAGCATGGTGTCGAGCTGGGAATAGCCGATGGACTTGATGACCAGTGAAGCAAAGGTCAGCACGGGCGACTGCATCGTCACCAGGACGCCGAACCAGAAGATGGCCCAGGCCTTGGGATCCAGCATGGTCTCGCGCAGCTGCTCCAGTGAGAAGCTCGTCTTGTCGCCGCCCTCGCGGTCCTGGGCCATACGCAGTGAGAGCACCACCTTCTCACGCGGCGTCAAGAACCAGGCATCGCGCGGACCCGTAGGCATGAGCACGAAGAAGGCCACGCCGGCCGCTACCGTCAGCGCGCCGCACACGAGGAACAGCGTACGCCACGGCGCCAGCCCCAGCGCCGTGTTCTTGCCGATGCCGTACATCAGCAGGCAGCCGACGACCTGCGCGAGACCGTTCATCGTCACCCACAGCGCCGTGCGCAGCGTGTGCTCCTCCTTTCGGTACCAGATGGACGTGATGGTGACGAAGGCCGGCGACACGGCACCCTCGCTGAAGCCGAGGAGGAAGCGCACGGCTGCGAAGCCGGCGTAGTTGGTTGGCGCGGCCAGGCACATGCAGATGATGCCCCATATGATGCTATTTATTAGGAGGGGAAGTCAGCGGGCAAAGTCCAATAACGGTACATCAGAACGAAATCAACATACACAGTCGCTCCGACGAACTTGGTCAGCTGCAGCCGGCTCATCAGGTAGATAAAAGGGTATTCCGAGACCAGCTGGCCGACGTAGAAGATGGAGCTGCACCACGAGTACTGCGAGCTGGTCATCTTGAGGTCGTCCATGAGACCGAAGACGGCCGCATAGCTGAGGCTTTGCTTGTCGAGGTACTGGAGGAAGAAGGTGAAGCACATCTGCATCCCACGTTAGGTCTCGTGTGTTGTGATACCTAAGGGACAAGTCCTTACAAACGGCAGGATGACCATGTCAATCTTGCGGAGCACCGCCTTCTCCTCCTCGGCAGTGTACTCTTCGTTTAGCTCGACAATCTCGCCGCGCCTCTCCTGCTCGTCGTCGTTAACCGACAGTGGCGGCTTGGACTCGACACTGTTGTCCATGGTGCATGCGGTGAAACTAGAAAGATACTAGGCCTTGGCAATCAATCCGCAGTCAGATGGCGATGCACAGTTCTGCGACATGCTCCCTCCAACAGGATACAGCCTCTGGTTATATGCTGATTCCCACGTCCGACGCAGGTCTTCCCAGCACGTCCAGATTGCCGGGCTCGCTCGATCTTGAGGCGATCCCCTGTCACGCCAGCGAGAAAAGGATGGACCTGGCGATAACGGTTTGTGGGGAACGGCCACGCATCCGACGAACTGGGCCATCGATCCGATGGCGCGGCGTCGGCAACTTGGCCGTCCCCGCAGTGATCGCGTTGCCGACATGTCCGGTGTAAGTGATAGGACCTGGGGATGGTGGCTTTTTATGCGGATTACGAAAAAGATCGTCGCAGCAAAGAGCTGTCATGCAGTTGTGGCTTTTGTTCAAAAGGCCGCGTCCTCGTTTGTACGAACGCAGCATTCCAATCCATCATCATTCCCTGGGCGATCACCTGTCGTAACACCTTGAGCGTGCTTCAGCAACCGTCCATCCTTCTCCGTCGCATCAAGATGACTCGAGTAAACACCGTGCCAGGCTCCAATATCAAGCCGTGGCTCCGCCAAACTCCCCAAGGCTACCTCTTCATCAACGCCAACATCGTCGACGTCAAGACAGGCACTCTCATCCCCAACGCCTCCCTGGCCACCAGCCACGGCAAGATCCAGTCCATATCCTCGTCAACACCAACCCTTTTGCCCGCGGACTGCACCGTCGTCGATTGCCAGGGCCGATACCTCTGCCCAGGCCTCTTCGATGCCCACGTCCACCTGTGCGCCGTCCCGGGCTTCCAGGACCTGTCCAAGGCCTTCGGCAACCCCAACGACGTCTCGCTCCTCCGACAGCCCTATGTGGCCGCGCAGATGCTGCACCGTGGCTTCACCAGCGTGCGCGACTGCGGCGGTGCCCAGCTCGCACTGAAGGAAGCCCTCGCCGACGGCGTCTTCCCCGGCCCGCGGTTGTTCACCTCGGGCCACGCGCTCTCGCAGTTCGGCGGCCACGGCGATCTGCGCGGGCCGCATGACCAGATAGAGTGCTGCGGCGGACACCACGGGTCGCTGGGCCGCTTGTGCAACGGCGTGCCGGAGTGCATGGCCGCCGTGCGGAACGAGATCCGGTGCGGCGCCGACTTCATCAAGATCATGGGCTCCGGCGGCGTCTCGTCGCCCACCGACAAGCTGGAGCATCTCCAGTTTACGCCGGCTGAGATCCAGGCCATGGTTGAGTGCGCGGACAACGCGGGCACGTTCGTGACGGCCCACGCGTATACGTCCAAGGCCATCCGGCACTGCATTGACAATGGTGTCCGGGGTATCGAGCACGGCAACTTCGTCGACCCTCCTACGGCGAAGCTCATGGCTGAGAGGGGCGTCTACTTGACGCCCACGCTGATCACGTACGCGCAGATGGCTTCGGAGCAGTGGAAGGGCTACCTCCCTCCCGAGTCGCAGGTGAAGAACACGCAGGTCTTCAAGGCCGGTCTCGAAGCCCTCAAGACGGCCTCTGCGGCCGGCGTGACCATGTGCTACGGCACCGACCTGCTCGGTCCTCTCGGCGCGGCCCAGACGCAGGAGTTCGCCCTGCGTTCCAAGGTGCTGACTCCATTGCAGGTGCTGCAGAGCGCGACCATCAACCCGGCCAAGATGATGGGTTGGGAGGATGCGATCGGACAGCTCAAGGAGGGCTTCCACGCGGATGTCTTGGTGCTGGAGAAGAACCCATTAGAGGATGTGACTATCTTTGATGAGCCGGAGAAGTATGTCCTAGGGGTGATGAAGGATGGGCGCGTGTACAAGAGCCGTTGGAGTGGATTGCCTGTAGATGCAGAGATACCCGTGAGGATAAACTCGATGCTGTAAATTATAGGCGGACAATTGGTTAGGTGCATAATGTTAGCAAGAAGAGATGGTTCGTTTCAAAATACAGTAAATACGGCACAGGCTTCCTTCTGAATGAAATGACGCTCGATCGAATCTCATGGGTCCTCCATATTCGGTCGAGATGTTCCCTTCTATTCAACGACTTATATTCTTTCCTCCAACTCCAGTGCTTCACGGTACTCAAGGCCTAACCAATACTTGCGAACCGAGTTCAACATGTTTTGCATTAAAATATAGTGTCTGTCTACCCTGGCTTCCTCTGCGTGGTGGGCGCCCGCTGGTTCTTCTCCACATACCAGGGCTGTATCATCGGCAATCTGCCACCCTAGGCCCAACGCGATATCGGATCTCCCATGAGTCGTAACACTTCAGGCAGTTGCATTATCAACTTCGGCCAACGATACTGGATACTCGAAGCTATTGGGCGATCTCCCAGCTCCGATAGGCTTAGCCTGGATTTCTATGTCACACGATACCGGTGATCTTGAACGACTCTAGAGTATGACAGGTCGTCGGATGGACGGATTACCGACGGACTGAGGCTCACTGCCCCGAGCTAGAGCTTTTAATTCATGTACCCCGGAATCCTTAATCCCCGGAATGGGGCCATGCCAGCTGTTTGTTGAATCTGGGGATCCTGGCGAGTGTGGGCAAACGCCCTCCCATCGCCCCGTTTTCCCAATGCTGACATCTATCCGGATATAGTACAGGTAAAATCTATCAAGTCCCTACAGCTGAGTAGCAAACCCAGAAAAGTCAAGAACATCCAGCCCCGTTAAGCCCATCAGAAACGTCTGTTCGTCATTATACATAACTGAGAGGAACTCATTGTCCGACGCAGGAGTCTGTCGTGACAAGGTCGTCTCTTGTTGCGCAGACCCTGATACAAGAGTTCCCGGCGTAAGCAGTTCTCGTCCCGCAGAGTCCCAGCCGGCAAGTCCAGCCACGTTGGGTTGCGAGAGAGGCCATATCTCGCCTTGTTGGATGGGAGCCATGGAGTCCGTTGTGAGATGCACTCCGGAGGACGGTCCTTGATCGTTCCTTTGTGTCTGGTCCTGTCTCGCAAGCCACTCCGTCCATTGGTTGTATTCAGATGACGCGGTCGCTTCCTCAACGTCCTGGGGACCTTCCGTGAAAGAAGACGTCTGGTTCAGCTTCTGAATGGCCTCGTTCGTAATGGATTGCAGAGCCTCGACAAACCGCACACCCATCTTGGCCGTCATGTTTCCAGTAGCCATGTTCCGAAGACAATCCAAACCAAAGGCAACCCTGGCCTCGTACGCAGAATCGCGCTCGAGGATACCCGCCACCAGCGTCACGATGATGGCGATGCTGCAGCCTTGGAAGTCGGTGAAGGAGAACCGCGTCATATTCCTGGTGCGCGTCAAGTTCTCGAAGAGTTGGAGGAGTTTTCTCGCGGCCTTGGCGCAAGACTTGGATAGTTGATCAACGGTTTCGTCGATTTGGGGCATCTGCGCCTCGGGGCCAAGATGATACCGCAACTTGGCCCTTGCAACCGTGACGAGGGAGACCTTCCCCATGGCGATCCAGGAGTAGTAGTAGTTTAGGTAGAGGTGGAATACTGCGCGGTAACTCGAGTCCTTGGGGTGGATGTTCTCGAGCTTGAACTCCCGAGGGAGGGACTTCTTCCATTGTCTGAGGTCGGCCTCGGCGCTGGCCGACCGTGTGGGCTTTGTGGCATCTGTCAACCAGTCTCTTGAACATGATCAGTGGATTTCTCGGTAACAAGTTTGGTGTTCTTACCCTGGTTCCGCAACATGGTCTAATATTTTGATAAGGCGCACATATGCTATCTGGAGTTGTACGTTGTCAAAGATTTGTGCGCGGTCCAACGAGGCCAACGGGGACGGAAGAGGTGCCGTGATGATGTCTACACTTATTGATCGAGGACGGTTCAGCTTAACCGTGGTACATCTACACCAAATTAGACCTGCGCAGCGACGATTGATATTCAAACAAACCGCTCTAGGGAGTAAATCGACCACCAAAGTCGACGGCGCACTTCTCTTTCGCGCTCATCGATATTTTGATCGTCAGTGTTTTGATGGAGATCAAACGCAAGTGCCTTGCGCAGTGCCAGGCCCATATAGACGTACGACGATCCGATAGCACTCGCCGGCATGAGGTACACGCCCAAGACGAACGGGGCTTGTATAGATCGCAGGCACGGCCGATCAATAATATCAGGAATCAACGCCTTGGCTTGGCTGTAAAACACTCGTCCAGGATCGCCGTCTTCAGGACGAGGGCCCGGCGACGAACCGTCTGGTCGTTCAAGCTGTGTCCATTGACTGCCAAGCGCGAAAGCCGCCATAGCGAGGCAGACAAAGCTAGAGTCAGAACGCAGGTGGGAAGCAGGATCGGTGTAAAACTGGTCAATGTCGGTCAAGAACTGGGCTTGGTCAAAGTAGAAAAAGATGTCGGTTGCGCGCTTCATGCACACGGAGAGAAGGAAATCAGCTACGGGCCGTGGAGGGAAGGTGTCCATGGCACTCCGTAAGCGCGATAACTCGGCTGGTTGGAGGATGGTGGGACGGGTGATGTGCTTCGCGTTGTTAGTCGAGGGGTTCGTCGATCTGGAGAAGGCCAGCTTACTGCTTGCATGGCTACCATGTCCTGTTCCTCTGGAGCTGGCTGCGAGTCCAGCGAGAAGGCCTCTCGTAACCGGGAGAGGAAGCGAGGCCATAGTATCCACTCGGTCTGATCTGAAGATGGCTGAATGAGTATGGGCGGCACTGATTTAGCAAAATGTGGACTCACGGCTGTCGATGGCGATGTTTTCCTGGGGACTCTTGCCAGCATGAGCTGAAGCGACCTGATCTCCAGTTCTAGGAGATAGTTGAGTCTGGTCACCATCCTGCGGTGACTTTTCCCTATGCATTGGTAAGAGAGCAGTGGGCGTAAGATTCTCTTCCAGGGACGGTACCTTTCAAACCTGCAAGCCAGGTTGCTCAAGGAACATCTCTGGCACGCACCCGGGAGGGTCTCGATACACTTGCTCTTCCTCGCCTTGCAGCGATCGCATCTACGAAAAAATAACCAACACCACATTAGCCGACGCCGACGAAATGCCTGGGGAGGTTCTCTCACGCGCGGGGCGCTCTCTTTCGATTCTCGTCGGCAACGCGGCGACGTCTCCGACGACGGATCGCGGCGGGAGAGTCCATGGATGCTTGGGCTTTCAACGATTCGCTCACGAGCGGGAAGCTGTCTGTTCGGGTGGAGGAGCAGAACCAGAGTGTCGGGAACATGTTACGTACTGTACTGTAGTGCTCTGTAATTACCCCAGAGATAAGCTCTGGAGTTGGCCGAGGGTTGTGTGGGGAATAGTCGCCTGTCGGCAATCTGGACCATCCATCGGCTAAGGAACCACAGGGTTGTCAACTTGTCAGTATCTGGCAGGCTAGGTTTGGGCGTGTTTTCATTACAATGAGGGACGGCGGTTTATTCATTATTTTGGGGGCCTTTCATTGAGCAGCTTTGACAGCTAATTCGTGTGACGTCCGTCGCAAAAGATTGAGAAGTCAGCCATGTCCTGATCCTACCTATTACTAAAACCAAGCTGTGCAGCGCAAAAGGACCATTCACAATCTGCCCCGGGTAAGTCATGACTTCCACGATTACCAGCCAGCCTAGATATCCATGTATCTATGTTTTATCTTTTTTCCCAATGGCACCGACTCCTTTGCATCTCGCCCATCCCACCCTCCGTTTCTCCATCCACCATGTAACGACGCCGGCTCGGGGAATCAAATGCCAAGCACACGGCACATATACAAAAACGAAGAAGTAGTATTATTTGGTATCATCAGAAATCCCCCCTCCCAACGTCTTTCGGCCGGCACGCGTTACGATGGTTCCAACGGGTGCGATTACCTAGAATCCAGTTCGGCTGGAGGCCGATGATCCATGAGTTCTGCTGGATGCTGCTGCTGTTGTTGCTGCTGCTGCTGTTGTTGAGGGTACATGTATCCGCCATATTGATTCGGAGGCGTCGTCTGATAGTACCCTGACTGCTGCTGCTGTTGCTCGTACTTCTGCTGCTGGTCTTGGTAATACTGCGGAATCGACGGCTGCGGCGACTGGTTCGCAGCTTCGTAGGCCGCCTTCTTGTCGCGTCGTCGGACAAACCAGAAGACTACGCCGCAGATACCAGCGATTCCGGCTACAGCGGCAACCACGATGCCACCGATGGCGCCGCCGGATATCGTGGTCTTGTCATCTGGAGTCGCCGTCGCCGAAGTCGTCTGGGCCTCAGGCTCCGTGGTCTGCGATGCCTCGGATTCGGTGGACGTCGAGGCCTCGGCGGATGTCGATGAGGCCTCCTCCGTTGAGGTCGAGGCCTCCTCTGTCGTCGAGGACTTGCCGTTCGCCGCAGCGTCAGCGACGAGGAGATCCCCGCGGTTGATGTTGCACCGCACATATTCCGAGCTACCGGCGACGGACTCGTCGCAGGTGGTTAGCTTAGGGCAGCACGCTTTGTTGGTGCCCTCCTTGAGGTTCGTACACGAGACGGAGCTGTCCTCGTCGCAGGCCGACGCTTGATCGACATAACACTTATCGTTGTCGCCGCTGTTCAACTCAGTCAGCCAGGAATTGAATCTCAAGCAACGAGACGACGTACTCTCCGACACAACACCATCCCTTGGAGAGCCATTTCTCACACGAGGGGTATTCCTGGAAATCACGAGTACCTATTCCCCGCCCGAGTTAGATTCGTCCATTCGATCGACAGGGCGCACGCGGGGGTTTGCTTCCTTACAGCACAGGGTAAAGTCGGGGGCGCAGTTGGAGTTGTGGGCGTTGGATCCGAAGGCGTCGGAGCATGAGTCGCGCTTGGAGAGCATGCCCAGGTAGGAGAAGTCGTTGATGGCGACGTCGTAGGTGAAGCGTTTGTGGACGGGGACGTAGGCGTCGCTTGCGGCTGCCGTGCCCAGCAGGGCGAGAGCCGCGGCGAAGGGGTTGGTGAGGAGGAACATGGTGTTTTGGTTATTCGTACAGTTGCAACACAACACAGCACAGCACAGCACACAGCAAGTACTAGGATGTGGTTGAACAGCCGCCCTGCTCGCTGAGGCGATTTGACGCACAGCAGGTGGTGTGAATCAGCAACGCAACGCTACGCAACGCACCGCAACGAGAGAGACAAGTTTGAGAATAGAGAAGAAAAAAACAGCCAGCGGGAAGTCAGAGCCAGGAGGGAAAGCGAAGCGAGGATCGCCCGCCCAGACGGCCTGGCTTTGACGGGGGAACCATTCTTGTAATACTGCTAAACAGGCGTCCGTCCTGTACTACGAATTGCTGTGCTACTGTCGGTATAAAACCCACAGTTGGGGGCCGGACCCAACCTGCCCTAGTGACCTGGTCCCGGTTTCAAGCTTGACCGGGAGGAGGCCAGGCTTGGGCTTTGGGTTGGAGGCTTGGGAAGTGAATCGAGTTGGTGAGCCAATGGCCTGGAGCCGCACAAGCGCTGGGACTTTGCCTCTCGCGGATCGAGGCAGGGCGGGCTGCAAGCGCGGAGCTAGAGGTCAAGGTTGAGGATGGGAACATGAGGCTGTGGCTAGCGAGAAGGGCGTCTTGGGATGGGCGAGCCTGGCTCACTCAAACAGGTCCTAGGTACTACTAGATGTAGTAACTGGAATGTATGTTCGACGATCCATCCATCGACAGGGGTCAATCCATGGTGTTGCGGGCGTCGAGGTATCATTATCATGAGCACCTCAGCTTTTGCTTCTTCTCAGTCTCAGCCCGGCTCTCGCCAGAAACGGGTCGTCTCGTGCAGCAGCAGGAGGATCCAATTTGCAGTAACTTATGCAGTAGCCCAGCTGGAAGCACAGTCTTGGACGACCCTCACAGAGAGGAGGGTGCTTTTAATTAGCACTGCGACTTGGCAGTCACTCACCGGCCAGTGAAGCAAATGCTGACAGGAGAAGTCCCCCCGCACGGGAGATCAAGGTCAGACCACTAACTGGAGTATATGTCAAGGTATGGCTAGAAGGCTTTTCTTTGAAAGAAAGTTCGGATGGACCCGATGCAACCGATTCGTCGGGACTGGAATTGCACACATCTCGCAGTGAGGCCATCTGGTTGTTGGCTCTAATTAGGTAGATCCATGACGCCTTGATAAGCGTGTTAGCTTCTCGGAACGCGGGAATAGGAGAGTGGGCTAGGGCTGAAGCAAAGACGAGACGAAGCAGGCTCCGGGCCGGGGCGTGTAAACGTGTGAAGCAGGGTCCGTGGCGCGTCTCACAGAGAGCCAAGCTTTTTGTATCCGCCGCCGCTGCACTGCGCCCCTTTCTTGATGCATGGTAGGAGAATGCATCAATTCAGTGAGAACGTCGTCGTTTTTTTTTATCTGCTGCAGTCCTGGGATGAGAAAGGGCTGAAGGGACCACAAATACCCATCGCCGTTTTGTTCCGGCAAAGGCCTTTTTTAGGGCTGAGGCGACTCTGGGCCGGAGATATAACGTTACAAGGGACGGAATTATCCTTGGGCAAATTAGGTAGACTAGTTAGGTGACCCCTGATTGCCAAGAGCTCGGCTCGGTGTTTTGGCGCTGGACGGAGAAAGGGTACTTACTGCCGTCCATCGCTCTGGCTGTCACTGGAGCAAAGAGACTGGCGGATGAGCTGGCTTCATTGACTCTCATTGCTGGTAATTGGTGTTGGAGGAGGACGAGTCTAAGTACGAAGTGAGTTACATTGAGTACTCATCCAGTATTCCCAATTGACGCTGATTGCACTGTGCGCCCCTAATTCGGGTGGCTTTCCAGGCGACGCTGCGGTGTGTGGGGGGCCAGGCGTCGTCCGCTGGAACTGGCAGAACCCCAGTCCAGTCATTCGCTGGAAACACAATGACGACGACGGGAGGCGAGGCCTAATAAGAAAGAGTAAGAAAGAGTAAGAAAGCGTGGAAGCGGTCAACGAAACAACGAGAAGAGACACGACGTGGCACAGGGGTTGAAAGGTGACCGACTGTGGAAAGGATTCAGGGAGCAACTGGAGAATGGAGTCAGGTGGCTGCAAATCTTGGTGCGCCACCTCCCTTGCGTAGGTACGTAGTCTACATAGTAGTCCAGAGAGGTCGCCAGCCAGGAGAAACAGTAGTCCACTCCGTCATCCGAACACCTTACCCTTGTTTGTACGAAGTTCGTGCAAAACGAATCTGCTTTGCGACAACCCACGAACGATTCACGATAGCCTGTTCACCGTTCACCTCGGCAGCCTGACCAGCTTCACCTGCATCGATTCCCTCTACTGTCCGCTCGCGGTCCGGCACAAACCATGCCTGCTCGCTGGAGCCCCCGCCAGCGCGCGAATCGCGTCAACCTGCTCGGCATCATCGTCGCCGTCATCTTCCTCCTCATCCTCTTCCGCGACAACATCCTGCCGTCGTCGGGCCGCCCCGAAATCGACACCACCAAGTCGCAGTCGTCCCAGCGCCTCGGCGAGGACGATGTCGAGCTGGTCATCGCCAGCATGAAGCACGAGAACGTCTCGTGGCTCGACGACTACCTGCCCGAGTGGAGGAAGAACATCTACGTCGTCGACGACAACAAGGCCAAGCTGACCGTCCCCATGAACAAGGGCCGTGAGGCCATGGTCTTCCTAACGTAACTACTATGCCCTCTCCCCTCTCCCCTCTCCCTTCTCCCTTCTCCCTCACTGCCTTGCCCCGAACTGCCCCTGACAATTCTTTCCCTCCTGCAGCTACATCATCGACCGCTACGACTCCCTCCCCGGCAACATCATCTTCCACCACGCCGAGCGCTTCCAGTGGCACAACGACAACCCCGACTACGACGCCCTGCCGCTGCTGCAGCGCTTCCGCTTCGACAACCTCAAAAAGGTCGGCTACGCCAACCTGCGCTGCGTCTGGATCCTCGGCTGCCCCGCCGAGATCAAGCCCATCGCCGACGAGACGCCCGCCAAGGACGGCGAGCCCGTCCACGCCCGCCACGTCTACAAGGCCGCCTTCGAGGAGCTCTTCCCCACCTTGCCCGTCCCCGAGGAGATCGGCGTCACCTGCTGCTCCCAGTTCGCCGTCCGCCGCGAGGCCATCCGCATACGGCCCCGCGCCGAGTACGTCCGCTTCCGAGAGTGGCTGCTGGTGTCGCCGCTGGGCGATGACCTGAGTGGCCGAGTTCTGGAATACTCGTGGCATGGTAAGGAACCCTCTCCTCTCCTCTCTCTTCTTGCCGCCTACTTTTGCCCTTACCCCTTACCCCTTAACCCAAGTACTGACTCCGAGTTCTTCTCTCTAGTTATCTTTGGCAAGAAGCCAGTCCACTGCCCCAATGCTTCTGACTGCTACTGCCAGAACTACGGCATGTGCGACATGAAGTGCGATGCCGACAAGTGTGACGGCCAGTACGTCCTCCCTCCCTTTTCCACACTCCCGAAAGAGTGGCCGCACAAGGGTTGGAAGAACGAGGACCGCCAGTGGTCTGGTCTGCCGTAGAGCCATCATCAGGAGAGAAACAGGGGATTTCAAACGTGTACGAGTCGGAACGGAAGACGAAACGAGGGCCCCCCGCTTGCGTAATCAGGAGTGCATACGACCGCGGCGAGGGGCCGGAGGGGGGCATTTGGTCTTTGAAGTTATGGGCATTTCAAAAGGTCGCTAGCATGTGCCTTACTGGGTTGTTCTGGGTTGTTGGGCTGTTTTTATCCGGGATCAAAGGGAATGGGCGTCTGGTAATAACGGCAACGGCATCTTTGTATCTGCATACGTAAAGTAGTTGGGACAAAATTAGCACTAGAAGGGGGAGAGGAGAGTGGAGCTCTAGAAGATGTGGAATGAAATCTCGACGCTAT
Organism: Neonectria hederae; assembly: GCA_003385265.1. Lineage (NCBI taxonomy): Eukaryota > Fungi > Ascomycota > Sordariomycetes > Hypocreales > Nectriaceae > Neonectria > Neonectria hederae. The sequence continues at coordinate 334,348 of QGQB01000103.1, forward strand.
CTGCATGTCTAATGTCCAACGGCTAGTCTTAGTGAAGATATTTTTTATGTTATGTACTGTTATAGGTAGTCTTATAATTGTATGATTGAACTACCATTATGGTTCTCACGGGAGTGTGAATAAGTAATAAGTCCTAAGTACACCCCACCGCCACCTCGGAATCACAATGACCCACCCCCACCAGCTCCAACCAGCAACGCCAAAAGCCAGCTCCAACTCCAGCCTCACATCTCATCGCGTCTCATCTCAACTACATGGAAGACAGTTTCTCACACCTCGCATCACACTCTTTTCTTTAGTTCGTACCTCTTATTCACACGCACCCGACCCCTCGCCCGGCATGGACCGCCCACAACCCGCGTCGTCCAACCTCATGGGTAAAGACCGTTCCGGCCATAACTTGTACAACCCGCATGCTGACGACCCTTTCTAGACACGCACAACCGCCTGGTCGCCGACGTGCTCACGCGCTATCGCACTCTCATGATGCTTGCCACCATCCAGGCCGAGGGCGA
>QGQB01000104.1:0-94607 GCA_003385265.1 Neonectria hederae
GGGGGGGAGGGGGGAGGGGGGGGGGGGGGGGAAGAGCTCACCGGAGGACTTTCAGGGAGACGGAATGAGGCTCCTTGACAGGATCGTGGGACGGATACCGTTGGTGGCTCATCTTCCCACGTCGCGATTCTCCCCGCGTGTGGATGAATTGGGGAGAGTATCAGGTCTCCCAATCTTGGTGATGTAGAGACGCTATGTCATGGTCTGGTGAGGTTGACGTACGTCGGAGCTGCACAAGCGGGCGGGTTGATGCGACACGCTATGTCTTATCGATAACGCATCCCCACAGTGGCTGCCTCCCGCATCATGTCAATTTACAGATAGGTTGCAGTTCAAGGCCATCTGACTTATGAATTCTAGAATTTGGTACATTGATATTGAACGGCAACAACGGTATCCATATTACTTTTAGATGGTGTTCGGGGAAGGATTCAGTAATTAGACCTATGATTTCCAACCCTTTTTTATGAATTCCTGTCCAGGTACAATGACTGTATCACGAGGATATAAGTTTTTTTCCCGTCGATAACTGAACTACGGGATAACAATCAAGTTACTAGGTAGTAATTATACAAGCGACATATTTATGTTATTTCAAATGCATTACTACCAAAGCGCACGATATGTGCCGTATAAATATGGCAATCAGAGGAGTAGGAAGCCCGGTTGAAGAGTAAAAAGTCTAGGTGGTAAGCTACACTACCCTGCAGCTCCATGAAGAAATTTGGGGCGCGTGTATGTCAACTAATTCAAATACCCAACAGACTAACAATCTGTGGCACCTGGGAATGAATTCTTCATAACTCATCGATCTGATAGATTAATTAGTCGATTTTCACAAAAGCCTACGACCTGACAGGGGAAAAGAAAGACAAGGACGAGACGAATAAAGAACATGCGCAAATTCGCTGCGGACTTGGAATATTAAGTCAAAGTGCCAAGCTACAACCTCCCCTTTTTCTTCTTCAATAGGAGACGAAGACTTAGTAAACCAAGCATCATACTTCCACCCCCAAATGCCAAGCTCAAGCGTCTACCGTAAAAGCCAGAAACCCCAAGGACCCAACAATCATACTTTTATTTCTTTCTCTCTGCCCCCCTGTCTGTCTTCTGGAGCCTGTGGTGGGTTCGACTCTAGGAACTACACACTAATGTATGGGGGGAGCATTTCTCAAAGTCCCGGTGGGGGAGGTACCTGCACATAGAGGGTGTCAGCAAACCGGTTTCTCATATTAACTGGGGGAGGAAGGAGGGGCGGCGGAATGTCCGGCATCTGAGGATGTTGACGTACCGCTCCGTAGCTGCCACCGGCAGGGGGCGCACCCGAAGGTGGAGGAGGCGGCGGCGCCGCGCTGGGCGGGGGCGGGGGCGGAGGAGCTGCTTCACTCGGGGGAGGAGGCGGTGAGCCTGCTTGACCAGGGGCGCCTGCAGGCGAGGCTTGGGTTTGAGCTTGGGCTCCATAGTACTGCTGGTACATGGCGAGGTAGCTGCAGCCAGTGTTAGTCTCGGGCCGGGATGGGGTGAAGCGAGGCAGGTCAAGGGATGCCGATACGAAGAGGGACGGGGGGATGGGGATGGGGGAGAGCACTTACTTGGCGTACCCGCCATACGCAGCGTAGGGATCCGCGCTGCCGTAGTACTGGGCATATTGGGCGGCATAGTCCGCGGTAGCGGTGCTGGGGCTGTTGACGCCCGGAGGTGCTGGACTGTTCGTCGCAGCCGGAGCCGAGCCGTAGCCACCAAAGCCACCACCGCCGCCGCCGCCGCCGCCGCCGTATGAGCCGCCATGGCCCCCGTGAGAGCCGCGCTCGCGGTCACGGTCACCGTAGCCACCGCGATCGCCATAACCGCCGCCACGATCGTTGTAGCCACCGCCGCCACCACGATCACCACCGTAGCTACCGCGATCACCATAGCCGCCGCGATCACCGCCGTACCGAGGCGGGCGGGTCTTGAACTCCTCGTACTGCTCCGTGACGTTTGCAATCAAGTCTTCGCAAAGCTCCTTGGCCTTCTCAACCATATTGGCATCGGGTCCACTAAAAGGGGTTGTTAAAAGTGAGAATCAAGAAAGTCGAAAGGAAGACACCTACGTGACGTGAAGGAACATATCCTCATCGCTCTCCTTGTTTGTTGCCGCTTCGAGATAGCCAGATCCGCGACCTTTAATTTGCACTCGACAGCCTGTCTCTTGCTGGATGTGCTTGACATAGGCACCACCATGTCCCACGACCTGGGCGCGCAGGTTGAATCCGTGGACGGGCTCCAGCGTGATTGGGATTTTTTCCTCGGGCCATTTGCGCTGTAAGAGTGAGTCTCGTTAGCACACGTAATTGACTCTGCACATGAGATTGAACCGGGTATCCTACTCGTCCGAACTCGTCTCGCTCGACCTGTTCTTGATCCCGGCGTCGGAATCGTCGCTCGTCTACTAGCTGAGGGAGCTCCTGTTGGATCAGTTCATTAATTTTGGCGACAGCAGAGTCAAGTCCTTGCTTCGAGGTGCTTGTCACATGCAGGTAGAGCGGGGGGTTCTAAAAGTATTGTGAGAGAAGTAACGATAATCGGTGGATTCGGGAATACTCACAGCTGCCGTTGCCATGCTCTTGTTGGGATAGTAATTGCCACGAGTCGTGACATCTTGCAAAGTCAACATGATATTCCTACAAGAATAGGTTAAAGGAATTGCGTACCAGCGCCCGTGTCATCTTTAATCTAAAATCAAGCGGGAGTCAGCAGGAGCAACGAAGGGGGTGCTGAGGCGAGCTATCAAGCCAAGTAAGCATGATATTCTCGACTCGGATGGAAGAAGAAATTCCGGGAGCGCGGCTCTGAGAGCATCAGTGAGTAATCAAGAGTATTTACCATTTTCTGAGTCGACCCCTTGGTCAATAGGTAGCGGTTCCGCAGGTCGTTGACCTCAATGTCCTGGATGTAGTCGCCATCTGCAACGTACATTTCGCCGCTGAGAACGGGGGGCGGGTTCGAGGAGGAGGTATTGGAGGACGGAGCAGGTCTGACGGGCGGCGGGCTCGAGTTCCTGATTGGGGGGACATCGACGTGCTGGATTCCCCTGCGGGCTTGAAGTTGGGCGTTGATTTTGGCGGCGGCAGCGGCTGGAAACCGGTTAGACACGATAACCAAGCAAGAACATAAATTGACGCCGGAGTGCATCGCGGGCGGACGTGATACGTACCCGCAGCAGCAGCAGCGTCGGCTGGGGACCTCTTCGGTTCAGGGGCGCTCTCCTGTGCGAGGGGACTGCGATCTCTGCCTGCTTCGGAGCGCCGGGCATGAGGCGAGCGGGAGCGACGGTCGAAGCGGGATGCTCGCTTGGGTTCAGGTTCGGTTTGGTCGAAGCGCGACCGCTTCACGGTTCGGCGTTCGGCGTCGTCCATCGTTGCAGATCCAAGGGAAGTTGCCTCTTGGGAGATGATGCGCGTCGGGTTTGTTCTAGACTTGGGAGAACTCTGAGAGTTAATGGCAGGCCTTTAACGGGCCGGGGACTTGTTGGGCGGCGTGGGCGAGACTCGTCGATGCGATCCGGTTCGGCAGTGCTTGATTATCGGAGTTGGTGCGGAAAATTACACCAGATGCAGAAGGGCTGCTGTATGCGGGTGGAGCTGGATGGCCTCGAGGTGATGAAGAAAGGCTACGAAGTGCCTTGTGTGGGTTCAGCCTCAAAATTGCGGCCTCGCGCACGGACCATACATCAGCCTTCTGCCACGTGTGGCTGGTGCAGGAGGACGGGAGGTACGTACTCAGAGAGAGTGCGCCCCGAATGCGGCTGCACCTTGTAGCGCCACGAGGCGGCTTCAACAAAACCAGCAGTGGCGATTGGATGGTTAAGGTTTTTGTGGCGCAGCTTTGCATGGGTTCGTACCGTTTAAGTGGAATTTCACTGTATCCGTGGGAGCCAAGAGAAGGCACCCCACAATCACGCGAAAGAGATGGTGCATGGAACGTCTCTTTGTTGAGGAGATTCATTTAGTAAGAAAATTATCTAGATTTTATACTATCTAAAAAAAACAGTGTGTCTATTTTAGACTACGGATTAATCTGGTAGTTTAAAGTCAACGAGATCAACAGGTCAAAAGATACCAAAGATACCGAAATCAAGGTGATCCGTGCCCACCCAGTCGCGGCCCTCCTTCGCCCTCCGGTCACCGGCCTATCGGCGACCCATTGATTTTTTCGGAGCCTCCCTCCGTCTTCCTGAGTCACGACCCTCATCCATTCAAGATCCATTGAATCTTTCAATCGGGATCAATCGCCTTCTGGGAAGCATCTCGTCTGGCCCGAGAACCTCTTTGTTCTCCAAATTACCTTGCAGGATGGCCTCTCTCCGGCCCTTGACCGCGCCCCTGCGCTGGGCCGCCTCTGCGGGAGCCGTTCGATACAGCTCTTCGAGCTCGACGTCGGCCATCGCCTACAAGGCCCTCCGCCACCGCTCTGCGCCTCTACCCGTGAGCGACCTGCCTGGCGCCTGGTCTGCCCAGGCTGCCGTTTCCAACATCCTCTACGAGACCCCGAGTCCCTCCCTGGTCCCTCCCAAGCGCCACATCCTCAACTGCCTTGTCCAGAACGAGCCTGGTGTCCTGTCCCGCGTCTCGGGTATTCTTGCTGCTCGTGGCTTCAACATCGACTCCCTCGTCGTCTGCAACACCGAGGTCGAGGATCTCTCCCGCATGACCATTGTTCTGACTGGCCAGGTTGGCGTCGTTGAGCAGGCCCGGAGACAGCTCGAGGATCTCGTCCCTGTCTGGGCTGTTCTCGACTACACCAACGCCGCCCTGGTTCAGCGTGAGCTTTTGCTTGCCAAGATCAACATCCTCGGCCCCGAGTACTTCGAAGAGCTCCTGGCCCACCATCGTGAGATCACTACCGCTGATACCGATGTGGACTACGCCCACGAGGCCATCGACCAGAGCCTTTCAGACGTCGCCAAGGACTTCCACCCTAGCAAGCTCGCTACCAGCCAGGCCCTCCGACACAAGCACGAGCATCTCAAGTCCATCACCTACTTCGCCCACCAGTTCGGTGGCAAGGTCTTAGATATCAGCACTAATAGCTGTATCGTGGAGATGTATGCCATCGCTCTTCACTCTCCATCTCTTTCTGCACGACGCTAACATGACAATCTAGCTCCGCTAAGCAGTCCCGTATCGACTCATTCCTCAAGCTTGTTGCTCCTTTTGGTATCCTCGAGTCGGCTCGCACTGGCCTGATGGCCCTGCCCCGAACCCCTTTGCACGAGAATGTCGACGACTCCATCGTTAAGGAGGCAGATGAGGTTGTCGATGCCAGCCAGCTCCCTCCCGGCTAAGTCACGATATCTTGGGTGGCGACCTGGCCCCAATGGAGTACGGCGAGAGACGGATGGGTTTAGTTGATTTAATTTGAAAGACTATTTTTGTTCGTACGCCAGTGCTCCTCTCGCAAATGACTCGGCAATTCGTATGTAGACATACAACACACACGCACACATACCTTTCACACCATCGGCACTTAGAACTTGCCCTTGTTCACCACGAAGCCCTCCAAAGCAGCTGGCACAGAGTTAGTGAAGGGCTATGAGGGCGGAAAGCTAGGACCAACTCACAAAGGGCGGCCCAGAGTCGGTTTTCGGCCTCGGGGAAGACTAGAGATCGAGGGCTGTAGAAGACTTCGTCGGCAACCTCTTCGGGGTGGCGGGGCAGGCAGTGCATGAACTTCCAGTCCTGCTTAGCGCCTCCTCGCTTGGCGAGGTCGTTGGTGATCTGGAAACCGGCAAAATCCTTGAGTCGCTTCTGCGTCTCCGTCTCTTGTCCCATGGAAACCCAAGTGTCGGTAACCAACACGTTGGCGTCCCTGACGGCCTCTTCGGGGACGGTGGTCTCCGTCAGCTTGCCAGGGGAGACAACACCCGCGGCGGTTGAAAGGATAAGCTGCTTCATGGCAACAGGGATCTCGTAGCCCTTGGGAGCGGCAACAGCGATGTCGACGCCCATTTTGATGCAGCCGATGGCTAGGTCGAAGAGGACGTTGTTGGCATCACCGACCCAGGCGACCTTGAGGCCGTCGAGGCCGAGGCTGGAGCCTTGGGCACTGGCTGTTGATGGGAAGGTCTCGTGGAGGGTGAGGAAGTCAGCAATGGTCTGGAGGGGGTGGAAGTCATCCGAGAGAGCGTTGATGACGGGGACGCTCGAGTGCTTGGCCAAGGTAGCCACATCGGAGTGAGGGCCAACTCGGGCAACCATGCAAGAGGTCATGGACGAGATGACGACTGAGGTGTCATAGAGCGATTCGTTGACCTTTATTATGACGAGTTAGCTGGATTGAGGTCTTTGGGTATTGGGGTTTAGTGCAGTCGCGGGTACTTACACCCAGCTGGATGTCGTCCTTGCCCAAGAACATAGGATGGCCACCAAGCATTGTGACAGCGGCTTCAGTAGACACTCGAGTCCGAGTGCTTCGCTTGTTGAACATCATAGCAACGGCCTGTCCCGAAAGGCCGTTGTTGAGAGAGGCATGGGGCGCACCGCCCTTGATGGCGGCCTTGTGTGAGGAGGCGTTGCGAACCAAGTTGGCAAACTCGGTGGGAGTGAGATCGGCGATAGTCATGAGGTGGCGGGGGCAGGAGGAGGCGGCCTGCGAGTAAGCTCGTCTCTGGAAGCCACTGATGGCTCCTTGAGCGACGCGGAGTGCTAAGCCCTTCATTTTGAGAGTTGGAGTTGGTTTACTTGGGCGAACAAGTAAAGAGCAGGGCTGCGAGGTCGAGGAGGCGCCAAATGGGGGCTTGCAAAGGGTGATTTTGAAAAATTGAGGTATCGATTGAGTCAGTAGAAGTAAGAGAGAGGTTGTGTGAGAATCAATTCCAACGTTAGAAGACGAGATTTTTACTGGAGTCACCGATCTAATCGTTGGTAAGAAGAGTCATTCGACGTGCATCTGTCTCTCGGCAAGTGAAATTTCCAATGGTAGTCGTGCGGTTGGTTGGTTGAATGCGCCACCCTACAGAGCAGACGGACAGGGGTTCACGTCACTAAACGCCCCTACATCGGAGGGCACTTACAGGGCAGTTAAGCGGTGAAGTCTTCCAGCCTGGGCGGATTCCCGTCTGTAAGATACGATTCATCCTGCCTTTGGAGAAGTGATTCTTTTAGAATAGCATAATACTTCTATCCCTATCCACAAAGCCTACTTTCTATCGAGAACCTAAGTAAGCAGAGACTCACTCTGAAAGACTCATGCGAATTGTGGATTAACGAGAGCTGACCCCGCAAGCATCACGTGTAATGAATCTGAGACTTTTCAACAAAATTCACCCACACTGCCCCAACTACTTGTGGCTGTGGCTTGCGAAGGCTTGAGGGCACCCGCAAAGGTACTGACTGTACTGCAATGTAACCCCAAGCTTTGGGGCCCAGGCTCTGTTCCTGGACACGGCCCGTAGCAGCCAATCGGAGGCCTCCCCTCCCACTTACCTTATCGATCTGCTCGCCGAGACACTGGGGTGACTTCACCTTCGATGACGAGTCTCATCCGTGAGCGTCACTTCACTTCAACATCTACCTTACAGAACAACCCTCGCGCCATCACTCCGGTGTTTCGCAATCCCTACGCATCCGAAGGCCTACCCATTATCGGGCTCGCTTCCTCACTTCTCGACGGCTACTCGGCCTTCTCGAAACCCACAATAATAGCCTCGGGCCATGCCCATCTACCGAATCCTCTCCCTCTAGGCGGCCCTGTATCACCGCCCGAAACACCATGTCCGCTTCCGACGAGAGGTCTCCTCTTATCCCACCCAACCGCGAAGATGCAGCCACAGAGTCATCGCCGCTCCTCGAGAACGACGACTACGACGACCATGGTGAGATCGATGGCACCAACGGCAGTAACGGCACCTCACCCACGTCTAAGGACGCTACTGAGGCAAAGGCCCCCTGGCGATGGCCCTCTATTATCGCCATGGCAGTCCTCGGCATCCTTGTCATCTTGATCATCTTCCTCGTCTTCCTCGTGCCACCTGCTGTTCAGCAGTACGCCGAGAACGCCGCCGTTCTCGAGCCGACCAACCTGTCGATCGAGAACATCACTTCTAGTGGAATCTGGGCTCGAGTTCAGGCCAACGTTCGCCTCGAAGGCTCCCGCGTTGAGAACGCCAACTCTCGTCGCATTGGTCAGGCCGTCACTGGCATGATGCGGAAGCTCCAGACGGACGAGACGACCGTCCACGTCTTCCTACCCGACTATGGCGATGCGCTTGCCGGCACCGCAGTCGTCCCTGCTTTGGTTATAGACATTGTTAATGGGCACAACACTGAGCTGGACTTTGTGACCGAGATCAAAGTTGGTGCCACTGAGAATATCCGCAAAATCGCCAATGATTGGCTGGAGGGTAACCTCGACCTACTGAAGGTGGTTGGCAAGACACAGATTCAACTTAAATCGGGAATATTCCCCCTGGGCACTCACGATGTGGCAGAAACCCTGGTCTTTGAAGGTCAATCTCTCTACCGTTCCTTCGCTTCCTTGTATTTTGGCCAAAAGACGCTACTTTAATCGGGCTTTGCGTAACCGTCCGTCAAGAACACTACTAACACATCGTCGCAGCCGACAAGATTCCTTCCTTGCCCGAGTATAAGATAGACCGACTCAATCTCCACGATGTTCCAGTGGACGGTAGTGGACGGAAGGCAATCGAGGCAGACGTGTCCATTATCGTGCACAATGACTTCCCCGTAGGCCTCAATGTTCCGCCGCTTGGGTTCGAGGTCCTAGTGCCCAACTGCGACCCATCGCTGCCCTCTATTAGCGTGGCTGATGCGACCACGGACATCATTAAGATTCGTGCCAACAAAGATGTCAAGGCAGATGCTCAGGGCATCATCAGGGAGATCCCGGAGTTACTCACGCGGGCTTGCCGACATTCAAAGTCATCACCCTTGGATCATTTCATGGAGCACTATCTTTACGGAAAAGATGCCCAGGTTTATGTTCGTGGCAAGAGGTTGAACGACTCGGACACCCCCGAATGGATGTTGGAGATCCTCGAGAGCATTACCGTGCCGATTGAGTTCCCCGGCCGGTCGTTTGACAGCTTCATTCGAAACTTCTCTTTGACTGACGTTGACTTCAAGCTACCGGATCCCTTCGCTGATGTGAAGGGCCCCGACAGCGAGCCTCGAGTCTCCGGCACCACGGAAGTACTCGCAGCTGTTCCTCCTGAACTTAATGTCGACATTCAGGTCGACAGCCTTCGTGCTACCGCTGACTTGTACTACGGAAAGCGGAAGCTTGGCGAACTGCATCTGGATCACTGGCAGAAGGCCAACTCGACCAAGATCGAGGACACGGATGGCGACGAAAATCTTCTCAAGATCACCTCTAGGGTTATCGACGCTCCCATAACCATTACAGACAGCGACGTTTTTAGCGACGTTATGCAGAAGCTTCTTTTCGGCGACGAGGACCTTATTTTGGACGTCAAAGCTGCCGTTGATGTCAGGGTTTCCACAGTGCTCGGAATCTTGACCATCAAGAAGGTGCCCGCAGAGGGCAAGGTTCCAGTAAATGGTCTGTCTTCGCTCGGTAATCTCATGAACTCCCTGTGATGATGATTTATCTCCACTATTCACCGAAGTATTTCCTATCACTGCCACCGACCTTAGATCGATCCAGAAGCTAACTTGGCTGCAGGGATTCCTGGGGACACGTTCGCTCAGCTGAGCCCGCAAGTTGGGGAGATACAGATTCTGAATACTTCGGACACGGGCGTTCATTTGCAAGCTCTTGTGAATATCACAAATCCCACGCCGTATTCCGCCTTCGTTCCCTATATAAACATTCACATCCTTCACAAAGGCGAAATACTAGGAGAAGCAATCGCTAGAAATATCGATTTTGGCCTGGGTAACAATACGAATATTCTGGTGCAGTCGACTTGGGACCCATTACGATTCGGTGGAAAGCACGCGCATAAAGTTGGCCGCAAGCTTCTCTCAGATTATGTATCTGGCAAGAACACGACGATGACAGCCAAGGCCCATCGCGATAGTATCCCATCTTTGCCGTTGATTGGGGAGGCCTTGTCACACATCAACTTTACGATCCCAACACCCCGGATTAGTGTACCTGGCGAAGACGACAACGTGAAGCAGCGATTTATAACGGATGCCACCTTCCACATCTTTTCTTCCTCTGCGACCTTCGGCCTCTTCTCGCCACTGCAGTATAATACACTGTATATAGAGCACATCAACGCCACGGCGTATTACAACCACACCGAGCCAGTTGGGCAGATCATCCATGGCGAAGCCTTCGCCGTACCACCAGGACGCTCAGAAAGTCCCCGCCTGCCTGTCCAATGGTCGCCAGACCATGTCGGATACGATAAGCTCAGAAAGGCCCTGGGTGGATCTCTTAAGTTGGATGCAGTTGCGGACGTCACTGTTAGGTTAGGAAATTGGGTAGAGGAGATTCACTATACTGGCAAAGGGATTGGAGCAAAGGTCTCCCTCTAGGTCGCTTGTTAGAGCGATTGGTGTAGTTGATTTTGGAATATAGCATAACGTTGGTTTGGTTTGGAGACGGCGTTCTTTGGTTTATGGACATACGGATTACCTGGATAATTAATTATCTTATAGGAAACATCACTTTTTCTGCTCATAGTTATCGTTCAATAAATGGGTTGCTTTCATCTCTTTGAAGGTTGTCACATAATTAGGTAGGACAATGGATCATCTTGAACATCACAAAGTTTGGTAAGTGGAAACTTTAGCTTCTTTGATCCGCAGAGATGATGCTCTGCATAGAACACACCGACAAAGGAACCGATTCAATAACGTACAATGCGATTGCTTGTGTTCGAGGTGATGGATCTACAGCTATATAACCAGGACAGTTGTCTAACCTTTAATCCTCGCAACAGAACTTCAAACAAGCAACGCTACCAGACATCGCCAACAACATCACCTCATCCGCAACCACACACATTCACGATCAGTTGATCCGAAACCCGAAAAATCAAAATGAACACCCAGGAAGCAGCCTCCATGAGCGATTGCATTGAAGATATGATCTGCGACATTGAGGATCTACTCTGCAAAATCAAGGGCCTTTCCGATTACGTCGATGTGCTGGACTACATCGAGGACTGCTTCCTTGGACAAAAGAGCGCTGTGGTTGAGCCGCTTCGCCTGCGGGCCCAACCGCCCACGAAGGCTGGCGATTCGGCACCGGCTGACTCTGGGTCTGTACAGGAGAGGTATGACAAGTTGAACCGAGACTATGCTGAACTCGAGGAGGAGTTTAGAAAGAAAGTGGGGAAGCTTGATGAGGCGCAACGAGAGTTCGAGGAGAGGCTGGAGGAGGCGGAGTGAAAGTTGGCTGTGGAGGTTTGGGAGAAGTTTGGGAGGACATGGAGGACTCCAGTGATGACTGTCGGCAGCGCCTGCTTTGACGTATTTGGAGAACAGAATGAATATACTTCAGTAAAGAAACAAATATATTAATATATAAAAAAGGGTTTATTATTTTCCTCGTCTGATAGTGCCTGCGATTTGATAGTAAAGAGCCTTTTGCTTAATGGAGAGACCTTGCTCTCTGTCTTGGTTCGAGCAACAATATAAAAAGAACTGAAAGGTAGACATCAATGCAACATAACTTTATGTGACGAAATAGAGAAGAGATCGTTATCTAAGTTAGTATATTAATATTTGACAAAACATACCTCAGTTCTAGAGTCTCCAGGCGGTGTCAGCAGGGCATCATGTCTCGAGAAGCACGTTAGAAAGAAGGGATAAAGCACCTTTGCTTGCATTTCCACACCTGGTATTACTATTCGTCATCAAGTTGTCCTCCCCCAAACGCGCTCTACGCCAGCCGTACACCCGCTTCCCGTCGTTTCTTAAGTTGTTGCTGCGCGGCCAGGCTCATGCCCGCCGATTGGCTTGCGTCGAACATGCTCTGGGCCTCGCGGCGCTTCTCGTCTCCAATCTTCTTGAGGAGCTTCTCCGTCTTTCCCTTGCCGCTGCCTTTTCCGTGGAACTGGTGACTGAGATGCTTGAAGGCCTCTTTCTGATCCAGCGCTCGGCCATGCTCGTCCGTGTACTTGAGCTCGACGTTGGGCTTGTATCCAGTCTGGAAGAGCTCGGCCATCCGGCGGGATTGTTGCTGGTCGCGCCAGTTGTTCTGTTGGCGAGCCCAGTCCTCTCGGTCGCGCACTGACATCCTATCCAGCTTGCCGTTCATCCTGTCACGCTCACGTTGAGTGCGTGCTTGCTCGTCTAGATCCTCTTCCAATCGTCGCTTTCTCAACAGAAACTCTTCTCGATCCTGAAGGTTGTCGTGGGAACCACCTTGCGAAGCTTCCACGAGTCCACGTTCTCGGAGCAGTGCAAGAGCAGCACCCATTCCTTGACCCACGGTCTTTTCCTCCTCGACACCAGTCTCTTCCTGCTCATCCTCCATAGCTGATGTTTGTGGCTTTGCGTTATCATCCTCATCCTCCATCGGATGATCCTCGTCAGGTTCGGCGGATCTAGACACCGTTCTTGGCTTTCTGGGCTTTCGTTCTTCATCCTCGCCTGGCTTGCTTAATCCAGCAACGAACTCGGAGACTTCACCAAGGATAAGGCCACTGTCCAGGGGTTCTGCCTGCTCTTCGTCATCATTCTGCTCCCTGAGCTGCTTTGCGATGTCTTCAGGGCGAGTCTTCTTCCGTTTCTTGAGCGCATTCTTCCGTTGAATTGCTAATGATGCTTGTAGATCCTCATCGTCCACAAAGGTGTCGTCTCTGGATCTTCTCTTCTTGCTGGGGGCTGGGTTAGTGATATCGACGTCCATGGCCTTATTGTCGACTGGTGTTGTGTCCAAAGGGAAAATATCGTCTTCATCGACTGGCTTTTGCCTGGTGCTCTTCTTCTTCTTCTTCTTGGGCTTCTTCATCTTGATTTTTGAAGGATCCAAGTAGTCTGAAGACACTGGGGCATCACCTTTGTCGAGATAAGTTAGTACTATATGTCGAGAGCTATACGGATGGGAGAGATCTGGCTTACCAACGATGTCGTCAAGGCTCACGGTCTGGAGCTTCCTGGCCTTATCGATCGGTTTGTCGAGAATGTCCGAGAGCTCTGCAATGGCGCCGTCCGCGTCAAGGGTGAACTTCTTGGTCTTCTTGCCATTGATCTCCTCGTCATATTGAGCAAGGATGCCGTGCTCGCCATCTTCGTCGTCATCATGGGGGTTGTACACTGGGCCCTTCTTGAGAACCAGCCTCTCCGATAGCTTCTCGGCTTCGCGCATATCCAGGTTCTCGAGTTCATCACCCTCGGCCTCGTTCTCCTCAATTGTGGTGTCCTTGAGGGTGAGAATCTGGTTGTCTCCATCAAGAAAATCGGCTGTGTCGTGGGCGACCTTGATTCCAGCAAGATCCTTGGATGTGTACTGAACCGCAGCGGCGGCGGCGGCTTCGGCGGCGGCTAGCTCTGCCTCGAGCTTTCTGGCCTTTGCGATATTCTTTTGTCGTTTCTTCTGGCCCATGAGCCAGTCCTTTGCATCCAGGTCACCTCCATCCTCGTCGCCCAGACCTTTGCCATCAAGAACAGCCAGTCGTTGCGCTTTCTCGCGGGCCTTTCGAATGGCAGCTGTCTTCTCTTCGCGCTTTCTCTTAGCGTCTTCGGCATCTCTGACTTTCTTATAGTTGTCGTATGACTGGGCTTGCCGAGTGTCGATGGTGCTGGCCACTTCGCCGTCATCGTCGGGGTCTGCTATCTGGGTCTCTGCTGGTTTGAATGTATCGGCTCCAGGGACAGGCAGAGGCTTCATGCCTAGAGAGATGCGCATGCGGTTGGTCTCTTCGAGTGTAGCGGCGTCCATCTTGGCTATCGGTATGCAACATTGGGTAGATACAAACGATGGGGATGCGACAGCCGATACGATGAGGTACGGAGGAGGCAAACGGAGAATGCTTCTGAGCACGGATCACCTTGAGCGCGATGAGGCTAGAAGAAGGTTCCATGGATCATGGCCCATAGGTAGGTGGATGCCTGGGCACTTGGTGACGGCAAATTGAGCCGCGGCTACGCCGAAGAACACGTGACACCGGGTTCTGAATTTGCTTATCAAGGCCGCGAGAAATTTCTTTCCTTTCTTTCTTTCTTTATTAACATATCACGGATCTGTGCTCAGCGATCCTCTGCTTCATTCGTGGAGTCAGGGTCGATTGCTTTGCAGCTCGATAACTCATGGAGCCATCAACTTGTTATGGTGTCAATCATCCTATCGACAGTTCCCAGAACAACGGGTCCTCTGGCTGCCTCATTCGCCGTCGCAAGACGGTTTGAGTGTCCGCGGCTGGAGGTACCAGAGACGCTATATTCCACCCCCCTTTTCCGAGACCGTCGGTTGGTGAGGTTGGGGAAAACCATGGTCTGCCTACATATCTATTAGGCCTTCGTATTCGTAATGAAGAATTTTGCATCAGGGGGAGCACGCTCTGGCGATGGAGAGTGGATGTTTCCGTTAAGTTAGCATGGGTATAAACCCCCGTTTGGTCCTTCTGCAAGCGAGACGTTGGTATTCGGGCCTACCTCCGGTTATGGTCCCTTGTCCGTGCCGTGATGCACCGCTCCGTTGATGGCCCCGGCCCGAGAGGACGATGTCACCCACGAGCAGATCAGAAGTGAGCAAGATCGCGCGATCTGCGGCGCGTTTTCTAGGCAGGGATTTCGGACCAAGGGTGACAGGTGAAGCATACTGCCGAACAAGGCCGTGATGGTTGTAACGGCTGTGCATTGAGCTAACTAGTGTTCGGCTGCAGAGAACCGGATGAGCTGGCAAATCGCGTTAGGGTATGTAAGTGGTGGTTAATTCAAAGCCCTACGCCGGTGGCTTTTGGAAGCATCACGAGGTGGAGTGGGAGTGCTAATTTAGTGTTTAGATGGTAGTATTTATTCCAGGTGCTAGATGTTTACAGGATGATGTCTGTCTGTGGCTCGTACTGATACGAGGAACCTGAATTCAATGCGAGTCTGGTCCTTCGATTAATATATGGAAGAACCATCGTCCCATTGATGTTACAGTTGGTGATATTGCCATCCGTCCATCTGGCTATGGCATGTCAATGCATGCGGAGGTTCAACTTGTGCAAGGAACAAAAGCGCAAATACAACGGTGAGTGTGGGGAGAGTGCGGAGACTCCGCTGTAGAGTACCGGAGGGACGTCACTCGCATCGGCATGTGAAAGAGAACTTGGAGAAGAGACTCCCCCCACACTTTACTAGGAGCACCCTGCAGCTACATCGAAAGTACCGGAAGATATACTGCATTGTGCTATAGATGGAGCTCTCTCTGCAGCTAACAAAGTACCACGCCGTTCACGTCATATCATCCGGACCCGGGAAACGCCATCATCAATCACATTGCTCCAGCACGTGGTGTGCTCCCCAGCCGACCAGCCACAAGGCGCGAGGCCCAAAGCGTAGAACCGCCGTGAACGGCTGGATATTCTGAGTTGACACATCGGCCCGAGACGACAGGATAATATAGCATCTCGGACTATATTGCTTCTCTGATCGATCATGGCCCAGAATCAGAAGCCGTAGACCGACAACACGCAGACCAACCAGATCTTTCCTTGTTCCAGCATCAACGCATAACCTTCGAGTTTCCCCCTGCAAGGCTCCATCGTCGACGGCCTCTCTTCTCAGCTCGGCGGCTTCTGGCTCATTCGGCCCTTTGCACCGCACCTTCCTCGGTTCCCCATGGGGACCTCCGCGATTTCCTCATCTGGCTTACACGAACAAAACACGTCTTTCCTCGGCTCCGTCCGCCGGTCACGAAAAATATAAAGCGTCACGATGCAGCTCTTCGACGAGTCAGCATCATCACTCTCCCACAATACCACCTCCTCCCTGGTTCAGCCCGTCATGTACTTCTTCACTTCGGCTCTGCTGCTTGGCTCAGTCGCTCTCCAGAGCGTCATGGGCCGGCCAGGCCTCGACCACCGAAGCAACCGGATGAAGAGGGCCGTTGACGAGTTCATCGACTTTGAAACCCCCATCGCTCTCGAGCAGCTCTTGTGCAATATTGGCGCCACCGGCTGCCACGCTTCGGGCGTTAGCTCGGGCATCGTCATCGCCTCTCCGGACAAGCAAGACCCGGACTGTGAGTAGTCATTTGCAGGAGTTACGTGTGTTACAGAGCTAATAACCCATAGACTTCTATACTTGGACGAGAGATAGTGCCCTCGTTTTCAAGGCCATTGTCGAGAGATTCACGAATAAGTATGATGCTGGGTTGCAGAAGCATATCCAGGAGTACATCGTCTCTCAAGCTAAGCTCCAGGGAGTTTCTAACCCGTCCGGATCTCTTTCTGACGGACAAGGACTCGGGGAGGCCAAGTACCACGTTGACATGAGTGCCTTCACTGGAGGCTGGGGTAAGTTTGCTTGACTTATTTTTCTAGCGAACAGCTGCAGGGCAAGTACTAATATCCCCCCAGGCCGTCCTCAGAGAGATGGACCGGCCCTTCGAGCCATTGCCATGACAGGCTACGCGAAGTGGCTGGTGAACAACGGTTACTCTTCCACAGCGTCCACTATCGTATGGCCCATCATTCGCAATGACCTCAACTATGTTGCTCAGTACTGGTATGTTGAACCCCTTTCCACTGGATGGAGTCCTTAAATGACTGTACAGGAACCAAACTGGCTTTGATTTGTGGGAAGAAGTGAGCGGTAGTTCATTCTTCACCATTGCTAGTCAATACCGAGGTAAGTCTCAAGCAACTCGCAGCCCCTTACGTAAAATCATCTAACTCCGACCCCCCTCCCTTTAGCCCTCATTGAAGGTACTGCAATTGCAAAGACGCTTGGCAAGACTTCCGACTCTTACTCAGCCATTGCACCTCAGGTTCTGTGCTTCTTGCAGAGTTTCTGGTTGCCGTCGAGCAAGTATATCGACGCCAATAGTAAGCCCATTTATCCTTATATTGCTTCTGTGGTTCATGACTAACGTGACGTCTCAGTCAACACCAACGATGGACGGACTGGAAAGGACGCCAACACTGTGCTCGCAGCAATCCATAATTTTGACCCCAGTCTTGGTTGTGACGATGCCACGTTCCAGCCATGCAGCCAGAAATCACTCGCGAACCTCAAGCAAGTTGTCGACTCGTTCCGTTTCTACGCTATTAATTCGGGGATTTCGGCTGGGACTGCCATCGCCATCGGAAGGTACTCCGAGGACAGCTATTACAATGGCAACCCGTGGTATCTGAACACCCTCGCTGTTGCGGAACAGCTTTACGATGCCATCTATGTGTGGAAGAAGGCCGGCTCTATCACCGTGTCGGACACATCGCTATCCTTTTTCAAAGATCTCTCCAGCTCTGTTTCAGCAGGCACATACAGCAGCAGCTCGAGCACATACACCACGCTCCTCAACGCTGCCTCGACGTATGCGGATGGATTCGTCAACATTGTTTCCAAGTATGCTGCAACCAATGGATCCATGGCTGAGCAGTTCTCGAAGAGCAACGGCACGCCCCTTTCTGCAGATGACTTGACTTGGTCCTACGCCGCGTTCCTCACAGCCGCTGCTCGCCGAGCCGGTGTTGCGCCTCCATCTTGGGCCTCGGGCCCCTCGCCCTCGGTTCCCGGGACTTGCCAGGCGACGTCGATTGCCGGGTCATACTCGCCAGCCACTGCCACCTCCTTCCCAGCTTCCCAGATGCCTATCTCTGGAACAGTGACGATCCCAGTACCGACGGATACGGAGACTAAGACTAGGACCTCAACCACAGCCACAGGCTGTGCCATTGTGCCTACCGTCTCTGTGACATTCGAATCGCTCGTTACGACCTCGTTCGGAGACACCATCAAGATCGTCGGCAACATCGCTGCTCTCGGCAACTGGAACACCAACAACGCTGTTGCCCTCACTGCCTCCGAGTATACGGCTTCACACCCCTTGTGGAAGGTCACTATCCCGCTCGCCGCCGGCCAGACCATTGAGTATAAGTACATCAACATCAAGTCCGGCGGCACTTTGACCTGGGAGAAGGACCCCAACCGCAGCTACGCAGTCCCAAAGACGTGCTCCACCGCGGCCACTAAGGCTGATTCGTGGCAGTCCTAAGTTGAGGGCGGCTTGGTCGAGTTTCCTGCCCCTGGATATAGACTTTGATGTCCGCCAGCCGCAACTCTTGCGGCCCAGGATACTTGTATAATCGCGACCGCTTGAATCAGAACAAGGATAACCCGTATTTATTTTGGCTGTTGTCTTGCTTTCAGTTGGTGTGGTGGTCGTGGTGGTGATGGTGACGATGATACTATGTATTGTTCTGGTGTTTGTTGGCGGAGTTTCTTTGCAACTTCTCAGGAAATTTACATCTCCACCAGCTTAAACAATGAACATGAGTTGCATTATTTTCACACTCTCGTTTTGTCTCGCTCGCCTTGTGTCGACGGCGATACTGTGTTGATGCAACAGTCGCCTCGCTCGGCCTGAGATTATCAAATTTAGGAATCCTGGGTTACCTCGGCGTACTAAAAGTCTATGCAACCCGCTGGTTGTCACTGACAGACACCTCCCAGGTCATTCCACGCTTTACTTGTCCATTCATGACGGTGATGTATCTATGCCTGCCCTATCTTCCCATTCCAGGTGGATCATAGATGGGCTACTTCAGTTCCTCCCCCTCTTGACCTTCAAGACGACGAACAGACTCCCAAAAGGCAATTCCAATGCTTTGCTTGCGTGTGATATATTCCAGTTCCTTTGAGCCATCCATTCATTCACTCATGCAAACCTTCCAAGAACGCAGCCTTCCCAACACAAAACCCTGCTCCCACCAATCTTCATCTACGCAAACTCGTCGTCGGCCTCCTCGATAGCGTTCTTGATACGCACCAAGATGGTCGTCTTCCACTTATCAAGCTTGCTCAACCGGTCGTACTGGAACAGGCGATCGGCGAACTGCTCCTGGGACTTGGCCTCGATGGACTCGCACAGGTCGACGAGCAGCTGGTGCTCGCGCTGAGCGGCGAACGAGGGATCGAGGTCGCGGTACTTTTCGACGGCGCGCTGGGCGGCCACCAGGTCGCCGCTGGCGAGATGGCAAATTCCAGCTTTGAGGAGGTAGTCCTTAACGCTGTACTTCATGAGGTTGCTGTTGACGGACTGCTCGGCAACCTTTTCGTAGTTTTCGATGGCCTTGTAATAGTCGTTGTCGAGAGCGGCGATGTCGGCGACTTTTAGCCAGAGCTTGTTGGCCAAGCTAGAACCGAGCGAATCGTGTCAGTTCACGTCTGGGCCTCCCACGATTCGTCTGGTTGGAAAGGTAGAAACTCACGCTGCAGCATTGTCGCCCTCGTACCAACCAGCAGCGGCCTCGTACGCTTCGAGAGCGGCCTTATTGTCGCCGAGGTCGACCTCGTACAGTTCGCCCAGGTGTTCCTTATGGGACGCGGCACGGCGGAAGTTGCCCTTGGCGCAGTAGCGGTCGATGGCGATGTTCAAGCAGCTGGCGGCGGCCTGGGGGTCGTCCTTGCGGTAGGCCTTGTAGGCGTCGACGTTGCTGTTGGCGGCGTCATCGAGGTCCTTGAGGTTCTGGGTCTGGACCTGGGCGGCCTGCTCGAAGGCCTTGCCGGCTTCGATGTCTGTATTGTCGAGCGGCGGTCAGCGGGAGAGGGCAAAAGGGACAGGGGAGCGAGGGGCAATAGGTTCGGCATCGTGTTCACGTACTCTGCTTCTGCATCTTGAAGGCGTTGGCTGCCTGGATAAAGAGGTCGGCGGCATCCTGATACTTCTCCTCTCGACCACCGAAGAAGCTGAAGCCGCTTCCGGCGCCTTGCAGCGACTTTTGGGCCTACAGACGGGGGAGAGGTTTTGTCAGTCGCTGTCGGTCAAGAGCCCAGGAACGCACATCCATAAGCGGGCTGGCAAAGAGGCCAAAAGGTGGGGGAGACGTTGGAAGTGGGAAGCCCGACGGACCTTCTGGAGCAGGGCACGAGGATCTTGAGCCATGGTTGCGGACTGATGATGAATAGCGCGAGGCGAGAAGCGGGAGGGAGAAAAAAAATAGCAGCGGCGCAGAGGCGACGGTATTGTGTTTTTAGATGTGTCGCGACGACGTTCGGGGATGTTGGCGGGCGGCTGAGGACTGCGGTATGACGACGGGCGTCGCCTGAGCCACACTGAACGCCTAGTACAAAGATCCGCCCTGCGAGGGATGGGTGAAGCGTCCACTGTAGCATCCGCTGAGGGATCCCCTAGACTAAGCAGCCAGCCACAGTGGCTAGGTCGGCCCAGGGAACAAATCTCCGCCAACAGCTCCGGGCAACTTCAAATTCACCATCGCCAGCCACTTGAGCCAAGACAGGCAAGGCAGACTACTATTCCCACTTTCAACAATTGGTGTAGAGACGGCAAAGAAAACAACTACGACCACCGCGAAATCTCGTCTACGAACATCCACCGTTCTGAACTCGCCCACAATGGCACTCTGCACATCCTGCCGCCTGGCCCTCCGCCGCACTCTCACCATCACCTCTCGTGCGCGCCTCCAAACCACCGCCCGAACCCTCACCACCAAGTCCTCTTCCTCTTCCGCCGCCGTCATCCTCTCGAAACCCACCTGGTCCATCCGCAGCCTGCTTCCCTCATCCTCTACTTCCGCGCCAGAGCCCATCACGCCCTCTCAGCTACACCATCTCCTCCGCCTTGCCGCCCTGCCAATGCCCAGCACCCCCGAAGCCGAAGCCGCCATGATCGCAACCCTGCAGAGTCAGCTGCAGTTCGTGCGCGCCGTCCAGCGCGTTGATACCAGCGGCGTCGAGCCCCTGCGCGCTATCCGCGACGAGACGCCCGAGGCCCACAGGGAAAACGCTGTGGGGTTGGCGGATCTCGAGGACCTACTCGCTCGGGAGGCTCGCGTGGGGCATTACCAGCGGCCGAGGAGGGTGCGGGACAAGGTCGAGTCGGAGGCGGAGAAGTGGGATGCCCTGGGGACGGCGTCGCGGACCGCAGGCCGGTATTATATTGTCCAGAGCGAGAAGCAAGCAGCTGAAGGGTCAGATTGAATTTGATCACTCCACTCCACTGCTGTGCTTTGGCTTTCTTCGACCAAGTGTCGACGGAGTGGATAGTCAAGATATTCGGTGACTTGGGCAACACGGATTGATACCCCTTTGTACAACAGTTGCCGTGGAAAAAACGCCCAGTACCGAATACCAGAAGTGAATCTATCTATAGTCATGATGCTCGCTCGTGGTCCTTTTGCAATGGTATAAACCGCTCCTGGCCTATGGCTCTCTGTCCAAACATCTCACAGCGTCAACGTCAAACAGCATTCTATCCTCTTTCTCGATCATTAAAGCCATTCCTTTTGTCTTTTCAAGCTTTCCCTCGCATGACCTCCAGCTAAGCCTTAGTGCCCCCAGACCCGTCCTTGGGTTTCGGCTTCGGGATCTTCTCGTACGCATTTGGACTCGGCGCTCTCTTCTCCTTGCTCTTCTTGCTCCCCCTTCCCCGGTCGTGATCGTGGTTGTGCCCATGCCCGCAGCCTTGCTTCTTGTTGCCGGCCGGCCGCGCGCCTTCGGGCTGGGCATCGGAATTGGAATCGGAATCGGATGAGTCCGATGAGGACTCGTCGCTCGACTCGTCTACGGCCTTGGGCCGGTGGTAGATGCAGCATACTATAGATGAAATCATGTTAGAACCATGCAAGGAAGTTGCGAGGGAGAAGGCATCATCGCCCACCTTTGGAGCTCTTCCGCCCGAGGCCCTCGTTGTCCACCACGTCTTCGGCCCACTGCACCGACCGGCCGTTGGACTGGTTGGCGCCGCGCAGACGGAGGACCCGTGGTGCCGGCGTGCCAGCCTCGGGCTCGGGGTTCCACGTCGCCGGCTCCGTCTGCGTCTGAGACGGCGCTGGTGCGCCCTGCTGTTGTCGTTGCTGCTGGAGTCGCTGAGACATGATAGCTCGGTTCAGCGTGTTCGCTGCGGTTCCGTGAAGAGGATGGTGGTTGTGTTTTATGGCCCGCTGCCCTGTTTTGTACTGTGCTTCGTTCCTCACTTTTCACTACTCGGTGTGATGATAAATCCAAGGTGAAATAATGTCGTCGGCTTTGCGTTGCTCCCGTTTGGTTTGGTTGGGTTTGGAGGGGCACAAATTCTGGGGTTACCCCATGCGTCATTACCCATGGCCCGTGGTAACATGATCCCTGGAATGCAGGCACGGTGGCGATCTTTAGAGCGCTGGATAGGCTGTCATGTTACATGTAGCATGTTACTTCATGATGTTCATGATAAACACGACGTCTCTGTTGCACATATTTAGGTGCTAAGTAAGATGGTGATTTAAAGGTGTTCGTGAGTAGGCTTGGCATTTGTTACAAGGCTGTTAGTACATCCTATCTCTATAAGGTATGGTACACTCGCTTCTTTTACACTGCTTAATTCATACATCACCAGCATCATTAGTCCGACCTAGCGTTGGCCGTTCGTCGCTCCACCTTGTCCTTCTTCTTCTGCCCCTTCATGCTTCTCCGCGGTCGACTCCTCTTGTGCTCAGCTAGCACCCGCGGCTTGTTGTTCAGCCACCCGTTAATGGGCATACGGGAGCCGATGAATCGGCCTTCGGGGCTGAAGACGTCGACGGCCGGCCAGTTGGGTTCCGGAGCCGTGTCGTGCTCTTCGACAAATGCTTCTATTATCTCCCTCCTCCTGTTGGCCCGCTCGTTCCTGTCTCTTCGCGTGTTGTTGAGGTGCTCGTTCGTGTCCCTCCGCATGCTCATGATGTCGGCAAAGGGATCAGAATTCCTGGGTTCGTCCTGCTTCTCCTCGATGACTGGGCGAATCCGACGCACGGGGGGCATGGATGCCTCGACGTCTCGGGCTCGAACCTGGACAACCAACTCGACATAGCCAACGCCCTCAATCAGGATATCCGTCGAGAGAACCCTGAAGGGCAGTCGATCAACCTGCAATCCAACAGCATTTTTCCTCGTCAGCGGCCCTGCCCTCTTCCTCGTCACGTCATGATTCAGCTTAAATGTTCCCGCATGCTTCATCCTGTCGCCAATATTAGGAAGAACGATGCTGGGTACACCACGCGACTCCCGTGTTTGGTTTTGGAAATCGATGGCCTTCTCCGTTTGAGTTAGGTGCTCCTCGAGGGGAGTGAAGTTGTAGGCTAGAAAGACCATGTCCGGTGTCTTGGGCGTGATGCGGATTAATCCTCCACCGAGAATCAGCGACTTGCCCGGCTTTAGCGAGATCTGCTCGGGCACAATCCGCTTCTTCATGATCAGGGACTGTTGGTGCTCCTCCTTGACGAATAATTCAAGGTCGCTCCGAGCCAGCCCCGGCAGATCGATCAGCTCGCCCTTGCCCTTGCCAAAGGGAACTCGGATTGGCGATGCCGTCGTGCCTGGGAGCGAAGAGACGAGAGGCATCTGAGGATAGTTTTTTGCGGGCTGGAGAGGCGGCAGCAAATCTCCAACGTCCACATCCTCCCAAGGGTCTTCACCATTTTGCTCTGTGGTTGACTCTGCGTTGATAGCGTTTTGGAGGGGCGTTGATGCCGAGGTTCGATTTGCATCTTTGATAGTTCCCATCCTGCCCTTCGGATAGACGGCCTCGAACAGCTGACTCTTTCCAACGTTGACCTTGCCGACCATCCAGCCTGCACCGCCCCGCTTCCAGATGCCTTCTCTGAGATCCTTAGTCCACCATCCGCGCCTTGCACTGACGGCACTGACGTTGCCGAGACGTACCCGGCCACCAAGGCGGCCCAACGCATCCCGCAACACATCCCGCACCCAGGGCATCATCGAGTCCACGATCTCCTTAGTCGGGCCGAGCAGGTCGCTCCGCGTGATGATAAAGCTCAGCTCCGTCTGGCGATCCTTCATGTACTTGCCCGCGCGCGAACGCCGATTGCGTGTCCGCATTGGAATGTCGCCCAGCAGCACGTTCAGCCGCGGCATCAGAGACATCGGGAAGTCGGCGGCGTCGATGATGTGATAGATGTGGTTGTACTTATGCGGCGACTCCTCGATCGTCTCGCGCAGCGACTCGACCGTTGGATGGTGCATGGGCACCTTGGCCGTTTTACTCGTCGTGCTGTAGTGCTGGAGGTTGTGGCATCGGTCACATACAGGCTGCTGATCGGGAACGAGTGCTGTAATCGTGACAGTTAGCCTATGTAACGTTCTATGATTCCTCAAAACACAACTTACCGGCCAAGGCAGCGCTCTCCGACTCTCCGCTTGCTAGTAGGACGGAAGGGTCTAACCCCAACTCCTGCAGCATGCTAGGGTCCGTGGACTTAAGCACACCGTCCACGACAACATCTTCCTCGCTCTCTTTGAGCTTGAGCTCGGGAGCGCGGGGATGTAACCATTTCCTGACCCTCCTGCTCTCCAAGTCAAAGTACCCTAGCAGCTCCGGGTCGCTCGTCTGCGCAAAGGCACCGCAGCCCGTGCAGTTCATCGGGAGTCTCCTTTGGGGTAGTACGTCTTGGGGCTCATATTGTGCTGCAGCGTCTACCGAGGTAGGCGCAGGTACAGGCGCATCGTTGATTGTTGTCGTCGCTTCGGTGTGGTTCAGTCGTCGAGAGTAAATGCCCGGCCGTGAAGACGGAACCGCCAGCGCTGTCCTCGACAAGCGAGCAGAAACACCCACGGCGGGACACAGAAACAGCGGCACTCCCGAAGAGGACGATGCCTCACCGATGCTCAGCGCTCGGTTGAGACACCGTGCTGTCAATGTCCGATGCATTGTATTTTTGCCGTTGTCACAACGGACGACCTTTGCCTCACAGAGTTCTGGTCGTTAAAAGAGTCTGATCGGTGACATCGCAAAGAACTCCATCCAAAAATTCCCCACTTACAAGTCATGGCGCTGTACACGAGAGGGTCCTCCTCCCGCATGAGCCCGGGGCTCCACACCACCACCAAACCCCCGGGTCAACGTTCGGCCCGCTAAACCTCACACCAGGGGTCTGGCGGAATTTCTGGGTCCCCGACCTCGACTTTTCGAAGCCATTGCCGAGTTGACGACGAACGGCCAGAGCCTCAGATCGTGAGAAGTGGCAACGCCTTTTGGATTGGCGCTCAGGTTCTCAACATGAGGTCTCTAGGAGAACGGTTAAACTTGCTTCGCAAGGTACGTCAATTGGCTCGCCGAACCCAACGCTTGCTCCCCCCCCCCCCCTTCCAAAACGTAGAGCAGCACTAACAGTTCCTATAGAAGGTAGACACTCTTCGACGGCAAATACTCACCAGCTCCATCATGCTCACGCCTCACAGCTAATCAACGTACGATGCGGCCCCGGCGCTGCAATCCTCCCCGCAGAGGTCACTAGAATCCACCTCGACTTTGCGCGGACCTTGAACGGTGGCCACATGGGCGCCAGGTAGGTGGAATATATCCCCCACGACCACAACCACGAGCCAAACCCGGTTGAGTCTAACACGAAGCGACCAAACAGGAAGTTCTGGCTCGAGAACCTCCCCCGACTAAAGTACCACAACCCCTCGATTCCCATGATCGTCAACCGCCACACCCAAAACTCCCAACAGCCCACGCTGTCCATCTACCTCCGCAAGCCCGACGCCGGCGCGGCCCCCGCAACTCGCAGCCAGCCCGCCTCGTCGCGTGACAACCTGTCCAAGGCGGCGGCACCCGACGCCGACGAGCGCGTCGTCACCATCGACATGACCAAGAAGCACTCGTCCCACATCCTCGAGTTCGTCATCGCCGAGACGAAGGCCACCGTCATCCACCCCACCACTGACGAGATCCGCGAGCTGCAGGAGCTCGAGGCCATGCGCAAGCAGGCCGATGTCGATCGCGACCGCGTGAAACGCCTGCGCGAGGAGAAGAAGCGCGAGGAGGAGATGCTCAAGCGTGCCCGGGCTGCGGGTGGCGTTGCGGAGGAGGAGGAAGCGTAAATGAATGCGAGACGAGGCTGTACAATAGACGTGTAAAACTCGATGCTATATACATGGCAGTGTACTAGTTAGAACACAAAACCAATACCACTAACGTTGATATGTTTCACACTGCATGTGAGATTTCGAGCATCCCCGGGAAGCTGAATACGTTCAAATAATATCTCACCCCAAGTCTAGTATTGAAACTCATACACGCTGTTAATAACATTTCCTCCCAATATGCTCTCAGGAAAGGGTAAAAAGCCATCTCATGACATAGTCTGCTCCCTTCAGCATCAGCTGTAAATCTATCTGTATATGTGGCCTGCAGCCACCTGGTCAAAACTCCGGAAAATGATGTTGAGTCGTAATCTCGTTAAGTATAACAATTATTTTAGGCCAAAACCTTCGCTCTCGTGGACAGCCGTCCACAGCATCTTCTCCAACTTGTCCTTTGACTCGTACCGCGACAGAGATAAAAAGTTAAAGCATGTTCTCGCCATGGGAAACCTGCTCGCGTCATCGCCAAGGCAGGATATCTTAATGGGCAAGAGTGCGGTGCCCATGGCCGGGATTCGATCGCTGCCGGTGATGAACAGAAGCAGCTTTCGCTGGTCCTGGGGGGTAGCGGCCTGGAATGTCTCCCAAAACCAGCCAATGATGGGCTCGGATCCATCCGGCTTCTTGGTACCCCAGTTATCGTACTCGGCCACAGCTCTCAGGGAGGAGATGTCGAGATCTTCGTCTGAGCCTCGCACAAGCAGTTCGATCTCCTCCGGCCGGAAGAGTGACAAGGCATTACCTCCGCAAACCGTATAGAAGCCCCTTTTGAAGGGCTCGAACTGGCGTGTCACAGCGACATCGAGAACGTACCTTATATAAAGGTCCACGTAATCTCGCCGATTGCTGCTCGTCACTGGTATGCGTTCACCTCCAGGGCAGAGAGGAACTTGAACGGCGTTGCCGTACCTTTCCGTTTCAATGACAAAATCGAGACAAAACGTTGTTTCCACGTCTCCCTCGTAGTCTAACAACTGTCGCAATCCTCGTGCCAACCGCGGGTGGTATTCAGCTAGGTCCTCGAGAGTGTAACGCATTGCCGGCCTAGGATGAGCTGATGCGCCCGTGCCGTGTGTAGGAGCCGACGAAATTAGCTTGCGGAAGGCAAACGGCGGAAGAGCGACATCCAGTATAGTCGAGTTGTATATCGCTAGTCCCATGACTACACCAATCAAGAAGAACTGATCCGAAGTCTCGAATGAGTTCGGGTTAAACCAGCAGTACTGCGAGTCCTCGTCGTAGAGAAATAGCCCTAAGGAATGGTTAGTAGTCATGCTTTCACCTTTAGAGTGTCTCTGTCTTACCATGATCGGGGTTGAAAACCTCTCTAACGAGGAGTAGGAACCATTCCTTTCGCAAACCACCAGCGTCTATACCCTCCTCGCCCTTGAAGATGATACGGAGTCCCTTCTTGATATCCTCGCTGCCACTGCCGATAACCTCACTCACAGCCTTGAGGCTGTCATCGACTAAGCAGTCCCTTCGTACATCGAGCACTAGAAACTGATTAATGCTCCTGCGACTCATGATACTGTCAAAGAAAGCGTCCCGTGCTTTGCTCTGCATCTGGCGACGGGCATCATGCTCCAGGATATGGTTCTTGGCCCAGATGCTCAGAAGGAACGGGTATTGGCAGAAGGAAAACTTTCCCCTCCTTGCCTCCCAGTTCTCGAAATCGGCGACGAGGTCAGCATAGTCTATCATCGAGTTGTAGAAATCGCTCGTCGGGAGCAGTTGTCCCTGGGCATGAACTACATCTCGTACGGCACCGAGGTTATCATTGGCATTCGAGGATCCCTCGTCTCCACGTCGTAGATGAGGGAGGTTGTTGGCCGCAAACAAAAGTGCTAGGAACCGAGCGGAGGCCCTAATCTGCCAGTCTTCGGTGTATGTGAACTTCTTGGTGGGTTCCTTTGGCTTCTTTGACGAATTCGACACGTTGATCTCATCGTAGAGATAAGCCCCTGACCGGCCCTCATGCATCTGCGGTATGAGACCAGCAGTAATGTCCACTTTGACCTCGGGCTTCTTCTCGCTTTGACGCAGCATGCGGTACGTGAGGAAGTCTGCTACCAACTCCTTCGTCTTGACAAAACGGGGCAACTGGTACCTTGCGAACCAGGTAATTAGCTGGTTGTGGCACTCGATTGACGAGTTCGACGTCAGGCCAACGATACGTTTGATGATCCCCGAGTGTTGGCCAGACAAGGGCCCGGATTCCGGTGCAGGCGATCTCTTAGACTGAGAAACCTCCTTCTCAGCTGGCAGAGGCTCAATATCGGATTGAAGTATCCCTCGGAACTGCTGGTGGTCTCGGTGCAGTAGTGGGTTTTCTAAGATAATCAGGAGGAAACGTAACTCCGCCGGGTCTTTCAAGGGCAGCCCTGGTCGTTTGAGAAGCATTTCCGTTGCTTTGAGCAAAACTCTTCGAGAATGGTCCTGCGCATGTAGTAGGTCTCGCTCTACCATGTGCAGTTCCTGTTCTGTTAGCCCCTTGACCTCCTCCCCTCGAGACAGCTCCTCGTAGATATTGAACCATTCCTTTGCGGCGTTGGTGATCAATGAATACCAACTATTAAGGTCATCCCAGTGAATGTGAGGCGACCTTGTGCTGATGAATGGTTTGACGGTGCCACTATTATAACGGATTGGGGGTGACTTTGAAGGAGGCGTGACCTCTTCCTGCCCAACCGTCCACCAAGTCCCATTCTCGGCAAAATTACCCAGAAGCAGTAATTTCGGGTCAAGATCCCATACTCCATCATCCGGTTGAGGTTGCTCTCGATGCTCGCGGGGCTCCCGAGATTCGTGTGGCTCTCGGGGAACTCGGGGTGGTTCGCGTTGTGGAACAGGCGGCACAGGTATAACAGGTTTCCTTCTGACCGGTTCGCTCCCTACTCTTGAAGGGTGGCGTAGGTGATGAGCCACGAAAGACGAGTTGACACACTCGAATGTGCTAAAACAGGCAATGATGTAATCTTCCATAGGCTTAAAGATCCTTTTCGGGTCGTCGTCGGGGCCCCTCGACGGCGACCTTTGGTGTACTTTCGGCGCTTCATCGTATAGTATACCCCGTCCAGAAGGTCTTTCCGGGTATGATGTCGAGTATGGTCGGTTGATAGGAGTCGAGTTTGCCCGCAGAGGGTTCACTCGTAGTGTTGGTTCCTCGTCGAACAGATGTTGAGATACGCGTATTACAGGTGACATGTTGGGAGTTGGAGCGCCCTGGATTCCACCTGGATGTCCGGATCCTTGGCCATTGACTTGCATTCGGCTGCTAAAAGAGAGCTTGTTCATGTTTCGCGGAGCGGGTTGGGGCTCGGGGACACGAGGCGGTTGTTTAGCGAGTTTCTTGGTCAAGTGCGAACGGATGCATTGGTGAACAAGTCGTCTCGTATGTTCGACCGAAATGTATTGAACTACATCTTCCGTCAGCGAGGGTCTTCGTTAGATTATCGGAGCACCGTACTTCGTGGTGGAGTGGGTTGAGGGCTGGTGGACGGACCCTGGGTTGCATCACGACGCCATCTCGACCCTCCACTTCCTTGACTCTCGGCGGTCTGCGGCTCGACGTCGTTGACGGTCATGCAAATAGTGCACTTGAAGACCTTGAGCTCCCTGGGCCACCGCACGAGCGACCCGCACGTCATGCAGTTCCCGGTCGCAAAGTCCTTGCTTCCGGCCGGGCCGCCGCGGGTATGCGTCTTGTTGGCCGGCCGCGACGGAGGCGGCGTGGGCAGAGCGCCATCATCGTCAGCGAAGCCCAGGTCGGACGGCGGCCCGCCAACGGAGCTCTGCCGCTTCTTCTTCTTGCCGCTAAAGAGCGAGGGAAAGGGCTGGCTCATAGAGCGCGAGTGCTGGGGGCGGCGGGACCTGGACGGGCGCGAGGACGAAGACGAGGCGGCGTGGAAATCGGCGTCGGAGTCGCTCGAGTCGACGTGGGCATTGGAGAGGTCGAAGCGGCTGCCGAGCTCTGGAGATATCGTCGTGGATGTGTTCTGGGCGCAGTGGTGAATGCGACTGATTAGATCACCGGAGGAGTGGTTGTTGGGTTGGGACCCACGGCGATTCGACCAGGGAGCCATTTCCGCGGATCGAGGGTTGACGTCACGGGACGCTCCTGGCGGTTTGGTGATTTCTGGTTAGACGTGGATCTGACGATGATGCAGGCTGAGGTTTGGTGATGGTGGCAGCTGCATAAATATCCCCCAACAGTCCAAATGTCCAGAAAAAGTAAAAGGAAAAGACAAGAGTCAGACTCGTCAACGACTCAGGTGGTAAAAGCCCGAGCTGACGCCCCCAGGGGTTAATAAACGAACAGACAATGCCAATGCAATGCCAAAGACGCCTCGTACAAGGACAGCCGCGGCTGCGGTGGTGAAACACAGCCCGAGTACCGGAACCGGCAATAAAATAGTCTTGTGCTACCGACGCAGTCTCAGCATCCGTACGCTCAACAGTACAATCACCGACAGACGGGCTGGATGGGACTTTGCTGGGGCTCTGGCAAGTTATCTAGCTACCCTTTTTATCCGCTCCCCTGCACGGATAGATACTAGGCATACGATTTGAAGACTTGGCGATGTGGCGGATTGGATAGGTGCCGAGATAGCAGCGTGAGGTACCCGATTACACCGCTAGAGGGAGCCCCGGAAGTTCCAGTGGCGGGTCTGGAGGAATGGGCGTTTAAAGCACGTTGGAGCCATGGACGATAGAACCACAGGCGGACAAATCGTAGCGCGAAAATGACGAGAACGAGACGAAGACAGAGACAAACAAGACGATGTCGACTGGAGACGCCGCAGAAAACGAGGTCGCTACTGATGTCGCATCTCGTATTCACCACTGGGGTTGTCGACACGTGTATACGGACTTGACGGAGGACGGACACCCCAAGCTGATCAACTAACGCAACCAGGGCTCTCTAGCTGATGGCTCGAGAGCGAATCACGACCACGACGCTGTCCATAACTAACACAAACTCATGTGCGCGGCGTGTAGTCTACTCCGTAGACTCGCGAGAGAGCAGCGGTTGAGCGGCACCCCTGCGTCTTGGCACCGCTGTCAATGCTAAAAATGCCAATCGCAATCTCGTGACCAATGCGGACGGCCGAACGGGTACCTGATGCTAATCCTACCCAAATCCCACCCAATCCTGCCGGTCCGAATCCGGAATAGCACATTGAAACGAGTACGTTGAAACGGGCGCGTTTACGAATGCAAGCGATCAACCCGGATTCATCCAGTGCCAGGCTGCTTCATCCATCCCACCATATTGGTGACTGGTTCTGCGTGCTTAAAAGCCAAGCCAGTCTATCTCCACCCAATTGCGCCCTCTTCCGCCTAAAATTACACGCCTCAGAAAATGAGACAGACTATTACCGTAGCGACTCGACAAATTGGCACTGAATCCTTCAACGTTAATGCAGCAGATTGACCAATTATATATGATCCGATCTAACCTGTTCTAAACGTAGAACGGGATGATGATGACTAGCTAATCAAGGAGCATAGTTTCTGCCTTAGCGTTGAAGGATTCCGTGCCAATTTGTTGAGTCGCTACGGTATGGAATGTTTTTTATTTTATTCCAAATCCAATCAGCTTCTAGCAAGTTAATTATTTTCACTGTCATAGACTTTAGAAGTACTAATTGAAACAACGTCTAGAGGCCACATATCCGGTATTGTGGATTCATATCAGGTGCAGCATCCGTATGCGGAATACTGATTGATATTTTAACCAACCGACACAGCCGCATCCCCTGCGTTCACCTTCAGGCATATCTAAAGGGTGTGTGTACATAGTATTCTGTGGGCTCGTGCTAAACTTAGAAATGACAGCACATGATCCAAACACTCCTTTAGTTTAAGAGACGCTGCCCACTTTGCGATGCCCAGCGAAGACGTTCGGGAGTTTATTTGGGTAATCGTCGTGGAATATGTTAAGCTTAATTGTTGCGATAGTAAACCTAGTAATTAATAAATCTTCAAGAGCTAAACCCAGGCTTGAAACACTCCAATAACACATCGGGCAACAGAATCACAGCATGCATTAGACATAGCAAACAACATCCGTGCAGTCAGTCTTCCAGGTTGCCATAGCAATCTGCCGAGGTTCCCTTCCTGCACGACAAGATCAGCAGATCTCACCCTGAAGCCACGTGGAATTGTCTTGTCCCCGTGGTATGTTCTGCTCTTAGAGTCTACGAAAAAAAAAAGTTTACGTGGTCTACAGACTATAATGTTCCAGTCCCGGTCTTAGTGAAGGAGTCGTGCTCATAGGTAAGTACATAGTAGTCTGCTTCAGTTCAGGTCTCTCTTACTCGATTTCCGGAGAGGACAATATCTCACGGGACCGAACTAGGCCGATTCTGCAAATGAGAACGCGTGGAAATAATAACTCCGTACATGTGAATCTGGTATTATTCATCTTCCGGATATTCCATCTTAGCCATTAGCCTATCGAGGATTGCTTAGACTTCCTCCAGAGAATGACACTGGAGGTGCTGCTTGAGTTTGGAGGGGTTATTTCCATGTGAGGGGCAATTACTACCTAGAGCGGGAGCGGATAGTTCATTCAAACCAGCCAGGGTCCCCCGCCTCTGGTATGAGTTAGTTGGGTCAACCTCTTATTAACCTAATAAAAACAGGCGGGTGATGTCATGACGATAATCTAATGAGTAAATATGAGAGAAAAAAGGTCGATGCCGAGTTATCTGTTAAACAGGCGTCATCCTCTAGGGAAACTGTCTTTAAAGCGTGGGTAATACTCGAATTGTGATGAAAACATGCGTCTAATTGGGGGTCTTGATTGACTCCCTCAGTATGGTCCTCCCACAGTCCTATTAGTATCCTTTTGTACCTTCAACGCCAGAGAAGAAAAAAGGACGAAGGGGAAAACAAAACAAACATGATATCATATCGTATCGTATCATTTCATCATCAATCATCATGCGTGGAGCCGCCCCGCAAACTCCGGGCTCACGGCAATGACAGCATCCAAGTGCTGGACCGTGTCGTTGCACCACGAGCTCCCGTCCACACCGACTCCGACCAGCCTGACCTTATCGGATGGCGCCACCCCGTTCCGCGTCGTGCCATGCAGCGTGAAGTCGAACTGGCCCCGGACGATTCGCAACTCGCCGCGCAGGTCCGCCATGCGCTGGCCCTGGTCGTTGCGCAGCTCAAAGGTGCAGACACCGCCGTGGTCGAGCTCCACGGGGCTGGGGTTGTGCATCCGGAACGTTGCCGTGATGCTGTCGTCGCCCGACCGCGACACGGCGCGCAGCGACACCCGCGGGCCCTTCATGGCCTGGATCGGCATGTCGAGGTTGTAGTCGTAATGCGCCGTGAGGCCCAGCGCCCGGATCGTGCACGCCCCGTTCTCGAGCTGGAAGCTGGTGTCGTCGTCGACCATGATACTTCGCACGAAGGCCCGGTAGGTGGTCAAGTCGGTGATGGTGACCGTCTGCTCCTGCACTGCGACTTTGGCCCCCCAGAAACTCGTGCGAACCTCGGGTAAGGCCAGCTTGCCAAACGCGAAGCCGTTGAAGGTGAGGTCGAGGACCATCGGGCTGATGGTGCTGCTGATAGGTCCGGTGCCATTCACGCGGGTCTCGATGGCGAGGCTGAAGGAGCTGCAACTAGAATTAGCCCGAAGAGGTCAAGCAGGCACCAAATCGACGTGCTCACTCTTCTGTAGCATGTGAAATGCTGATTCGCGAGACATCGAGTCTGGAGCGATTGATTAGGCGCTGCAAGACAGAATCCATGATGCCAAGCGGTAGGCGGCCGAGCATGGAATGGTAGGTTTCGGGTTGGAGGATAGGCCGAGCATAGTCCTTGAAGAGGGCCGAGTCGGAGATGTTCATGATTGCAATGCCACTGCCCTATACGAGGGCCGTCTCTTGTTCCTTCTTCACGATGGCGGTGACGTGACGGGAGAGGGCTTGGGCGTTGGGCACGTGAGGAAAGTGAGGATGAAGTGAGATGAGTGAAGTGAAGTGAAGTAAAGTGCACTGGGGAGGCAGCAAAAAAGCATAGTAATGAAGGCAACCAGGCAGTACAAGGGTCAAAAGGATCATCGAGATGACCCGACTGATACATTATATGTCGTCCCTCGATCCCTCGAGACCCCAGCTTGCAGGGCAAACATCAGTGCATCACCTGCACAAACACGCACGCACAGAGACCGCGGGTGGGGGGGTTCTTGACGCGGGTCTTATTCGACTGGGACAGAGTGGCTGCGGACCAACAAGGCTGTGCGGACACATTCATGACATGGCCGGCGCATAGTCTCACGCGCGCATCATACGCGCAGGAGCAAGCCCCATCATCCTACATGTGCTTTACGCAAGGGCAGGATCAGGGCCCGAGCGTGGATCCTGTCGTCCAACGATTCGGACAGTTGGCGGTCGCGGGCGTTGACGGGATGCAAGGAAGCTGCAAAGCTGGAGGATCGAGGATCGAGGATGGATGCCAATCTATCTAGCATTGGCTGGAACCGCCAGACGGGACGCTTTCTGCATCGGCCATGATTCACCTCGCCTGCAAGTCGATCAATCCATCAATGGTGGGGCTGACTGTGTCTCAGCTGTAGCAAATAGCAAACAGAAATGCTTCAGCTGGGCCGACTGCTAGTAGTTATCATCATCTCGTCTCATGTCAGCCCAAACGTGTGGCTTACATCTACACGCTGGATTCAAGAGGAGGAGGAGGAGGGGGGTGTCGAAAACAGACATCGCAAAGGATCCGAGAGCGAGGGTTCATATTAACCAGTCACGCGGAAGAGTCCTTTTGGTTGGTTGCTGTAAGACACCTTGAGTAATATACCTGCGACGCATACCTAGTATCTCGGTGAAGATGTAAGCAGGCAACCTCTTAACCGCTTTGCCATAACACTAACATGAAATACTGCTGACTGGATGGACAGGACCCGTCTCTACGCTATCCAACGCTACTAGTAGTATATCATGCCACTTCATCTATTCATCCATCCACCCATCTGCCTTTCGGCTAAGTTGAACCTCCGTAAAGAAGTCTCAAACACGTACTGAATACGAAATGTCGTGCCATAGTGTGATAGTCCTACCAACACTCCACATATCAGATCACAGCTATGGGGAAGCGAGCAGATGGCGGTGACGGAACGTTCCAACGATAAGATCCCAGAATCATATTTGACATCCAATCTAAATACCTATGTCCTGCAGTCTACCGTGATACCTCATACCATTCATGCATGTACATGAACCCTCGTCGCCGAGATTCGATCCTTATGTAGATAGTGGCAGGCTGCTTCTGTATCGTAGCACCCCGAGCACCTCAGAAACAAGGTACTCGGGTGATCCAACTTGTCACAGACTTGTAGCCCTTAGTCAGTCTTCTCAGTCGCAGGGGTAACAGCAACCTTCTCTTCAACCTTGGCTTCAAGAACAGTCTCTTCAGCCTTCTCCGCAAGAGCGGAAGCGTCCTCGAATTTCTCCTCCTCGGCAGCAGGGGCCTCGTCAACCTTCTCGTCCACCTTCTCCTCGGGAGTAGGAACACCGTTTGTAGTTTCCTCAGGGACAGCCACGCCATTCGTCTCCGCCTCAGCAGCGGGAACCACATCGTCGAAGACAATCGCGGCCTTTATGGCAGTCTTGTCCTTGATGCTCTGCAACGCCTCGCCAAACTTCTCGAGCTTGAAGGTCTTGTTGACAATGCCCGCGGTCTTGACCTTGCCGGAGTCGAGGTAGTCGATCGTGGCAGCTGAGCATACCAGTTAGCACAACGCAGCAAGTTGTGGACTCGTAGACAACTTACGAAACATGTAGGTCTCGGAGAACGAGCCCAGAATGGTAATCTCGTCGCCAAAGATCTTAGATGGGGGCCATGACACGCGGTCTGCGCCGGCATAGACACTAGAGGGCGGTCAATTAACATCAAAAACACCTACAGAAATTCAGGCCAGGACATACCCGTAGACGACCAGAGTACCACCTCGTCGGACGTAGTTAATGGAGTCCTCGAGAATCCTGACAGAGCCGGTAGCCTCAACAACTGCCATTTCGTTAGCATCAAACCTGCGGTTTTATCGTCTGTAGCTCACCAATATCAAATCCGTAAGGGTTCTCCGCCCTCATCTGGGCAAATTGCTTGGCGGGGTCAGATCGAGAAAGCTCAATGTAGGTATCCGCAGCATCGAGACTCTTCGCGAGGTCCAACTTCAGACCGCCAGGCGCAGCAATGGTGACCTTGCAGCCACCATTTTGTCGCAGAAGTTGGGCGAGCATCTACAGGGTTGTTAGGAAAGGGTATTCGAAGAACAAGGAGTGAAGAGCACAGCCGTACCAGACCAGTGGGGCCGGCGCCGAACATCAGGACGTGTGATCCCAGCTTGGGGCGAATCTTCTCCAGACCATGGCACGCACAGGAGGCGGGTTCGAGAAGAGTGGCATCCACCCAAGAGAGGTTATGGATCTTGAAGACCTTGGCCGCGGGGTAGGCACAGTACTCGGCGAAGCCGCCGTTCATGGTGACACCGTGGGCATTGAACTAGACATGGTCAGTCTCATCCCGTAATGGGAGAGGCAGTAGGGGCTGTCACTGACGTTCTCGCAGAGCAGAGGCTGCCCGCGTCTGCAGTAGAAGCACTCATTGCAGAGCTCACTGTTGTCGGCAGCGACACGGTCACCAATGGCGAAACCCTTGACGGACTATACACTTGAGTCAGAGATGGAAGCGAGAAGCACATGACTTTGAGCACCAACCTTGCCAATTGCAGCGACCTCACCGACAGTTTCGTGGCCGGGGATCAACGGGAACTTGGCGATGAATTCACCCTCATGGATGTGCTAGTAGCACGGTTAGCCCCTGGTTTTTTTGGACCATGGTATATGTCATCAGTAATCACCAGATCTACCATCACGGATCAGCTAAATAAAGGCCTTATATCCCCGGGAGACAGGGCGGACTTACCAGTTCCACAGACGCCACAAGCCTTGACCTTGACCAGAACATCGTTGTCTCGCATCTCAGGCAGCGGAACCGTCACGATGGAGAAGTCTTCGGGCTTCTCATACCTGGACGCATAGTGGGACGACATTAGCAACCCAGGTTCGCATAGAGGCTAAGTGGTATCATGGGTTTGAAGAGCCGAGCGGTCATGGAACAACAAGCGCAGGGTCATCTTGATGGATAGGTCGCCCACGTTTATATATCTAGGGTACCCGGCACATACAAGAAGGACAGACGAACCTGAGAGCCTTCATCTCTGTGGGAAGAAACACCATCTTGGCTATTGCTCTGTGCTTGAGACAGATGTCTTGAGTTCAAGGGAGGGATGGTAGAAGAGGTAAGTAACTGATGGGAGATGGTAACGTTATGGTAGATGCTGATGATGAATGTTAGATGACAAAGGGAGACAAGACAAAACTCATGGGTCTATAGGGAAGCCCGGGCTTACTGATATAAGGGAGAGGATGAGGGAGAGGAAGCGAGAACGAAGAGAGGATTGTCGAGGAGAGAAGCAGAACCGAACGGGAAGACGACTGAACGAGAGCGGGTATTTCAACACATGGACGACCAAGCTCACCCGAGGGGAGAGGGAAGCAGACGGACCAGGACGCAGCCCCTGGGCCTCACTCACGCCTCACGCCTCGCACGACACGACACGCACTGAGCCACCGAAGGTAACAAGACGACATCCCGGGCTCCCCAACAGGTGAAGCAAGCCTCGATCTGCCAAGGCCCTTCCCGGCGAGAGGGTTCGTGCTGTCTTCCCCCACCCGACGGAACACGCCCGGCACGCGGCTACACCATCGCCCAATCTTGGCAGGCCGCAGTGGGCGCTGGAAGCGGACAACATGTCACCTCATGGCAAAGCTCAGGCCTTCTTCCCCAGGCCACTATCCCCTGATCCCGTCCGCGTCGCCCTCGGCCTTTTCGACCGCCGTCATGGGCGTGCAAAAGGGGGGACGATTGCGGTATCTGGACGGTACCCTCGACTCAACAACACGGCCTTGTTGGATCTGGGGGTTACAGAGTACGCACACTTGAATCAGCCGGTCTGCAAGTGTATGGAAGAGGTCAGCCTCCCACATTTCCCCCCCGCACCGATGACGATGTAACTGGGTAGCGAGGTGAGGGATGGGTATGTTCAACTGCGGCTCATCACTCATCCCATGGAGAAATGCTTGGCTTGGGTTCACCGAGAGAGGGAAAGGGGGAATGGACAACGGACAATGGCCATCAACAAAGCCAGGAAACCCAGGCCACACTCACACTTCCCGGTCTCCTCTCCCCCAGCAAATGCACCAACACCATCAGTGCATCACCCGAGCGGGCGGCCGTCTAGTTTCTAACCGTTGCCCGTTTCGCCCCCAGATAACCGGCCTGTTGGACGTCGACTGTTCCCCGGGCCGCTGTGAGTGGCGCGGGACGCCGCACCGCCATCCGAGCAGCTGGTTCCAGACTGATCGAAGCCTCAAAGGCGAACGAGGTGTGAGGTCTAGGTCTACTCCTTTACCGAGTCTACGTGGGTTGGCGACGTAAACCTCAGCTTCTCCGTTGTCGAGCTGCCCTGGTTGGATGGTTAGATGGTTGGGTGGTGCGGGCGCAGGGGTTGGGCTCCTCTCACCGAGAAACGAGGCTGCGCTACAACCCTGCTTAGACGTTGTGACCTGACCAGAACTGTGTTGAGGTGAGCTGTCGCGGCTTTGGCGTTTCCTGCTGCATTTGCATATCACCGAGCACCAGACTTAGGTGTAAGCTGCCGTCTCAACTCCAACACCTCAAGCACTTCTTACAACTCAACAAGCTGCAAGCTCGGCCAACAATACACCGTCGCTTGACCTTGGCTAGCTAGCTCATCCCCAGATCCATTCGATCAAAGGGACGTGCTGCCAGCACGGAGTCAGTCTGGAGATGAAACCCTCTTCAAAATCCCAAAATCAGATGTAAATAGGGTCCCGGAACGGATCCGCGCCTTATCTCACACTTGTGGCGGCTCCGCGAAAAGAACGTGTTTGAACAGAGCATCTGACGTAAGAGTCAACCCACTCGCTCGACTTCAGTACTGTATTAGGAGACGCCCCAATTTGCGTTGGATTATTACCCCGAGCTTTACCAGGTTAACCTATCAATCAAGACTCCAAAGGCCTAGACACAGTCCATTCACCTTGTTCTCTAACCCGAGCGCACTTCTTGAATATTCCCTCGCAAGCGAACCTTGCGACTGTGAGCCGCAACAAGTTTACAAATACTAAGCCGTACCAAGGTACCTACGGGCAGACCTATTCCGAGGTGAATGGCATCACGCACGGGTCTCCTCCGTTGGCAAGGTGGATTCTCGATAGCACACACTTTGTAGCTTGTATAGTTGGTCATTCACATATAACTGGACGACATCTGGACATCTCACGCATTCCCGAGCACTTATTCTCGTTTGACGGCAAAAAGAACCCTGTTGCAAATGAATTCCGAGGATCTAAACCTCAAACTCCCACGGTGTCTCCCACGCAACCTCTCACGAGCGGACCCATGGTGAAATTTGCCCTCCCTTTTTTAGAGTACATGTCGATACCGTTTCGCCATGCAGCTCAATTGTGCAACCACCCAATGGAAATGGGTTCGTTTAAGAAGGAGGAGCGGCGCCACGGCCACGGCCGAATCCACCACGGCTATCCAAGGTGTTAGTGTTTCGCACTTAGACACTCATTTCATCTTCATCCAGGTAGGAAAACTCACAACTGAGGGGCGAACTCGCCGGGAGCACCACCCTCCTTGCCCTCGCCAGCATCGCGTCTTCGGTAACCACCCTCACGGTCACCGCCACGGTCACCGCCACGGCCACGGCCAAAGGGCCTTCGCTCGCGCTCGCCCTCGCCGAGCATGCCACGGGGAGGGGCGTGCGATCGTTGTTGCTTGATGTGGGTGGCAGGAACGATCTCAGCGGGGAGGTGGAGCCATTCGCGGAGGTAGTCGAGACCCTCGGGGGTCAGCGTGTAGTAGTAGTACTGCCACGAGAACTGAGTCTTGACATAGCCGCGGGAGTTGAGCGACTGGCAAGCCTTGATAACGAACAAGTTCTTGGTGTCGATATCGGGGTGCTTGGGGAGGTTGAAGTCCTTCTGCGCGACGAGGACACCCTCTCGGAAGAGGTACTGGCGACATTGTCAGTCTCAGGCAATCCGTCAAGCTCGTCGTTCGGTAATTACCTCGTGGATCTTCTTTCGGTCGGCCTTGGGAATCAACATCGTGGCGGTTGTGCTGCTCGAGAGGCGATGTTGGAAGGTGGCAGTTTTCGGAGGGATGAAGTCAGATCTCAAAATGGATAACTTTTGTGGGCGGAAACCCTACTGAAATTCGGCCGTAGCGAAGTGGGGTGGCTTGTGCGGGCTGTGGCGGGCTAGTCACGTGTCGATAAGCTACAAGTGGTATCTTAGCTTTGTGTGGCTGATACCGTGCTACTAGTAGGCTCCGATGAGGACCCGGCGGGCTGGCTGTGTTCGTTCATAAAGCGCGAACCACCCAACAGAAATCTGCAGAAAGTCGTGACTGTGTTTCATCCTTCAAACAACCCTTTTTTTCTCTCTCAAATACCCACCCTCCTGCGGAATCATGTCTCCACGCAATTTGAACATACTGGTCACCAGCTTCGCAGGTCTCGGCCTGCCACCGACTTTGGTCCTTCCACTTCCCTCATCAACGACGATCACCGAGTTGCGAAACCA
The DNA here is from genome assembly GCA_003385265.1 of Neonectria hederae. Taxonomy (NCBI): domain Eukaryota; kingdom Fungi; phylum Ascomycota; class Sordariomycetes; order Hypocreales; family Nectriaceae; genus Neonectria; species Neonectria hederae. The sequence continues at coordinate 40,706 of QGQB01000104.1, forward strand.
AATCGACGAGCGATTGCCAACTACACAGTCCAGGCTCATCATCACGACCATATCGAACAAGCAACTCCCCGTGGAGTCAGATATTCCCATTTCCGACTACCTCTCGACTATTCAGGATGACTTCTTATCATTGCGACTTGTCGTGCCACTCTGCGGTGGCAAAGGTGGTTTTGGATCTCAACTACGCGCGGCTGGTGGCCGCATGTCATCACGGAAGAAGAAGAACCAGGAGGACCATGGTTCAAGCCGAAACCTAGATGGCCGACGTCTACGCACTGTGAACGAGGCTAAAGCGCTCGCGGAGTACCTCGCCATCAAACCCGAAATGGAGAAGAAGGAGAAAGAGAAACGACGTGAACGATGGGAACAGATCGTGCAAATATCAGAGCAAAAGGAAGCCGAGATCAAGTCCGGGAGCAAGGGGCGCATCGACGGCAGATGGGTGGAGGACAAGGAGGAGAGCAGCGAGCGGACAAGGGATGCGGTTCTATCCGCCATGAAAACCGGCAAATACAAGGACAACCTTTTGAGCACATCTCACGACTCCAACTCTACGCAACCCAGCAACGACCAGTCCGGTTCAGATGAGGAAAAGGGGACCTCGTCACAGGAGTCAACACTCCCGCCAGAGGAGAATAAGGCCGAAAAGGGAAGGGCGAAGAGTTTCTTTGGGTTCGACGAGGATGACGAGTTCATGAGTTCAGACGATGACGATGCTAAGAACTAGTGGTGGATTGGAGCATCTCGATTATGTCGGGATTTTGTCATTTTAATGAGGGCGGGTCAAGTTAGCCAATCGCGACGTGCATTTTTGGGATTACGGCGCAAGGGGATCCTGGATGTTTTCTCAGGAGTTGGAACTGCTAGTGCTTCCGACATGAGTAGTTCACATGATACCAAACCATGTTTTTACTGAGTGCACATGACCGCCATGCATCCACTTTAGATTCACAGTCAGACGGTCTTTGAGGCACAGTCGATAACATAGCCAATCTCTTCGGGGGGTTGTCTACAGCTGGCCAAGAAAATGATACAATTGCAGCGCGTCTGCCTGTCTCATCTATCAACTCCACTACTCCACCAACACTACAGTTACAGCTTAGACATCCAGCTTAACGGGAAAGCTACCAGCCTCTGTGAATTGCGTCAGCCGTGATCTTTCGTTACGGGTTTAAAATGGTACATACCACGCTGCTCGTCCCATCGAGCGTACCAGCCGGAGGGGCAGAGAGAACGGTAAGCGAGCCAGAACTAAGTCTCAATTAGCGACCCGAGATCCATTGGGAGCAATTAACGACATCGCGTACCTGGCGGCAAGGCGCAAAGTCTTCACCCTTGGCGTTAATGCATTTGTGGTAGTCGACGTAGTTTTGCCAGCAGTGCTTGGTCTGGTTCTGGTTGGGGAAGCGGGCATCAGTGCCTAAGAGACGTCAGAATGGACCGTTCCAGGTGATGCGAGCGCAATTGAGCGTCGCTCGGGCGGCGGATCGTCGTCGATGGTCGGTGTCGTGGGTTGGGCTTACCAGCTGCGCGGAATTGTTAGCCTCGGGTTCAAGATCAGGTCATTTTTGACAGCGGGATTATCGGCCTTACCAGTGACAAACTTGAAGGGCTTGGTGACAAGCTCCTGACCGTCCTGACCGTCGTCCGACATGGTGAATTGATTGAGGAATTGGTCTTGAGGAGGGGAGATGTATCTGCGAAATGACGGCGCGAGATGGGGCACGGTGGGTTGGATGGGAGGTTGATGCGTCGACGTTGACGGCTCGAATCAGGTGGTTCGATTCCGGAAGCTCGATGGGTGCCTCAGGCCGTCACGGGCCAATGGGGTAAGGCACCCACCGCAATTGGTGGGTCCGATGGCAATTGCACATCAGATGTTCGGCCAACTCCAAACACTCCTCCCAAGGCCGAGAATTTGCAATTGAATCACCACCTCTGGACCTCCAACAGACCCTCTCCACTCATCAAGATGCGTTCCACCGCCGCTCTCCGAATGTTCAGGCAGACGCCTCGCATGCTGCGACCCGTTCCTGTAAGTCCAATGCCATCGCCTTCCTGTCTCGCCTTGGGCCGAGCACAGTACTGACCGGATATCTTGCAGAAGGAGGACCAGGCTGGTACGTGACCCAGAGCTCCGTCGACGCTCATCGAACGATTCGACACACGACGACAGATAAGACCACTCAATGGCAAGCGAGCTAACCCGCCCCAAGGCCACACCATCTCCCAGCGACTCCGAAAGCTCAAGTCGATCCCCCCGGAGCTGTACCCCCTCGGTAATGCGACCACGGCTCCGTTGAGTCTTTTTTCTGAGCTAATCGTCTCCCCAGCTGTCGTCGTCGGCTTCGCCCTAGGTGCTGCTACCTACTCCATCAGCCGCAAGTTCATTGTCGACAAGAATCTCCGTCTTGCGCGACAGGGCCCTTCCGGACGCGCCGAGGAGCACTAAATGTGTTTGGGGAGTTTAGAACCTGCCGGGATTGTGCATTTGCCATTAGGAAGCAGTGTTATATATGTCAAAGAAAAGCAGGGTGTTCAATCAAGCATAACTCTTGAATATCTTTGGTGATGGGGCTATATAGCTCATGTCCACCACCCAGTAAACGTGATCACAATTTCTCAAAACGCCTTGCTATGCCAACGTACATGCTAATACGATACCCCAATTACCGTTCCATCACTCAAGTTTCGGTCCAGCGACGTCCAACCCCTCCAGTCCTTGCATAGGGTCGGGGCCAGTATCTGCCATCACCTTTGCGTCATCGGGTGCTGCATCCTCGGCCGCATGTTCGGCAAGCCAGCCCTCCTTGAGATGCTTTGTCAGTACGGAATGTGTTCGCTGTTAAGGGGTCAAACTCACCTTTTCCCAAACGGCAGTCTTGCTGCCCAAGCCTTCTTCCGCGCTCTTGGGTGCTTTGGCTTGTGAGACTTTAAGGACTCTTCCGAAAAACTCCGACTGATCCATATTGTCGATTGCCTCCTTTGCATCTGCCGCGTCCTCGTACTCGACATATGCAAAGCCTCGGTGAGGCTCTATGGAGTTTGGCTTATCCGTCTTTGGGACTTTGACTTCGACAATCTCCCCGAATGGGATGAAGGCATCCAGGACATGGTTCTGCGTGGCCGTTTGGGAGAGTCCACCCACGTAGACCGTGGCTTTCCAGCGCGTAGCGTCCGTCATTGCTGTCAACGGAGAATAAATCAAGGAGGTCCAAAATGAGGTGGTTTTTGTTTTAGTGGCAGCAGAGAATTGTCCTTCAACTTATTGTAGCACTTTCGTGAGCTCTCAAAGCATCCAGCCGTGAAATGTTCCCTGCGAGTTCACGTGACCGCCTAGTCCACCTTCAAAGCCACTCCAAGTTCGTTGTCTAACTCTTGGATACCTGGATACATTTTCCACGGGTCTGATTTAAATCATACTTTTTTTGATAGAATTTCAATTAAAAATTTCAATTAAACCAACTTGCATCATTGACAACCATGGGTGGTCATATCGAGACCAGGACTACCATCACAGACAAGACAGCCGGAACAAGGGGTGCGGTGTGAAAGTAATCTCAGGGATACTAGAAAACGAACAAAGAGGAAACTTTCAATTTTGATCCAAATCCAACAATATCAACCGACTTCACATCGGTGTAATTTATGGCTGCTTTTCTTCGAAGGAAAAGTCCAAAGTCAGTATCTTTGCGTGGAGTTGTTTCATCACTCAAAAGCGCAAGCCTGACCATTGCCAAGCACGAGGGACAGGCCGACTAAGAATGGTAAATTACATTCAGTACTAGCTCAATACTGATTGCTCAAATTTTTCAAATAACCTATTTTTATTTTCGCTGAATAAGTACGGAGTAGGTAGTACTTTTTTTGAGCTGCCAGCCTTATCACGGGCTTCACTGGATGAGAAGACATGATGGCTATTCACGTGACATGTTACCCACCTTCCCTTGTCACCTTAGGGGGCACGGACATGTTGGCGTCGAGAGCTCAGGAGTTGTGGGAGGATAGCCTGCAATCTGGCATCATACCTCCCGGTTCAAGACACCTATTCGCCCTCGCCCAGCTTCACCCAACGCTGAAGCTTCTTCTCCCGGGCAGAGGCAAGAAGCTTCATTATTTTGCCTGGCTTTACCTCAGCCAGCGCTGTTGAGTTCCATCTTAAGCAACTTCACCGCCACACGCCGACGCCTCCCCGAATACCTGGCCCCTTCGTCGCACCAATCCCCCCGCCATCACCACCATGGTGCGCCTTCGAGATATACCCCGAACGGCCGCCTTTGCCTGGTCACCGGATGCCGGGAACCCGTTACTGGTAACCGGAACCCGCGCCGGCGCTGTCGATGTCGACTTCTCCGACGAGAGCAAGCTGGAGCTATGGGACCTCGCTCTCGACGACCAGCGACAGGGGCTCGAGCTCCAACCTGTTGTTAGCATCAGCACCGAATCTAGGTAGACACTCAGCATGATCGCAAACCCGAAGGCCGTCCTATTAATCAATTGAGCAGATTTTACGACGTTGCCTGGAGTCCTCCCGATGACAACCACCCGAAGGGTATAATTGCTGGCGCTCTCGAGAATGGCTCCTTGGACATGTGGGATGCCGCGAAGCTAGTCGCTGGAGATTCCGATGCCCTGATCTCCCAGACTGTGAAGCATACCGGCCCAATCAAGGCCTTGCAGTTCAACCCTTTGAAGCCTCAGATTCTCGCCACTGCTGGCGCCAAGGGCGAGCTCTTCATCTACGATGTCAACGATGTCGCAAACCCCTTCCGACTAGGGAACGCCCAGGCCCGTTCCGATGACATCGAGTGCCTCGCATGGAACCAGAAGGTTTCTCACATTCTCGCCACTGGTGGATCGGGAGGATTTGTTACTGTGTGGGATTTGAAAACGAAGAAAGCTTCCCTGACTCTCAACAACAACCGCAAGGCCGTCAGTGCCATCGCTTGGGATCCCGAAAACTCTACGAAGCTTCTGACGGCAACTCCAGATGACAATACCCCTGTCATCATGCTTTGGAATCTTCGAAACTCCAATGCTCCCGAAAAGACCCTCCAGGGTCACGAGCAGGGTGTTCTATCATTGTCTTGGTGCCAACAAGACAGCGAGCTGCTGCTCTCGTCTGGCAAGGACAACCGAACCATAGTGTGGAACCCTCGCACGGGAGAGCGTTACGGAGAATTGCCCGAGGTTACGAACTGGACTTTCCTTACCCGCTTCAACCCTCATAACCCCAACCTGTCGGCGACTGCCAGTTTCGATGGTAAAATCACGGTGCAAACACTTCAAAACACCAACCCCGACACTTCCAAGGCTGCAGCGGAGAAGAACCTAGATGATGAGGACTTCTTCCGTGCCGCCCAGGACCAGCCTCAGGATGCTTCGTGGTCGTTGGCCAAGGCTCCCAACTGGTTCGAGCGACCCATTGGTGCATCCTTTGGTTTCGGAGGCAAGCTCGTATTGTTCAAGGCGTCCCCAACCCAACCTGGCCAGAAGCGGTCTTCGAAGATCTTAATTTCTAGCTTCTCTGTGGATACCGAGGTTTCTTCTGCCACCGAGAAGTTCCAAGTCGCTATGGCCTCTGGTGACGTGTCCACCATTTGCTCGGAGCACGTTGAGCAAGCCAAGACTGAAGAGGAGAAGGCTGACTGGAAGGTCATGGAGACTCTTGTTGGAGACAACCCTCGCGGCAAGATAGTGGACTACCTCGGCTTCAGTGCAGAGGATCTCGCCAATGGAGCAGATGATCTGGGCGAAGATAAGGAAGAGGACGACGACGATGATGATGAGGAGAGTGTTGAGGTCAAGTCTGACGCAGAGGCGGATATAGAGAAGGATGAGAAAAAGAAGAAGCGTCTCTCGACCTTCTTTAATGGAGCTGAGGGTGAAGGTGAAGAAGATGACTTCCTTGCTGAGATCTCTGCCACGAAGGGCGCCAAAACCGATAACCCCTTTCACCTATTCAGTGATAGCGATACTTCTATCGAGAAGAAGGTCACGAAGGCTCTGATGCTTGGTAACTTTGCCACGGCCACTGATATCTGCCTGAAGGAGAACCGGATGGCAGATGCATTCCTAATTGCCAACTGTGGTGGTCAGGAGCTTGTGGACAAGGTTCAGTCAGCCTACCTAGCACGCAAGAGCGGCATGCCAAGTTATATGCGCCTCCTTGGGTCAGTCATCAACAAGAACCTCTGGGATGTTGTCTACAACGCCGATCTAGAGAACTGGAAGGAGACCATGGCAATTGTCTGCACCTTTTCCGATCCCACTGAATTCCCGGATCTTTGTGAAGCGCTCGGGGACAGAGTCCACGAGCAGGGGCTACGCAAGGACGCTTCATTCTGCTACCTTGTTGGTTCGAAGCTCGAGAAGGTTGTGTCGATATGGGCTGCGGAGCTGGAAGAGGCAGAGCAGGCTGGTGTGCAGGAGCCATCCGGTGACTCGACCTTCTCTGTCCACGCCAAGTCGCTGCAAAACTTCATTGAAAAGGTCACCGTCTTCCGTCACGTTACCAAGTTCGAGGATGGCGAAAAGGGGTTGACCTCGGATTGGAAGCTGTCGACCCTGTACGACAAGTACACTGAGTATGCGGATATTCTTGCCGCTCACGGTCAGCTAGAGGTTGCTCAGAAGTACCTCGATCTTCTGCCGTCCAGTTATCCCGCTGCAGAACTCTCTCGCAACCGCGTCCGGTTGGCGACGACGAAGAAGACTGCCCCTCAGACCAATGCCAGAGTGCCTGCGTCGGCGACGCGGACGTCGTCCAGGATGCCACCGACAATGGGATACCAACCTTCCCAGCCTGTCCCTGCTTCGACCGCCTCCAACCCATACAGCAACCTGAGCCAGAACACTGCTCCTCGCGCAACCACCTCATTGCCGGCTCAACAGTACATACCCCCTGCGAACCCTTATCAGCCCCAGGGAGGCTACGCGCCGCCAGCTACTTACCAACCACCTGCTCAACCTGGGTTCGGCCACCCCACCGGCCCTCCTCCGATGTCAGGACCCCCTCGGAACAAGACTCCGTTGGCGCCACCCCCATCGAAGTCTAAGAACGTGGACAATTGGAACGATGTCCCCATCGTGACCAAGGCCCCATCCCGGAAGAATACTCCTAGTGTTGCCCCGATTACTTCACCTTTCCCAGGACAGCAGAGCGGTTCCTCCCTCCCTCCTCCCCCTGGGTCTCCTTACGGTCAGCGAACTGGGTCTACGCCTCCGCCTCCCCCGCCCAAGGGACCGGCACCTCCTCGAGTTCAGTCCCCCCTAGCCGGGCCTCCCCAGACATTCCATGCTCCTCATCAGTCATTCCAGGCCCCTCCTCCGCCTACAAGTGCTCCCAACCCCTACGCACCTCCTCCTCCCGCTGCTGGGGCCGGTCCCCACATGCCGAGCGTTGTTCCACGAACAGCCTCTCCGTACAACGCTCCCCCAGCTGGGGCTCCGCCTTCCAACAGATATGCACCAGCACCCTCAGCACAGCAGCAGTACAATCAGCCACACTCATCGATGCCGCCTGGAAACCGACCTCCGCCTGGAGGCTCGTTCGGAGCTCCGCCCCAGCAGTCCACTCCCCATAACTCGTACGCACCATCCCCATACAGCGCCGCTCCCAGCCAACCATCTGCACAGCCAACTGGACCTCCCACCGGACCTCCTCCCATGAATCGGACGGGACCCCCATCTGCCGCACCCTCGCAGCCGATCCAGCAAGCCCCTCCTCCGGCCAAGGCAAGACACCCTGCTGGTGATCGATCGCACATTCCCGCAAATGCTCAGGGACTAGTCGATATTCTTAGCCAGGATATGCAGCGAGTTGCCTCCAAGGCACCTGCCACCTTTGCGCCCCAAGTCAAGGACACACAGAAGCGACTCAACCTGCTCTTTGATCACCTCAACAACGAGGAACTGGTCCAGCCTAGCACAATCGAGCAGCTAACTCATTTGGCCTCGGCTCTTAACTCCAAGGACTACGATGCAGCCCACAGGCTGCAGGTTGAGATCCAGCGGGACAAGACCGAAGAGTGCGGCAACTGGATGGTAAGAATCAACCCCCTTTTAGTGCGACGTCGTTGCTAACTCGAGATGTAGGTTGGTGTGAAGCGACTGATCAGCATGAGCAAGGCTACTCCGTGAAACATGCGTAGGGCTGCGTAACAGTATGTCTTAATTTAGTTGGCCAAAAGATGTATTGTCCGTAGGCATAAGGGGGTTGAATAGTTGTGGCTCAGGCAGTATGACAAGAGATGACTCACGACGCACGCCTAGGCAGAATTGCAACTAGACTAGAAAACTATAGGACGAAAACTACTTAGGAAGTGTTTGGTGTGTTGTTGCAATTTGTTGTGATTTTTGGTGGCTTTGTAAAGTTCTCCAGTGCGATTGTTTCGTCTGAAGGCACCTTGGTCTGCGCACGCGCATGACTTTGTTAGAACCGCCCTTTTTACTACCTCGAACTAAAGTGGGAAATAAATCAAGACGACATAACCATCCTGGTTTTAATAGTTTGCTTACTCATTGCGTCTGTTCATTTTAACTGTTCCTGGGTATCTCTAATTGGTACTTATAAAGCATAGCCAATCTCGGCCGGTGTATAGGGTAGCTGCCTTTGAATTAGAGAGCAAAACGAGGATGTCAAGATGCATGGACCAGCTGTCAACTGCCAGCTCCCCCGTCTCCACTAAAGACACCACATCATCGCCACCCACTTCCAGGTGCAAGGCCAACCTCAAACCACCAAAATCGCCCGCTATGACAGAGGACGTCCTCAGCCCCGAAGATGCTGCTGCACAGCGAGCCTCGGAGCAGGCCCGTCTGCGCAAGGAACGCCGCGAAGCCAAGATCAAAGCCGGCGGCTCTGCACGGCTGAATAAGATTACTGGAGCAAGCGGTGGGATCCCTCGTGGTGAGTTGTCGTGTCTCCGTCGAGCTGCAACATGTTCGCTGACTCGGTGTTTCTCGCAGACTCGGAGCCTGTACCGGTGTCATCGACTCTAGATCCGACCGCAGTGTCTCCGGCCTCGAATCCGGCCCCTCGGCCTGCACCCGCGCAGCCGCACGCGGACCCCGATGAGGTCGACATCTCGGAGCACTTCTACGAGCCCAAGAAGGCGGGCGGCCGCAGCATCCCCGGCGCCCCAAACATGACCGAGGACGACCTCCGCCAGATGATGCTCGGCTTTGAACGCGGCAGCGACCCCCGCCAGCCCAGCCCAAGCCCCGGCCCCGGTGCCAACCTCGACGAAGATCCCATGATGAAGATGATGTCCCAGTTGATGTCCGGCGCCGGCTTACCGCCCGGCTCCGCCTCGCCCTTCGCCGGCATGCCTGGCGGCATGAATCCCTTCCAGCCCGCGCCCGCGCTGTCCTCCACATCGACCAACATCTGGCGCCTGCTGCACGCGCTCGTCGCGTTGGGCCTTGGGCTGTACATCGTCATCCTGACGCCCTTCACTGGCAGCAAGATCGAGCGTGAGCGCGCCGCGCTGCCCATCACCACCAACCCGGACGACCCCTTCAGCACACCCGTCGACGCCATCGACGTCGAGTCGGAGCTGGAGCACCGCAAGCGCCTGTTCTTCTGGACCTTCGCCACCGCCGAGACGCTGCTCCTGACGACACGCTTCTTCCTCGACAAGCGCGGCCCGCCGCCGACGGGCATAGTCGGCACCGTCATCGGCTTCCTACCGCAGCCGATCAAGGGGTACATCGAGATCGGACTGCGGTATGCGAACATCTTCACAACAGTGCGGGGGGACATGCTGGCGTGTATCTTTGTGCTGGGTTTGTGTTCGTGGTTTAGAGGATAAGGGGAGATAGATGAGAAACGAATGCATCATGACTATGGAGTTGTGGTTTGGTACCCCCCCTCGTGTTTGATGTCCATGACGGCCTTGACGTGCTTGTGATGTGATGTGACATCCTCTTGTGAGCCTTTCGGGACTGATTTATTGTCTGGTTAGACTGTTCTGAATTATCCCGGGGGTTGTGCCCAAGGCCGTTAAATGAGTCGACAAGAATCGGCATAGAAGAGAAAAACGAAGCTGTGGGCACCTTCTCAAATTTGATGATCTAGAGTTGAAGATTTGGACATCAAGCTCTAGGACAAACTAGGGTTGAGAACATAGCACAATGGCACCTTGAGAGAGGCCGTGAAATGACGGCTCTTTGGTTATGTAAATAGCAAGACTCATTATGATTATGAAATACACCCGAAATGGGGTCGCTCTACTTTTTATATATAATATAAATGGCAACGGGTATCCAATGGATTAACTCAACTCCTCCCAACTCCGTTTTTTCTTGGAGCCAAAATCCGACCTACTTCTCCATGACCATCTTCAACAACCGCCCAAACACACCCCTCACCCGGCCTGGATTCTCCTTGACGCAGGTGAAGACGATGGCCGCGCTGGCGGCAAACACCACCGTCTCCCGCCACTGCTTGTCGAGGGAGTACTTCCGTGGCAGGAAAGTAGCCATGGCGCGGGGAGCGACGAACAGAGCAATGTCCTTGCGGCGGCTGGGCGTCTCGATGAGCATGCTCCAGCCGCAAGAGATGCAGCCGGCACCGACACACCACCCGCCATCGATGCGCTGACGGCACTCCTTAGAGTCCTCCAGGAGGTGGGGCCCGATGCGCGTACGGGTCAGACAGATGCTATAGTAGAAGAGAGTGATGAAGGTGCCGAGGAAGGCGGCGGAGCGGCAGGATGAGGCGATGGCGCGGATGACGGCCTTGCGAGAGGGGTTGCGCATGGCGAAGGCGAGCGTCAGAGGCAGATATGTGGCCATGGACCACTTCCAGGCGCGGCAGAAGCGGCTTATGGCATGGTACTCGCACGAAGGACCGCAGCCCATGTGGACAACCTCACAGGGAAATGGGATTGTCGTTGCAGGATCGCCCCATGCCAGGGGCCAGTTGAAGTCGACGCACATACCTTGCAACAGGGGCGCTTGCCCCGTGTCTTTGCCGTACTGGAGCTCTCCGGTCCGACAGCGGCGGAGGGCGTCGATGAGGCGCGGGTCGACTGAAGCGGCCGAGGTGATCCATTTGTTGTAGGTCCTCGGAAGGGAATCCGGGGCGTAGAACCAGGCCCACATGACCAAGCCGCTCGAGGCAGCAAAGACAAGGGGGTCGAACAGTTTAGAAACGCATTGTTCAGTCTGGAGAGGAGTCAACTGGGAAGCCCATAACGTAACGCGGTGGAACGGGACATGGACGACACTTACAACGGTCCACTTGTGTGCAGCTATACGACGGGCTCTGCGACGAGCCCATAGATCGCCGAGGACGACATCGAGGGCGCGGGTAAGGGCAAACAACGTCAGGTCTAGGGTTCGACCAGCAAGCTTGATGGTCTGGGGTTGGGTATCTGGAGGCGCGTTTGGTTTGACAGGCAGAGTTTTTATATACGCTCGACTCTCATATGAGTGGAGGATGCGAAGGCCATACCATGCGGCAATGAAGGTTGACAGCCATCTTGCAAGTCTATTGCACGGCTTGTGAGCATGGGTGGATGAGTAGAGTAAACTATGGCGTGGGAGTTTCCTACCTTAGGCGAGCTGCATCGCTGAGGCGTGTTGCAGCCTTGTCAGTGATGCTCTTCAGGGGTTCCTTCAAGGCACGTTAGCATCTAGTAGTGCTGAGCTGTCAGAGTGAAGACAAGTAAAGGCTAGCGTTTGGCAGTACCGGGGTAGCATCCGGAAGCCTACCGAGTCCAGCCGGGGTGGCGCATGTGACAAGATTCCATCATGGTATTCTCGAAAAGGGGGCCTTGTACCTGTAAGATGGTGCTCCCACCAGCCAAGACGGCGCAGAAAGTTGGAAAGCGCTGCAAGTTGAAGCCCATGCGCACAATGTGTTTGGCAGACTTGACAAAGGACTTGTCCTCGAGATCCGGGGAGAGTTGGTGGTTCCGCTTTCTCTTGGCAGCATGCTGAAGGACCAATGTCAGCAACCGCGGGGCGACGGCAGTGGCATAACCTAACAGGTAGGCCCGGATGAGTGGGCGGAGGATCTCGGGAACAGCATCGAGACTCAGGGGCCCTCTGCGGGAAGGATGCATAGCGAGAGCCATGACCGACCGACGACCCGACTACCTCATGCGGTGGCGGTTGCGAACAGGACTGTGGGACCTGCTGCCGGCTTGAGACGGTTGAAAGGGGCTAAATTGAGTGGCGGTAGAAATGGAAGAAAGGGGCCAGCTTCAGGTAGGCAGAGACTGGAGAGGTTCCTGGATAATGCGGAGCAAGTCAATAAAAAGACGGAAGCCCCTGTCGGCGAAGGGTGAAGAGGGTGTGGAGGAGGGTGTGTAAGAGACGAAGCGAGGACGGGATATGACAGCATGGCTGCAGTTGGCAGATCAGATGGGCAGACAGAACGGAACAGACAGAATAGACCAAGACAAGACAAGACAAGACAAGACAGACAAGGCAGACAGGGGTGTGTCCTCAGAGCCGGGTGGAGGACAGCATCAAAGGACAGGCACGGTGGATGGGACGATGTGATGATTGATGCTTGCCGGTTGTCGATTGACGATTGTCGATTGACGACAGAACCATGGACGATCCCGAGGTTTTACTGTGCGTAGCCGGGCTGTATGATCGTCGACAGGGCAAAAGTGACAGCTCGGGAGTTGATGCATGAGACTTTTGGTTCGGGACGCCGAGTTGTGGGGAACCGTTGCCATGAGCCTCGGCCTGGCTGCGAGGCTGCGGGACGGCGCGTGCAAGTTCGACGTCGACCACAGCCAGGGGCCGGACGCGGGAGACGGGGACGGGGCCATCTATCTAACCAAGCCGGGTAGGAGACCGTTACGGACGGAGTAATTCGTGTCGTACCCCCGGCCACGAGATGCCGCAAGTCGGCCCGGCGCTGGCTGAGCGGTGTCTATCTGGGGTAGACGAGGATGACGGCGGTGATGGTGCTTGACGATGGGGGATGGATAGTGGAGATACGTAAACTAACCTGGGCTGGGTTTGTTTCGGTTCTGGGGAACTGGGGAACCGGCTGGCCTAATTTCGGAGGGAAAAGTGTGGTGGCTGTAGGATGAGATGAGATGAGATGGGGAGGACGTAGAGAGGGAGACACGAGACTTGGCGGATGATGGCCGAAGGTGAAGATGTGATGCGCAGATCAGGGAGGCGCCTTGGGTTGAGGTCGGGGAGGGTGTCTGGGGCTGAATAATAAGGCGGGAGTGACTGAGCAAAGGCGTGTGAGTGTAAATTTCAATGCGTAGTTGTAGTAGAGCGGCGAGCAGGCTGTGTCCGTGATTGATTGAGCGAGCAAGTGAGTGAGTGAGTGAGTGTGATTGAGAAGTGTGAGGTTGACGGCGAGAAGTTAAATTGCGGCTGCGCTGTGTCTCGAGTCGGTTTTCGGCCTGGGGAATCAATCCATGGATCATCTGCTCACCTCACTAATGACACAATGGCGGGCAAGTTCCGCTCGAGCAAATACAAACCACTTTTTCCTGCAACTACGTAATTGAATACATAAAACGAGAAAGAAAAAAAGATCCATGAATAATAAACCACAAAGGATCGATCCAGGATACCAATTAGTGAGTGCATAATACAACATACAGGGGCCCACGTCGAATCTCGGTCCTTGAACGATATTTGGCTCGTTCTCCTAGTTCGTGGTGTCCCCTCATCATTCCCCAGAAGGGAGGAACTTTGCGGGATGGATCATGGATGGCCCCTTGTTCTTCCTTTGTTGGACCAGCAGTCTAGACTACCTACCCAATTTATTACTGTGCTGGACCGTGACGAGCCGAAGTTGGTCACGGGCGGGTCACGAGTTGAGATGAGGGAGGCCAGACCACGGGAGGCTCATTCGCGAAACCCATCAGCTCCGTTGCTTACTACTGAATAAGTTACTGGCGAATATGCGTCTTTAGAGTATCTTTGGTCCGCGTGGCAATGTCACCTGGGCATCTCTGCCTCTTATCTTCAATGCTACAGAATGACCTCGAACTCGGAGGCTTGGACCCATCAGCATCAGCAGCATCAGCATCAGCAAGGCCATCGTTTGCAAGTTGGCCACCACCTCATGTACTTCACTGTCTGGCGCACCTGCAGCCTTTCGCGCGGTGGGATCCTAGCCCTGGGAGCTGGTAGACTGGCACTGGCAATGGTATTCTAGATGTAGTTGGTTGGCGTCCAAGGCTTCGAAGCTGGGCGAACGGTGGTGGCGGAGGTGCCCGTGGAGCTAAATCGCACTTGCTCTAACGCTGGATTTGACAGCTGAGTCGCAAAAAGTTGGCGCAAGCATGTGATAGTTCCCTAGATGCATATTCGGCCTTTGGTGCAAACCCACCGATAGACGCTCCATGCCTGTATCGGGCCGTCCGGAACGACATGCCCATGGGCGCCGCAACAGGGCCAATGACAGCCGTAACAAGTCTGACTTGGTGTAGCATACGTCGTACTCTGTCCTGACCGGCGATGCAATCGATCAGGATCATGGACAGGAGGGGCGTCGCCTTGTTGGGTTGCGGGGGGCCTCGTCGAGCGATGCAGGTGACCTAGTAGGAGGGGGACAGGGCAGTGGACATGGCGCATTGTTGCTGATGTACCGTGTACACGGGACCATGTAGTGGTACAAACCCACATGGCTGGTCAGTGCTGAAAGTCCCGGATTGCTGCAACGCGCTGCCGCATTCGGCGAACCAGCGTCCACTTGAGCCCCGGACCGCCGCACCTCAAAGTACAGTACCTTCAGCCCGCCCCTGCTGCAATGTCCCTCATTTACTTGTCCACCGGCGCCGCCGTCTCCTCCACAACTCACACCTTGCTTGCCCACCACTCCACCATCTTCATTCAGACACCCGCACACATACACGCACACACACACCTCTCCCTCTCTCTCTCTCTCTGTCTCTGTCTCACTCTCTCTGCGCTTGACACTTTCTCCTCTGTGTTCAACGACGTCTTTAGCGATCAGCAACCCAGCACGAACCAGCAGCCTTGCCATTTGCCTAGGGATGCGGACGCAGATACAGGCAGGCCTGGGCGTGATGTGAATGCAAACACCTGCTTCTGCGCATGCGCCTCAACATCTGAACTCGCTCCTCCTCTTTGCTCTCTAATCCGTTGCCCTACCCACGTACTACGTATCCCTTCCACATTCTCCCAGCTACCGCTGCGCCTACTGCTTCTACTACTGCACGTCACCTTCGAACCCTCCTCTTCCCCTCAAGCCCATCTCCTGAGCACTCCTCCTGAGCACCCTCCTTCTCCCGCATCGAGCTCGTGCCCTTGCTCTTTCACTTCTTCCAAGTTGCTGTTATTCAAATCAAGGCCCCGGCCCCATTCAGCGCCCTAAAAGAGTTCTCCCCCCTCCGTCGCCAAGCGGCCAGGAAGACCCCACGAACTACGATCCACGTCCCACGGCCTAACTTCGACTTCTTTTCGGTCGCCTCCCTAACAAACTCATTGTCGATTCCCGGCCTTATCCCTAGTCGACTCTGCTTACGGCCTGTCTACTACCTGTTGCCCTTCCACGCTTAGTCGATGCCTTTTCGCGTCCCCGAACCTCGCTTTAAGTTGCAGTTGTGCTATGTGCTAGAGGCATCCAGCTCCTCTCGACCCGTCATTTGTATCTCTGGTCGTTGTCCGTGTTCAGTAACGACATCAAAAACCCAGTCACCGCTTCCGCCTCCTCGTCTTCAGCTTCCGACCGCTGTCACTAGCGACAGCGTTACCAACAAGCTATAAGTCAAAGAACCGGCTTCCAACACTCCGCCGTCCTACGAGACCGCTACACCCCAAAGACGCCCCCATGCTCGCCGTACAACAGGCTCCGAGGATGGGTTCGTCGCAGCCGCCGTCCGATCCCTTCCTGGCCTTTGGCTGTATGTAATCTGCCCTGCCACATTCTTAGTCTCCAAAACTTGCACCCATATACCCTGAAACTAACATGTCATTTGACTTCAGTGTCGGTTGATCCGAATCAAGAACCTCCTCTCCTCGATCCTCCCGAGCCCGCCCCTGGCGCTCCCCTCCTCTCCGACAATGACAACAAACTCCTATCTTCCTTTTTTGAGGACATGACGGCCGACCACTACAACATGCCCTCCTTCGGCGAGGGCCTTAACTTCACAGACACCTGGCTTGACTTACCGCCCCAGTTCATGGGTTCTACCACCTCGTTTGGTCAACAACCAGGCCCTTCGCTAAATTCGCCTCCTGGCCACGGTCTAGCTAGCAGCTTGGGTGATTACCATAATCTAATGCCTATGAGTTCTAGCATGATGCCGCCTCCTCCGCCGCCTCCAGCTCAATCGCACTTGGAGCACAACCAGACCTCCGACGACGTCCTCAACGCTGCAGCTACTCTCCTCCAGAACGGCCCTCCTCAGCGACACAGCTCTAACGGTACCGAGTTAACGTATCCACGTCGAACGATCGGACCCCCTGTCGGCCATCTCCGACACCAGCCTCTGGAAGAGTTTCGAGAGGATAACCGGCGAAGCCTTGCAACCGGTGAGGTAGAAGCCACCTTTGCAGACTGGGTATTTGGCTCGCAGGATAGGCGGCAGGTTCGGGAACCTCCTCCTCCAGAGTACCAGTGGGGTTCAGATTCCAACTTCAACCACATCCAGGGCTACACCACACATTCAGATAAGGAGACGACCGAATCGATGACTAAGGAACAGCTCAAGTATCTTGAATGCTTGGAGCCTAGTCAAAGCGTGGATAACACGCGACCAAGTAGTCCTAGCCATGGACAAACGGTACCCCTAGGTCGCAACCGAGTGGCAAACCTAGTTAAAGTGCAAGAAGCCGATGCCCCGCCACGGAAGAGACGGAAGAGCAAGAACGGCAAAGAAGCCCCCGATGGCGAGGTCGATAACGAGACAACCGCTCCCAAAGCTGGAAGGAGACGGAAACCCAAGGCCGAACGCGCCGCTTCCACCTCATCACCACCCGTAGAAGAAACAACAGCAGCTGGAAAACGACGGAAATCACTTGCCAATGCTGCCAAATCTGCACGAGAGAATCTCTCAGAGGAGCAAAAGCGAGAAAACCATATTCGAAGCGAGCAGAAGCGAAGGACACTAATTAAAGAGGGCTTCGACGACCTTTGCGACCTGGTTCCGGGGCTCAGGGGTGGTGGCTTCAGCAAGAGCACGATGCTGTCGATGGCTGCGGAGTGGCTGGAAGAGCTGCTCAAGGGCAACGAGGTCTTGGCAGCGCAGCTCGCCGGCATGGAGGGCCGGTGATGTGCTAACTCCTCAGTGCATCAGTTCGGTAATCATGTCTTGTACCTATATATACCTCTCTCGGCGATCTTGGAAAGGGCTTGATTTGGGCGGGGCGGAAATTCCCTGGGACTGACAAAGGCGTTGATGGGCTTTTTTATGACGAGATGGATGCAAGCAACCACTGTCATGGATGGGGGATGGGAGGTTGCTGGAATCATTGGACCAGAACCGAGACACGCAAAGTAATGATAGGAACTCCCTCTTGGGGGACTAGAGATGGCGATTACATCTCTTAGGTGGCACGGATTGGCGTGCTCGATAGTGATAGTGATATGAGAAAATGTGAGAATGATCGATTGGAGTCAACGACTCTGGGAGAATGCTGTATTAGGTGGATGGTTGCGAGTTGTGACTATTTTGGGCGGTATGGTTGGCTGAGGGTGGATGAAACCTGAAACGGCACTAAAGCTAATGGTGATCTTAATTTTGACTATAGTCCCTTGATTTCTAGGGATTTGCGTCTTCGAATCTTCTATTTTGTCCAGAGATAGAGGTGGGTTTTGACTGGTGAGTTTTCCATCCCAAGTCAATAGGATGGCGAAGGGTGAGACGGAGAAAAGGCTTGCTGGCCTAGGTATCCATACCGAGAAGCCTGACAGTCATCCAGAAACTCAGGAAACAGGGCATCGCATCCATGGTTTGTTTCGAGCGAGTCTCTTTTATTTTGGTCCCATGGCCCCCTCCAATCGCTCTTTTCTCTGCCAAAATCGACGTGGATCATCCCTGCGCCGCCTACAGACGAAGTCGTAATTCTCGACGAGTGAGCATGTTTAAAGGGGGTTTCGCGCGCGACAAACCCCCGCATCCCGGAGGAACGCGTTCACGATTTCCGGGATCCCGGCGGAAGTGTCAGGTTGCGGAGCCCCGGGGAACGGGTCCCCTCTACGTTGAGCGGCGGGCTGCGTTTTGATTAATTAACTTGGCAATGCGGGAAGGGAGAAGTGATTCGGTGAGCCGAAGCAATTGGATGTGGTTACGCGAAAGAGCACTGGTTTTGATTGCGGTGCTTGCTTGGCTGCGTTCGAGAGGCGCAGTAGTTCATGTAGTTAGGGGATTCGAGCAAATTTCCCCCCTCCTTTTCCGTTCCTTTCCCTTACGAGTCAGGGATTGGCTATTGGCTTCGGGATGATGGGAATGGGGGATAGGATTGGTAAGTTGTAGATTTGCATAGGCGTGGGTAGATGGATGGTAACATTGATCTGAAGCAGGTAGGTACGTAGGTGTATAAGGAGCCCACGGGTCCATGGATCACACTGTATATGAGTTCTTGCCTTAACATCAAAGACATTCTAAGTTTTGCTTCTGTTTGTTTTGGTTGCCTTACCTTCTTGTGGAAGACTTTGAGACGTGCTGCACTTCGGGATTGATTTCTCTTGCTTCTTGGTCACTCTTAGACAAGACTCTAGTCTCTTTCTCAGCTTCAATCACTCTTTTGATATCCTTGACGCTGCTCGTTTAAGTCCTCTTCTTCCGGAAGAACAACAAGCAGAAAACTGCCAAGAGATATCAACACTATGAGGTTCTCAGCCTCTTACCTCGCCGGTGCCCTCGCCCTTCTCACTACGCCCTTCGCTGCGGCCCTGCCTCCGCACCGCCACCACGGCGTCTCGCGCGCAGCGGCGTCCAACAATACTTGCGTGACACCGGGGACGATCCCGGCGCTGCAGGGCTCGGACATCCGTAACATCGGCGTAGTCCTGTTCCGGGCCTTCTACATGATCGAAGTCTTCGGCACGCTGGACCCGCTGCAGCTCCTGGCGCTGAGCGCGCAGTAAATGAAGTTGCACCTGGTGGCAGCCAGCCTCGACCCCGTCACCACCGAGCCCATCACCATGAACAGCTTCAACACCAGCTTCTGGCCCGTCGTCCAGCCGACCAACACCTTCGACGACGACCTCGACCTCGACGTGCTCATAATCCTCGGTGGGCCCGGCGCTCGTAGCACCAGCTTGCAGGCCGAGACCGCCTACATCCAGAAGATGTTCCCCAAGGTCGACATCTTCATGACCATTTGCACCGGTGCGGGTATTGCGGCGCGGGCCGGCGTGCTAGACGGCCACATGGTGACAACCAACAAGAAGGCGCGGGATACGGTGAAAGTCATGGGCCCAGATGTCAACTAGGTGACGCCGGCGCGCTTCGTCATCGATGGCAAGATCTGGTCCTCGTCCGGTGTAAGCCCATCCCCTCTTACACTATTCTCATCATTTCTGCCGGTCCTAGTGCTGACAACTACTAGGTCACTTCCGCACTGGACCTCATCTTCGCCTTCATCGAAGCGTATTGGGGCTCTGAGCGGTCCGAGACCATCGCCAATATCATCGAGTACGAGCCGAAGGAAGCTGAAGACGACCCGTTTTCGGAGCGCTTCGGCATCACTCCCTCAGTCGCCAAGCCTTGCAAGGCGGCCGTCTGAGCAATGGCCTAGATGGGTTAAAGATATTTTGTGAACAAAACGTTGTTGGACGACTCTCGGAATAACAACTTGCTTTCCTCTTCACTGTACATTATTCGCATTGTCGACTTACACGGATTGTGCTGGACTCATAGACTTCGAGGTAGAAATGTCCTTGATGGAATAGACGTTCCCCTCCAAATGTGACGTGGACCCTTGTGGTCATTACTGACGAAGCCAAGCCAAGCCAGCCAACCCTCTACTGCGCCTCATTTGGCGGCTCCGCAAGACCAATATCCCCATTTTTCGCATGTAACCCGTACCAGGATACGCAGTAGACTACCCACGGAGTGCCCGATACTTAAAGGTTCATAGACTGCCTCTCCTCCTTGTGGTTCAGGCGGCTGAGTAGGAGGCAATTTGGGATGTGACGGTGTATTACCTCATCTTACAACTCTGACACTTTGTTGACCCGAATAAACACCAGCCAGTTGTTGCAGCATCTACAACAGAGTCCGTTCAATCCAGTAGACGAGTAATTGGCTGGGCTACCGTTGTGTGGCTTGCGTCACATCAAGTGTTCAACTGGGCTTAGCGAGGATTCTGGATGCCGTGTTATGGGTCCGAGTCCGGGGTCAGAATAAGGAATGGAGAATATGCATCTTAACGTGCAGGATGTACATGCGAAGCAGGTGCTCAGCCTCCCCGTCGTCGTCGTCAACGTTGTCTGAAGGGTCATCTACGACCTCGGGATGGATATAGATGGATATGTTGGAGTTGTGGACTAAGCAGCAACCTACGACCTTGAACTGTCTTTCAAGGTTCCTACTCTTGAGAAAGTTGAACAAGCATGTCACTACTGATCAGATTATCAGGCAATTCCAAAAACTTGCCCACTTTGCTCGCCGTCTTTTCTCGGGCCCACGGGCCATCGCGCCAAGAACGCACATTGTCAACCTACAGAACGATCGTCGCATCTCGCGCCCAACCACAACCACTTCTCACGTTTCTATCATGCCACCCCTGCCTCAACAATCGCATGGTCCTCTGCTTCGCCCCATGGTGTGGGGAACTGGCGAGGTTATTGAGGCCACTGAAAGCATCCAGGACTGCACCAACCTGGAGATTCCGTCATGATTTCACCGCATCCCACCCAACGGCAACTGTTAGTATTCGTGCAGGGCTGGGATGTGATAGACAACAACCAGGCACACGGGCCGGGGTTGGAAGTTAATAGCCTGGCCCATATGAAATCGTTGTTTGACCCCAGGAGCAGCTTGGCAGCTTGGCAGAGACGGATTGCGACCATGGCTTCTTCTTGAGTGCCCAATTCTTTTCCAAGTTCCATCAAGCGTTCGTCCCCTCTCTATCTCGACCCATCCATGTTCTGGCCGGGAATGATCCTCCAGGACCGAGACTCTCAAGACACAAGTCGATACGAGACTTAGTATCTCGTCTGTCTCATCCCACACACTTGGGACCACTGGGGTCACGTCAAAACCCCCAAGATGGTATGCTGCGTTCCTCATCCGAACCGACAAGACTAACACCCCCATCCAGCGCGATGATGAAAGATATCCCATCGCGGTTAACCCTGACCGTGCGCCTGAGGTAGTGAGTACCACGCCGCAGCCTGACCTCCAAGGCCACGGCAAGGTTGTCGTTGAGACTCCCGCTGGCCTCATTCCCGCCTTCGACAATAACCAGAAAGAAGTCGTGGGGGACAAGCATGGCGACAGGGACATCAGAGGCGGCGAGGCCTCCCTAAATAAGACCGCTCCGGCGCGGACGTGCTGCGGCATGAAGCGCCGCACCTTTTTTATCGCCCTCGCCGTACTAGCCGCTGTGCTGGTGGCTACCATCGTCGGTGGTGTCGTCGGCGGTCTGAAGGCCGGCTCCGGTAACGGCTCATCACCGTCCGGACCCGTGCCGAGGAAGACGGGGCCGATCGACGCCGACGAACGCTTCATGGCCGCCGCACTCGTCACCGACGCCGACGATCAGACCGCCCACGTGTTCTACAACGACCTCAACACCACCGAAATCCTGTACCGGCGCATCCACGACGATGAGGGCACCAACGGCTACACTCTCGATCTATCCATCGAGCCCAACTGGGGGGCACCCCTCGCCGCCGGGGCCAGGCTCTCATCCTCCGCTGTCATTACCCGGCTGTACTACGTCACGACAGCGGACAACGAGACGCAGATCGCAGAAGCCGTGCTGGACTGCGGCAACATCGACGATGATGAGGATGACGACGACGACGACGACGACGACGACAATAACAGCCAGACGGGGCCCTGCTCGGTCAGCTCCAACTCCATTATCTCGTCCAACGCAAGTAACGCCGTTCATCCAGACACCAAGCTGGCGGCGCTGCGCCTGAGCAACGACTCAATGCGCGTCTACTTCCAGGCCGGCGGCGGCAACATCTGGGTGCTTCACAACGAGGACGGGGACTGGTCGTCGTCGAACCTGATGGGCGACGTCGGCACGGGCTCGTCCATTGCCGCGTCGAAGGCCAATGCCACGGCCCTGCACGTCTTCTACGTGTCCAACTCGACTGAGAGATTGCGCTACTTTGAATACTCTGATATCCTCGGCGCCGATAGTTGTATGTTGCACCTTCTACTGTCCACTTCGCATATGTACATAGTTCCCTTAACTAACCCCTCTCCAGCGGAATCCATCGACGAAAGCCCCGGTTCCGGCTGGTCACCCAGCGCCGCCTTCGCGAGCGTCTACGTGCCCAGGTTCGAATCGTACCGCGTCTACTACACCAACCCCTCGACGGGCACCATCGTGTCCTACTTCCAAAACACCACGACGCCCTGGCGCGTCAACAACGACGGCAACTGGGGCGAGCCCGACAGCAGCATCGCCGCCATCTCGTGGTCCAACCAGGTCCGCCTGATGTACTTCCAGAACAGCACCCTCGTGATGTCGGCGCAGGATGCCACGTCCTGGAACGAGCCCGAAGAGGTGGGCGGCGAGGCATAAAGACAGCCTTGGCAATGTAGTGTATATTAAATGGGAATGTTACGAGGCAATCGGTATTGGGCTAGGGCTTTCTTTTTCGTCTCCGGGAATGCGAGTGCTCGGAAGACGAGACTTTAATGCTACGATCGCGGAATAGCGGATTTCACGATTGCACTGCAAAGACATGCTTGTGCATACTTTTGATATCCATAGAAGAAGAAGAAGAATCACTTGGTTCCGTATTTTAGTTTAGCTTTGACGCACCGTCTACGCCACTTATCGTATGGTACAGTATCCATCACAGCCGCCTTTGACCACACACCCGTTCCCAAAACGCCAGGCCTGCCTCGCCGATTATTTAACTGAGATCCATCTTCTCCTCGCCAGCGCCAGTACCGTTGGCCGCTGCCGCCGGGCCCTTGCCCGCCACTGTAAAGTCCACCGCGCCGGTGTTGCCAATCAGCCGGTTCTCCGAGTCGGTGACGAACTTGACGCTGCGGGCCGGGTCGTAGAAGAGCTTGAAACTGCGCTGAACATCCTCGACGGTAACCTGCTTGGCTTTCCGCTTAGCTGAGAGAAGCTGCGAGGTGCTGATGAGGTTGCTGGCGTAGCGGAGGCCGGCCTCCTGCCCGATCTTGGTGAGCAGGGCGAGGGCATCGGCGTCGACGTCAATCTCCTCCTCCTGGGCTCGGATCGAGAGGATCTGCTTGATCTCCTCGGGGTTGTAGCTGTGCGTGTTGATGATGACGACGCGGTCTAGAAAGTCGAGCGGCAGACCATGAGGGCTGCGGTAGTCGGTGCCGCGGATGCGCGAGTTGCCACGGTTGCTGGCCATAATGACCACCGGGGCTAGGTCATCCTCGAGGGCACGGTTGATGTACGAGAAGCACTCGATGTCGAGCATGTGCACCTCGTCGATGAATAGCACGCCGGGGACGATCTCGGCCTTGCCCTCCTCCTTCCACTCACCCACCTTGGTGTTGATCTGGTCGCGGATCTCGCTGCGGATCTCTCCCGTGTCGCCCGAGAAGAGAGCCAGGAAACCCTGCGTCCTCGAGTTGATGACGTCGATCTCGTGCAGGGTGACGGTGTGCACCACTTCCTTGCGCTTCTGCAGCTCGCCGTCGGGGCACTGGAGGAACTTGGTGTCGACACCCATGGCATCGTAGTCGCGCGACCGGGCGTAGGATCGGCCGAGTTTTGTAATCTTACCTGAAGATTTGTCGATCGAGATGATGTCGCCGGCCATGACACGCTCCTTGGTCATGGCATCGATCATCTTGCTGCCCATGTCGTAGACGGCCTCCATGTCGGTCGTTTTGATGGTGAGCTTGCCCTGCTTGGCAGTGCCCGTCACGCTGCGATCAATCTGAATCTCCACCACCTCTCCCTCCATAATCTCGCTCTCCTCCTTTATTCGGACGCCGATGGACTTGCGGAAGGCTTGGGTGAGGGCTTCGGTCTTGGACATCTCGAGGGAGAAGATTTCAGAGGACGCGAGAGTGGTAAAAGGAACGTCGGGGCCGAGAGACTGGGACATGCCCATGGCAATGGCAGTCTTTCCGGTGCTGGAAGACGGTCAGCGCACGACGAATTGACACAATGGCGACCGAGCAAGCGTACCTTGGAGGACCAGCGATGAGGACTGCCCGACCAGCAATCTTGCCATCCTTGATCATCTGAAGAATAACGGCAGCAGCCTTCCTCGCCTTCTCTTGGCCAACGAGGCCCTGGGAGGAGGCTCTGGGTTCTAGGGTTGTGGCATCGACGCCGAGTCCACGGATGTGAGAATGGGCGGCGATGAGGTTCAGACCCCGAAGGTCCTTCAACTCGGACACGGTCATCACGGGCTGGAGAGCGCATCGTCAGTAACCGGTGGTACGAAGGAGAAGATGAGGCACTCACAGCAGCCATTTTTTCGCGAATTGCGCACGCAGGTTGGCCGAGATTTCAAAGTTGGGGGAGCAAGGCTGTGGCAGTTGTAGGAATGCCAACGGAGCGTGAGGCTGGAGACTTTCGAGCTCCGTGCTAGGTATGCGTACCTACCTGCGTTTGTCGAAAAAAACATGCGCGCGCGGCTAGCGCCTATTTAGGAATTTGTGCCACAGGACTAGCGTGCACCGCCTCAAGAAGCTCATGAGCAAGCATACTTAGCTTTCGTACAAAAATGGTACAGTACCCTAGACTGGCGCGCCTCGCCAAACTGGTTTCATGCATCAGCTCAAAATTGCGCTTTAGGTGTTTGGAGAAGCATCTACAAATATGAATCCTATAAAATATGAAGCATTTGCATTGCAGACTACAAGTACGTACCCCTGCGAATTCAAATGTTGCAGCCTAATCGCGGATATACGAAGCGCACACCTGTCGAACCGCCTAGCGAGATGAAAGTCCTTCTTCCCCCCCTTTGCAGAAAGCAGCCGTTGAGAGGCGCCTCCAATCTCAAGCAAATCCATCTTGACATTCTGGCGATTGGCCTGAAGTTTCCCCTGCCTACCGTCCGCCCCCACTAGTCTCAGATAACCTAGCTACTGCTGTGAGTGACCGGAGCGGGGCCGAGCGATAGACCTCGCCCACGTTGCTGAACTAACTTAACGCTCGAAACCTGATCGTCTTCGGCAGTGATTCACAGCTTGACAATTGGCTTTCTTCGTCTGGTTTCTAATTTCAGGCGCGCGGCAAGTGCACTGCACACGCGGGGTCATTCACTGTTCATGCGCTCTCTCAGCAAGTGGCCAACGACTTTCCTTCCATCTGATAAGGCCCGTCAGATTAGTTTGTAGCAAGCAGGAGCTTCTCTCCGCTCCCTGCCGGCTGGCCGCGGTCACTACAAAAGGGTCCCCTGGGCGTTTTGTTGCCACCCTCTCATTGCTTTTTCTTCCCCTTCACATCACCTCCTGTCCACCGACCTGCCTACGAAGTATTTACCCCCATACCTCTTCAGTCCCCTTCTTCTTCTAGTTTTCCTTCAAAACACGCAATCCGGACGCTTCATCCTCCTCTACCATCGCGCGCCTCTACCACGTACCTCCTAACCGCGGGCTCCAACCGCCTGCCAACCTACCTTGGTTAACGAGATCGTTCGGTCGCGCACAAAGTGGCAGCGGCGACGGCAGCGCCATCTGCCCTCGGCGAGGTGCGACTGGCTGGACCCTCCCTCCCCATGCGCCATCTGGGCAATCTGCCATCCCAAACACTGTCTCACATCGCCCCTCATCTGCGCATGCTTTCGCATCCTCGCCAGTGTTGCCAGTGCCGTGATGGCGCCTGGCCCGAGTAGGCGGGGTGGTGGTGATTTCGGCCGTCGAGCTTCAGAACACTACGACCGACGTGACGATCGACCATACCGAGACTATAGAGACCGTAGCCCAACACGAGATCGCGGCTCCCCACGAGGTCGCGGTTCTCCAAGAGGTCGCGGTCGCGGCTCGCCACAAAATTTAGTTCGCCGTTGGAGTTCGGATTATCGCAACGATCCCGCCCGACCTCCTCTCATCATGTCTCCATCACACGATTCTCCTATTAGGAGAGCAAGCCCGCACAAAACTGTCACCCCCAATGTCGACAAGGTTCCAGGGCAGGGTGGGTAGAGGCATCTTCGCAACAAAATGGTCCATCACTGACAACCAACAGATTCTGCAATCCAGAACACGCCCAAGTCGGACACGACACGAAACCCCAGAGATACCGACATCCAACTCTTAACGAAACTCATATGTGAGAAGGTGTCATGGATGCAGAAGAAAGAGATTGCAGACAAGAGGCTTGAGAAACTACGAGCAGACCATGAACGGTCCGGCACCAAACATGTCGACTTTCCGTCCATTGTGGAAATGTTCCAGAGCCAAATAAGGATGGCCACGAGCGACCTGGTTATGTGTACCAAGCATATCTTCACCATAGATGAAAGGTTAAAGACGGAATTCGGCCATCTGTCACCGAGCCAGATACTGCCAGGTCTGGCTGGTCAAACAGGCGCTCAAGAGAAGCAGGAGCCCACGACGAAGGCGCCCTCTAACCCCGACAAGCAGCCAAGCCAGTCCCGAGACTCAGCCTTCGAATCGCTCAAACCCCAGCTAGATAATGAGCTTAGTCTGTTCAAACGCATGTTTGAGCAATCTATTCGGGAGCTCAAAGCTGAAACTGAAAATGCTGGCACAACGAATAGACGGCTTGAGTTGGAGAATCAGAGACTGAAAACAAGCCAAGATGAAATGAACCGGAAATTTAAGCTATTGGAAGAGAGCTTCACCGAGCTCGCGGAGAAGTACGATGGCGGTCAAACTATGGTAAACTGCCGACTAGACGCCATGCACGAGCAAGTCAAGACCCAAATGGCTGCTGTAGCATCCGAGCCCAGAATCAAGTCCGAGCCCAGGGTATCCGACCTCCAGCTCGAGAAGGCTATCAGAGAACAAGATGACAAGATCTCATCTGTTCAAGGACGTCTAGACCCCGCACTCACGGAAATAACACATCTCAAAAGGGAAATGTCAAGCAAGCTTACAGCCCTCGAGGAGAAGCAAGCAAGCATCTCCAAGAAAGTGGATGGAATGCCCACTATAGCAGAATCAAGCCAAGCAGTTTCGGATTTCAAGACGCGCTTATCAGAGCAAGAGTCTAGGATAGACTCTCTAGCTGGAGAAATCACCACATTACGGCCACTTGCGTCTAGCGGAATGTTTGACAAGATGACGCAGGTCGTTGACAACGTCTCAAAAATCCAGGAGACGCTGGACTTGGACAGAGCCAGTGCAAAAGCCGATTCCATGACGGAGGAAAAAGTGCGTGCCATCATGGCGCCAGCCCTCGTCAAGGTAGAGAAGGATATGTGGTCTAAACTACATCAACGCTTGGACAAGGTCGCTGAGGGACTGGGCGGATTTCTCGACAAAGAAAGGGTTGCCAGAGAGGCAACAAAAAGCCAAGTCCAGGGACTGGCAGACCAAGTCAAGACGCAGGCAGACCGGATCACGGCTCTGACGGACCAAGTCAAGTCTCTCAGACAAGCAGTTGACGGGGCCAAAATGGAACATGAACAATCCAAGGAAGCCATGGAAATCCAGAACCAAACACGGGGTAGAGAGGATGAGTTGCAAAACCAAAACTTCGCAACGTTGCGCAATCAAGTAGATGGAATTGATCAAGAGCTCAAAAAGGGACAGGAAGCTCTGCAAATGCAGCTCCTGCACCTGAGCACTTGGATGAACAACTTCAACACGAGACGGCTGTACAATGACATTGTCAGTCATATCACTGCGACAATCCCGATGGGTGTTGGTGTTAGTAACCAGATGAGGGACTTAGAAAACCGACTGAGTATGCTGGAGAGCCGGGAGGATGGGGACAACCAAAGCGGCATCAAGAAGCGTAAGGCGTTGAACGGGACCGCGGTAACGGTTAATAATAATGGTCACTGAACTGAAGGGTCATCTCAGCCGGACTATTAGAAGATGGAGCCAGCAGACGTCATGCGGCGGTAGATATTTGAAGATGTGAGCTAGCTTTGATGGATTTGGCGAGGAACTTGATTCCGGCGTTTTGTTTGACAGCATGGGTTTTCTCGACGAGTTTGGCCCTGGATGAACAGATAAGGAACGGTAATGGACGCGCCCTTGGTAATGGAGGCATTGATTGGGCCGGCATGGCATGTACGGTATACCCCAGGACGAAGGCCATGGAAATGCCTAGGCTCCATGTGTGCTTGTAAGATTCAACTAAATGATGGAGTTTTATACTTTGGTATGTCGCAATGCAGGCATATAGACAAATGTGAAGTGGACGATAGTGAGGTTGGATGAGAATGACTTTGGTAAGGAGCGGGGTTAAAGGTGAGTTTTAGGAATCAACAACTGTTGTTGTCCGAGGAGCCGGCCGCAACTTGTCGACTTCTTGATTGTAAGTATGTATAATTGCTTTATGTTTGGAGCCGCAGAGTCCTTAACCCTAAAAAAGGAGTAGACGGCAAACGCTAAGGTTGGAGCTGTGCGAATAATGTTTGACACGGAACAGAGTTTCCGGGGTCTGTCCCAGCCGCGCAGGGAGATGGCACGTGGGGGAGACGGACATGTCAGGGTGAAGATGGAGGGGGAGGGGTTCATGCAACTTGGTGGTGATTTGCTGGCTGAGTTGGGCTGAGTGAGATGTGAGAAGCAAGCAAGCGAGTTGAGTGAGCGATGGGAGTCACGAGGGAGGAGTGAGCACAAGGAGGGACAACGCATTGGTGACATGGTTGTGTATCACCATCTCTTAAGGGTATTGACGAGGCGCTTCCTCGATTTGATCCGCCCGTTCTAGTTCCAGGAATAGTGATTCAAAGACCAATACGGTGAACGTTTGATGCAGGAACCGTTGATGCATGGTTAAGATACTCCTACTTAGGACTCTTTGTCTTGTTACTCAAAGGCTACGTGCGTAGGTGTATTGCCGTGCGGCTGCCTCTTTGAGAACTCATCCACCAGACTGAACAGTTACTCTCATGCCGTTTCAACCGCATGCGCAACTGCACGATTCAAAAAACAGCTTAACAAAAAAAAAAAAAGGAAGGAATGAATGAAGAATACCTGCTGCACCTAACCGGAGAAACAAAGCTGGCGTGATAATAGGGCCGTCCGTCCCCGACGCACACCGCAAACGACGGACGAGTGTCAGTCAATGGACGTGCAATCTGGAATGGCACTTGACATGGATGGATGGATTGGATTGGGTAGGCTGACCGATCAATTCGACCAGAGCCGCTAAAAGCCGGCGCCAGATCCACTGACGTACAGTACCGCGACGCCTCGTCAGTGAGCCGCTGGCCACTAAACCACCTGAGTCCATGGCCACTAGATCCCCCTACCGCTGCCACGAAGACCCAATGGAAGGGAAGATCACCTCCACTACGACCTTAAAGTCGGTGCTAGCCCCCCCGGAACTAACCACTAATCATCACCACGGAGCGGCCCTACGGTAGTAAGGTGAGGTGCTGTATTCTCGGTACCTCCCCTCTACGCCAGGGGCCTATTCGTACCCAGTCCGGCCAGACAAAACAAGGCAAAACAACCTACCTTAGCCAACAAGAAAGCAAGGCCTAAACGGACAACACCACACACCTGGACACGACACGCCCTCTCTCTGTTCCCCTTCGCTTGCTCCACGCCCACTCCCTCCTCCCACTCCCTCCCTCGCTCTGCCACTCCCTTCTCCGTCCCAATCCCACTCCCGCTGCCGCACGCCTTTCCTCCACACACGAGCCTCCATCACCTGGCTCTCCAGCACGACTACGTCGCACGTCGCACGTCGCACATCGCCATTGCCGGCCTTCGGACTGAGCTTCGGGGCTCTGATCCACTGCCTCTTCTCGGTGTCGCTCAGCGTCACTCAGCGCTACCCTCCGCGACCTACTAGGCCCGACCCTCATCCACGACGTGCCCGCGTTCGTCCCTGCGCGCTCCGCTTCTTTGTTCCCGCCAGCAGCCCGACGCCCTCACTTTGACTTCACCTTCGGCTTGACTCTCGGATCGCTCTCAACCTCGCCATCACCCTCACTATCACCAAAGCCATCGCCCATCGCCATCGATACCACCCGTTTCCCGCGCTTCCCTTGCGACCTGCCCCCGACGACCCAAACTCTCCCTCATCCATCTCCAATCCATCGCGTTTCCACTATCGCGTCCCCCCCTCCATCGCACTATCGCCTCAACCACCACACACACGTCGCTAATCGCCAGACGCCGTTCCTCGCTGCTGCTGTCGTCGTTGTTGCCTTTGTCGTCACGCCCCGGCGTACCTGGGCTGGGTCCTCTGCGTCCCCCCGCCGCGTCGCCTGCCATCCCCCAACAGCCCGCAGAGTCACACCCGTCTTCGTCCTCCCGGCATGCCCACGTCTACGAACAATGGAAGCTGCGGCGAAGACGGTCCAGTTGCTTACCCAGCGCATCTTGCCCGAGAAGCCCCATCACCTGTCCTACTCCCCCGACTGGCGATACCGTATCCCCGTTGACGACGCCAAATCGAAGCGCTTTGAGGAATGGGACAACACCCGCCTGCAATACGCCACCCTCGTCTCCGAGGCAGATCGCGGTGTCCTCCTCACCAGATCTTACTACGACATGCGTGTCGAGCCCCCAAAGCCCGTTCCTAGAGAGGTCAACGCACTCGCCAAGGCCGGCAACGAGAAGAAGAAACTGTCGCTCAGCGACTACAAGAATAAGAAGACGTCTGGTGTCACCTCGGACACCACCCCGGAGCCTCCCAATGTCAGGAAGCGAGATCCTGAACGCGCACATGGCGACTTCAAACCCCCTCCCGAAATGAGGAAGCCGGATAGCCACCGCCATCGGGAAGGTCCCCATATAGTCGATCCAAAACCCCCCAAACCTCGCGAGAACATTGTTGATATGAGGTACGGCACACTAGCCATGCACAAAGCCCAGGAGCCTCCCAAGCTGACTAGCAGTAGGCTTCCCCCGAAGCCACCCACCAAAGTCCCCCTTCCTCCGCGCCCTGTGTCGCCAGACAGCAGGAAGCGCACGGCCGACGTCGATGACGAACACCGATCACAAAAACGTGCCCGACCAGACCCCAGCCGTGCCCCCGACGACCGATCGCGAGCATCGCGCGATGAACCTCTGCGTCGCAAGGATCGAGACTCACTTGCGCCTTCAGATTATGCTTCTCAGCGAGACACCAAGTCATCGTCTTCTCTCCCCAACGGTCGAACCATACTCAAGGGCTCAGCAGCTACCTCCCGTAATCTCTCGCCCGCCGGACGCGCACGCGGCGACTCACTAAATGGAGCTCGTCCCAGCACATTGGGGAGCACAAGAAATACACCCACAAAGGCTGATGCATCATCCCGACCGTCGGTTCCCCCATTGTTGTCACCTCTGCACCTGAACCTGGACGGTCGCGATGGTGGAGATCGGGGAGAGAGGAGAAAGGCACGCGAGGACGCCATGGACGGCACGAAACCGACGAAGCTCAAGAAGCAGGAGGAGCCTCCGAGAGCTAAGAGGGAGAGGTCTCCCGTGCGACTGCCCGCCCTGTTATCGCCCACACTCCCGCCCCAACTAGAGGCAGAACTATCCAGACGAGTCAAACAAGACGCCAAATCGGACGGCAAGCCAGACCTCAAGCCCCGAGAAGACAGAGACAGGGAGGAACGAACTGAGCAACGGAGCGAAGAGCGTCCTAAAGAGGACAGAGCAGCCTCCACGATTGCTAGGAAGGCGCCCGTGGAGCAGGAAGATGACGATCCAGGCGGCAAGGAGAAACGAAAAAGCTTGGTGGTGACGCTGTACATCTCCAAACGCATCAGACAGTCAGTCAAGCGTTATCTCGCGTTGCCACCACGAAAGGAAACCACACGACAAGAACGTTCCGTCAGCTCAGAAGCACCGCCAACGCAGGCCAAGAAGCGTCCTGCCAGCACAACCGAAACGATTGTGGATTCAATATCCGTCAAACGACCTCGAACGTCGTCAATATCTGGCTCGTCTCGGCTACCGCCCCCCCCGTCAACGCCCTCCAAGAAGGGCACCACGGCCATGTCGCGAGTCAGCTCCAACAATTCACAGGTTCACACCCCTGGCGATGCTGCTACAGCGACGCCCTCAGCTCCACCATCTTCAGACCGGCCCATGGCTAACGGCACGGATGGTGTAAGAGCTGACAAGGCCGAGCTTAAGGCCATGATTGCGAAGCAAACCCATTTCGCCAACCTTGGTCGACGACTTAAGCATAAAGGCGACCTCGCGATGAAGCGGTCCGCTCAGGCTAACGGCAGCATGCAACATCGCGAAGTGAAGTTGGGACACGTCTGCACCGTTGAGAGCATCATCGCTTTCATGACCAGTTTCCAGGCTCTGAACATTGGCCGCGGCCTCTCTGGGAAGGCTTACGACGCGGCGAGCTGGGCGAGCTTGTTCCCGCTGCTCGAGTTCTTGCAAAAGGAGATCCGGCGACTTGACATGCGGCGGTACCAGCCACTATACGCGCTGATTCTTATGCTCCACGCCGTGTCTATCGAGGAGGTGATCAAGAGCTACGGCACCTTTGATAATCCGGGTGCCCACGTCACTGTACAGGATCTCGTCAAACACGAGCGCAACCGTGCTCGTATCTGGCCTCTCGTCCGCGAGGCAAACGAGGCTATCGAATCGTCGTCATTGCGCGTCTCCATCATGTCGTGGTCCACCCTCGACGAGATTTCTACCTCTGCCCTTCGCATTCTCCGTCACTGGTGTGCCGATGAGAACGTCGACTGGACCCCTGAGGTCAATCTTAAGGACAGCGGTGGCGACAAAGGCTCGCGGGGCCACGCCAAAAACTAGATGGAGTCCTTTCCGTTGAAAGCATGCTCCAGTGTTTCACTAGCTTATACCATCACCATCAAAGGAGACTTCAAATCCATCTATTACGACTACTCCTATATCCGACGCCACGCCACCATCATCTCCGCGCCAATGCCTAGAGCATCCCGGAAGACTCAAGCAGGCCGTTTGTCCAAGCAATTGCAGCCTGTTCTCACAAACACCAGGAACGGTACACAGGTTACGATGTAACAGGGCTGAAATTAGAGGCCATTGAAAGGGAGAGAGGTTGGAGCTCGGGATGCAGAACCCGGATCGCACCGACTGGAGAGCATTTTCCAGCAATTCATTCGTCTCTTGCTCATCATCATGGACATCCTCACCAGTGGCATGGTTTTTTTTTCCTTTTTTTCCCCGACGTATTCGTCGGGCTTCAGCCAAGGAGACGTTGTACAATGATATCCCCGGATCAAACGGAAAGCGTTTTATCTCTATTTGCTTTAAGGGGACAGGGGAAAAGAGGTTCGGGCATTCGGACAGGCCAACAGGGAATGTATTATTGGGATAGGGCTGTTCTGAGGATCTGTCGATGGAAGACAGGATTCCGAATTCAGCGGGCAGGCAAGGGACAGGGGGTCAAACAGAAAGGGAGGGAAGAAAGAACCCGAAAGAAATAAATGTGAACATGATTATATTCATACACGTGGACCTCGATAGCGCTCGAAAGTGGCTTTTGTACCAATCAGGGTGTTCGCATCGATTGAGACTGGCCGTGTTGCACTGAGACAGTCGCCGGGCAACGTGGGCAATTGGGACACAGGCTGACTACTTGCAGTTATGATAAACTGGGAAGCACAAAGAGATGTGCACATAGGCAGGGAATGAGACTATTGTTGTACGAGGTCTTTAACAAGATCATCTGGGAGGAGAGTAGGTGTGCTAGGAAAATGGGCTGTAAGGCTATCCAAAAAAAGGGAAGCTTGGGGTTGACTTGAGCTATAGCTACCGGTGGGCCAGCCGTGTAGGTTGTCGGTAAAGTAAAGAAGATCAGGCTAAATCGAAGTTAGGTAGTATTGAGTCTTATTTAGTAGGGTTCTCCAAGATGATAGTTGTACTGCTCAGATCTCTAGCATATGCTAGAGCATCGAAGGACAGTCAGGTCCGGCCGAGTCAGCTCAGCTAAGACGAGCTTCTGAGCACGACTTGTGACGGTGTTTATGCTGAGATCCAAATTCAACAGATTGTCTCAGTTCAGGCTTGCAGTATACAGGTTCCAAAACCCTCCTTGCGCCAAGTCTTGTCGAAGTCTCTACCGCGTCGAGTACACGCACGATCCTCCCAGTCTCTAAGAGCGACGAAGAAGCGTACGTTTCTACCTTAATCACGCAAAGATCCAAGGTCCACTACACTACCACTATATCGGTCCACTCAGTATTGACAGCCTTGGCTGTACATAGTAAGTCGTGACTGGGAACCCTATCTCGGTACGGTTAGAGCAGCGGCTATAGCAGAGCTCCTGATGAAGTTGATTTCAGATGGGAGGATTTGCCTACGAATTGTATCGATGGCTTGTCAGTACTTGATATTATCGTTCTCTGACCATGTCTAGGTATTAAGCCCCGACAAGAGGATACGACCTCATTCGAATTACTAGTGCAAGTATCCCTCACACACTACTCCGCTGGCGGGCAAATATAACATGAACCTTACAACGGGAAATCTGGCACCGGCACTTGTGTCAGTTCAGTTGAAAGTGACTACCCTTCTTCGTTCTTAGGTGTGATACATCGAAGGGTGCAAGATAAGCATGGCGCTGGGTACCTCACGTCACAGCAGCAAAAGACACAGCATCAGATTGGAGAGATGGATCTATTTTTTATCCATGGCTAAACTAACAGCACTTTGCCAAGCAAGTAGGCCGACGTAGTCAAGGGAAGCAAGAACTCGTTACACCCTCCTCCAGACAGTCTCCCAAGTCGAAGGTTTTGGTAATTTTTTTTAATCTTGGTCATTAACAACGCACGTAGCCGATGTATGGCGGCATCCGGCCGCGACGAATTAGGTTTTTTGTTTGTGATTCATGGGTCGACGGAAGGGGGTGTCGAGCCCTGTAAAGCGTCTACTTGGAGGCATCAACCTTGGCAACGTGGGCCAGGAGATCGAGGACACGGCGGGAGTAACCCCACTCGTTGTCGTACCAGCTGACCAGCTTGACGAAGTTCTCGTTGAGAGCAATGCTGGCCTGGGCATCGAAGATGGAGGAGTTGGTGTTTCCGTTGAGGTCGGAGGAGACAACAGCGTCCTCAGTGTATCCCAAGATCCCTGAAAAGCGAGTTAGCATCATGTTGTTTGGTAGTATAACAGATTGGTGAGGGCGGTAAACTAACCCTTGAGGTCACCCTCGGCAGCCGCCTTGATGGTGGCCTTGATGTCGTCGTACGAGGCGCCCTTCTCAATGCGGACAGTCAGGTCGACAACGGAGACGTTGGCGGTGGGAACACGCATGGACATGCCGGTGAGCTTGCCGTTGAGCTCAGGGATGACCTTGCCGACAGCCTTAGCGGCACCGGTGCTGCTGGGGATGATGTTCTGGGCAGCGCCACGGCCACCTCGCCAGTCCTTGGCGGAGGGACCATCGACGGTCTTCTGGGTGGCGGTGTAGGAGTGGACGGTGGTCATGAGACCCTCAATGATGGTGTACTTGTCGTGGATGACCTTGGCAAGGGGAGCCAGGCAGTTGGTGGTGCAAGAGGCGTTGGAGATGATGTCGGCGCTGCCGTCGTACTTGTTCTCGTTGACACCCATCACGTACATGGGGGCATCGGCAGAGGGAGCCGAGATGATGACCTTCTTGGCGCCACCGACGAGATGGGCCTTGGCCTTGTCGATGGTGGTGAAGACACCGGTGGCCTCGACGACGTACTCGGCGCCGGTCTCGGCCCAGGGGATCTCCGAGGGGTCACGCTTGGAGTAGAACTTGACCTTCTTGCCGTTGACAATCAGGTCGGTACTGTCATTGGAGACCTCGCCCTTGAAGAGACCGTGGGAAGAGTCATACTTGAGCATGTACTCCTAAGCGATGGGAAAACCATGTGTTAGCATCGATATCTGACGAGAAGTTTGTGATAGAAGGGTGCAGAGGTGGGCAAGTGGGAATGAAGGGTACGACGCGGCTGCAATTGCTCTCAGAGGCGTCAGGCCACGAATGGCCAAATGCATCGAGAGCTTGTATCACGTCACAGAATGATATGGATATGCGATCCGGGAGTGGCGTGATAATGCCAGGTGGTGTGACGGGAGATTGTGATATGATATGATATGTAGGCAGGAAAGTGCAGGGTCTGGAGGGTCGGTCGGGAAGGTCGGGATTCGCGTCGATCGGTGTCGAGGTGGAGAAAGTTCGTTGGGAGAAATAACTTACAGCGTAGTCGGGCTGGATGAAGGGGTCGTTGACAGCGACGATCTCGATCTCGGGGTGCTCGATGGCGTTGCGGAAGACGATTCGGCCAATGCGACCGAAACCGTTGATGCCGACCTTGATGGGAGCCATGATGAAGATTTTAGAGAGGATGGTGGATCTGGTCGGGAGAAGCCGAGAGTTAGATTTGGATTTCCAGATTGATGTGGTTTAAAGGGAGGAAGATGATATCGGGGAGGGGCAGGGAAAAAGCAGGGCGAGGCGAATTGAGGGGGTGGGGCATTTTATGTTCATGATGCTCTGTTGAGCTGAGCTGGGAAGGAGGGGAACCTCGCCGAAAAGGAGGGGCAATCCCGTGTCATGGCGTCTGGCGTCGTTTTGGTGGGTTGACAGCACAGCGTAGCGTAGCATCATCGAATAGCGTGGGCGTAGCTTGGCTTGCCAACGGCACCTAAACGGAGCACAGGTCCAAGGAGAGACAGACGGTGGTGGTGATGATGTGATGATAAGGCAGAAGAGGGGTTGGTGATGATTGGGATAGCTAGCAGGGCAGATGATGGATGGATGATGCTTTCCCATCTTCTGAGGCATCAGAGGCAGACGAGAAGGCATTCATTTTCTGGGAGAAAGACGGTTGAGACATACCAGAAAGGGTGTTTGATGGTTTGTTTGATGGTTTGTTTGATGGTGAGGAGGTATGGAGAGAGAAAGAAGAAAGGAAGAGAAGAGTTGGACGGGGAGGAGGGGAGAAGAAGTACATATTTCATTCCTGGACCTTCTTAGTACTAAGGTACGGCCGGATTATCAGCCCAGGGCCCATTCCGCGGGCTGCCCACTGCCCGCTGTTTTCTCCCGCCACCCCATCGCTCCGTCGCTGCCGTGTTTGTGTGGTCAGTCGTGCTCTCTCGTCTCAGCCCAGGAGGGGGAGTCGAAGGTGAGGAGGGCGTGGAAGTGGAGTGGAGCAGAAGGGTGGGAGGGGTGTGTGTGTGAATTAGAGACGCAACAACCCAGACCACGACGACGACACACGGTCACCATGGATGAGATGCCGGGGGAGGGGGAGACAATGGAGTCGGCTGAGTGGGAGGGTAGCTGGGTGGCTGGTGAGGGACATAACAATCAATCCGCCGGTTGGTGAAGTGTTGAGGGCTAATGAGCGTATAATTCCATTCCAGCAGCGGCATCAATATTGGCATTGCATCAACAGCAGTGACAGAGACAGCAACAGCAAGCACAGTATCAGTCCCTGTCGTTTCAGTGGGAACCCTCTTGTTGGGGCCCTAGAGTTTTGAGCATGTTATTCTCTCGTGTTACCGTGCTCGACAACAAACGGTGTGCAATCTCAACAATGCGTAGTCTACATACGACAATTGAGCATCAACCATGCCTCCAGTCCATCCCGTTCACCCGCTGTTACTATGGCCTCTAGCTGCCCTTCACCCTAAGCCCCAGTACTCTCAGGCCATTAGACCGTGACCCCTCATGTGTAGTTACATCCTTTAAATTTCGAAGAAGAAAAAAAAACATCTATATAAAAGAGGGAAAGAAGTGCAGGGTGTCATCGTCATCATTATCGTCATCATCATCGTTGCCCCTCTTCATCGGGTTTCTCTCTCTTGCGCGCATCTTCAACAAATGTACCGGCCACTGAACTTTCTACTGTGCTCTGACATGGCCCTATCCTATCCCACCCCATGCAAGGCCATGGATTGCCCCTCCTTCAAAGCGGGCGGGACGCATGGTGGGGTGACATGGCGGCCAAGATATGTACATCTCTCGCCTGCGGCCCGGCCACCGGCGCAGCAAGTACCATGGATGAGTTGAGGATCGAGAGACGCAAGAAGAGCCCGAGGGGCAGTTTGGCGGTTACGGATTATGGCATTGTGGCGGTGGAGGCATGGCATGGGCCGTGAGTGGTGGCAGCCTCGACTTATCAAGGCTCCAGCGATCAGAGAGCTCCAAGCTCCCAGCATCATTATCGGCCCAGTTCTGTCAGTCTCGTTTTCCCAGGGATTCTGCCCCTTTCAAATGCATGCTGCCATGCCGCCGCCGCCGCCCTGCGCTGCCAACAACGCCCCATGGATGTCAAGTCATCCTAGATGCCCGCCCGCTGTCCGGACGTCTCCTTCACCAACAGGCTCTCCCCCCCCCCGGAACCCTCGCCGACTGGACCACACACCACCCCCCCGTGCTCCGATGCGTCGCTCAAGAGATCTCAATATGCGCCTCACTTTCACCTCCTTCGTCGCTTGCCTGATCTTGACGCTCTGACCGCGTTCTCCTTTCGCGTCGCGGAGGCTGTGCTCAAGCGCATCCCATCCATCCATCGCTCATGCCTCCCGCGCCGCCGCCGCACCCACGCCCAGCAGCGCCAATCTTCCTTCGACGGGGATACAGGCCCGCAGTCGCCGGAGCTTCCGCGGTACTATCGAAAGTCACAGCTCTTACGTGTACGTGGCCATCTGCTGCCCGTGTAAACCTTTTACGTTTGCGCTCTTATACCAGGAAATCATCACGGCCCGTAGCTCCTCAGGTCATAGGCCGTCGCCGTAGCTTGTTAGTGTCTATCTCGCTTTTTAGTCAACCAAGCCTGGCCTATCTCGAGCTAGCTCGCATTTCTCATGTTGTTGCGTCTTTTTACGCAATGACAAAGAGATGGGCGGGGCATACCTCACACCTCGTCCACCGCGGGGGTGGTTCAAAGGCTTCGATCCTTCAACAGAACACCAACACCAGCGGAGTCCAATTAAGCTAGCACCGAGAAAATCGTGTGGGCTCCTTGGCTTTGGCTCCCTCGCCAGCTAGCTCTTTCCGAGCTTGTCTCTGTAGTTCCAAGCTCAGGATCCAGCTCCAGCAAGTGAGGGGCCGTTGATATTCACTGGCGACTGCGTCCCTTGATTCCATTGGCGTACGCAGTTGCGCAACTCCTCCTCTGCGGTGGGTGTACGGAGCAATCCAAAAAGGTAGGGCATAATTACCTCGTAGTTAGCTCTTCACCTAGAACTCGGGTGAAGGCGAATGGTGAGGCAGTAAAAGTCAGGGAGGGAGGGGGGGAGAGTAAAGAGAGACGGTTAATAATTACCAATTTCCTTTACTCGAGCCGATGAGATGACTCTTGTCCTCTGCTGAGAAATCGAATGGTACATCTAAGTGAATATGACAGCTTAGGAAGTAGAGAACCCAGGAAACCAATACGGGCCTGTGTCGGCCCGTTGACCAGGCACGGGCTCCTACGGACCGACTGTATTCGCAGGCCTCTTCGCCAGACTTGCACTAACAAATAACAGTATTAGCCTCAGTCAACGTGGGTTGGGTGACGTGACGGATATTCCCACCCATCAGTTCATCCCTCACCTCAAATTCGCAAAAGATACACTCAGCCATGCCAGCGAAAAGAATCTCGCCTCATCCGCTTATCTGGCGTGGTTTCCAGACCCCCCACCCCCCCCTTTCCCCCAGGCTCCAGATCGAGACCCCCTACACTTAGTCCGTGGTTATGGCGATGGCCTCATGCCAATCTCACCGATTGGATCCCTCACCTGAGCTGGCCTCGCCTGATCTGACCTCACCTCGCTTCGCCTCCCCGACCCCGGCCTTGACCTGGGCTGACCGACTCTGGTCTGATATTGCCTTTTTACAAGCGAGCAGAGCCTCCAGCCTTACTTTTTTCTTCTTATTTTTTTCCTTTCATCTTTCTCAAACTAGGTATTATCATGCATCTACCGCATTAATTGTCTAATTAGTAGCCGTGTGATGCATTTCACTTACTATCCATCGAAACGCCCATGAACCCTCTTCCATAAACAGAATCATACAGGCCATCCATTCTCATACATCTCTTACACTTACACCTGATTACATAGTAGCTGCAGGCCCTCTGTACGCCGCCTGTGCATTTTCCCCCAGCCAGAATCCACCCATCCCTGTCCCCTCCTCCGATTCAGCCCGCTTGCCGTCTCTCACGGCACCTCCCACGGTAACCGCTCGGCTACGGGCCACCCGTGCCCCGGCCCCCGCGAAAACGCAACCGGAGCATCACGGGTCACGGGCTTGGGCCGGCTCAAGCCTCGCCTATGTAGCTGCTTCTCCAGCCTTTCCCCGGCTTCTCAGCCTCCTTGGCTCCTCCCCTCGCCCGGCCCCCCAGCGCGGATCGGGATCCCCAGGAACCAGATGGCGACTAAGTGCCCGCAGGTGCCACCTTGTCGGCTCCTTAGCCTCCTCCAGACCTCCCCGTCGTCGTCCAGGACTCCACGAGGAGGATCCTCCCGCGGCACCATCATGCAGCATATCGTAACCTTGCTGCACCAGAGCCGCCCAACAGCCGTTCAAGCCCGTCTAAGTCTTCAAAGGTCGCAGCCATCTGTGTCATGCATTCCCTCTTTGTCGTCGTCTGTGGGTTCCGAGGGCTCCACACGCCTCCCTCGCTGTCCCTCGTCGCGTCTCCAACTTGGCTTGCCTCAGCCACTTGGCTTCTGATCGTCCACGTACACATTGCAATGGTTGGCCGAGCACCCATGACCAAGAGCCACCGTCAGGCATTGTTGGAACCGTTGTACCGCGGCCAATCCTTCCTCCGCCCGCACCATCAATCTCTGGCTGGCTGGTCTCATGAGCTCATACAAAGGCGCCAACCCGCGGGGTCCAATCCCGTCCCTCCTCCACGGCTCGGAACTCGACCGACCCCTCTGTGAAATACCCGGCCTCCTGCCATGCCTTCATCGTAGCCCCATCAAATGGTCCCTGTTTGGCGCCCCCGTCGCGCCCGTCTGACCACCGGAACTCCCACATAGTTCCCGGCTTCACCGCATCCATCCCCTTCTCGTCGGTATCAGCATGCACCGTTTCCGGTTCGACCCATTCTTCCCCGGTCTCTTTGCGATATTCTCGGACAAGCAGTTCCCGTTCTTGGTCGTAAATGTCTTCGTAGTCCCGGCTAAGCAATTTGTCCGCGGCTTCTGTGATGGCGTCAATCGATTGCTTGACCCGAGTTTGTTCCGGATCCTCGTTTCTTTCGCCATCTACCTCCATGCCCTCGGCCTTGTTTATCTTCTTGAGCTTCCACTTGGGAGTCTTCTTGCTCTTGGGCTGGCTCCTGCCAAGACGGGCCAGTGCCTCAAGTGGCGTTTCTGTCCTCTCCAGCCGGAGGATCAGCGTCTTGAGCAGTTCAGACACCAAAATCTCGTCGTCTTGAATCCGTTGCTTCCGTGCTTCTGCCTCGCGCTTCTTGTGCGCTTCGGCGGCCTTCTTCATTTCCTTCTTGCTTAGTCCTTCCAGCCAGGTGTCGTGAGCTGCATCAGGGTCTCCCGCCTTACGGACGTAGTTTCCGGACTGATCGAATTGACCTTCTTCCATTTCTGCCTTTAGGTTGAAGGCTTCCACTTTTGGCGCGTTCCTCTTAAGCCCACCAGCTCCAACCTCTTCGTCCACGCCCTCCTCTTGAATGGCGAGATCTATATCTGCCTCGTCGTCGCTACTACCGCGATCGTCTAGTCGGATTTCGCCACCGGTTTTGCTTTCGTCTTCCTGGCCCTCAATTTGCTCGACGTCGAGGAAGCGTACATCCTTCTTCTTGCGGCCAGACTTGTCAAAGTCGCCATTTTCGGAGGCTGCCTTGTCTTCGTCGTCGTTGGCAGCAAACATGTCGTCGTCGTCGTCGTCATCGTCGCCACCAGCAGCCTTCCCAGAAGAGACATTGTTAGCGCTGTAGTTGTCCAGCTGGTCCAGGATGTTCACGTCGCCTTTCTTGCGACCGGCGGCGCGAGTATTGATGTTCTCGTTATCTGAATCGCTGTCGTAACCATCGAGGTTCACGGCACCTCGCTTCGTAGCGCCGGCGCCGCCAATGACATCGGCATCGAGGATAACGTCGTCTTCTCGAGCATCGGGAGCCAAGATGGAGGGGTTACGGACGTCGAACTTGGCCCGCTTGGTGTCGGTGTCGTCTTTATTGTGATTCGCGCGCGCAAAGGTCTCTCCGGCTCGCTTGGGGCGCGCCGCAGAGTGTCGTGAAGCCATATTCTGCGTAAAGCTCTAGGGGTTTATGAGCTTCGATTGCCCTTTTGAGGAGTCTATAGAACGAAGATATAGGTGTCTTGGATGATTCACCGGCGCATTTGGATTGATGTCGAGGCTAGGTTTGCTCTGAGGAGCTTGGACCCGACGCCAACTGCAAACATGTTGCTGGATGGGCCATTTTTTAGGCGATCACCCACTGTAGCCTGGGTCCTGCGAAACTGCGTCATCCAGCAGCTGCCTTTTTGCCGCTGCCTTCAGTGCTCCACATCCCCCACGTCAACGTAGAACCTCTGGACAACTTCCACATGTATCTTCGAGCTGTCTCCATCCACCAGACCAAAAACACTGTACGACCACCAACACCAGCAGCCATCATCGCACATCTCAGCTGTATCCGCCATATACAGTGCACCGCTGTATCTACTTACAGCATCACACGCAGAGCCCGCAGCTCACCAGCGCCTTTGCTGACCGCCAGCGTATCCCACGCCAGACTTCGCCCCGCCATACCACACGATCACCTGGTTTAAACCCATAGGCCGCGATCAACATGGTTCGTCGCTATGCCGCTACCCCGTAGCTACTTCAGCAAGACTAACACATGATTGTGCAGTATTCAGGCTTCGGTGGCAGCGGGTTCGACCCGTCTAACCCGGACCACCTCTACAACATGGCTCGCCACGGACGGAGGCCCATCGTGCAACGCTTCGATGAGTACTACCGATGCTACCCCGTCATCATGGCCCCTGGATCCGAACGTCCAGAGCTGAACTAC
The DNA here is from genome assembly GCA_003385265.1 of Neonectria hederae. Classification (NCBI taxonomy): domain Eukaryota; kingdom Fungi; phylum Ascomycota; class Sordariomycetes; order Hypocreales; family Nectriaceae; genus Neonectria; species Neonectria hederae. The sequence goes on from QGQB01000104.1 coordinate 83,862, forward strand.
GGATCCAAGATCATTCTCCCCGCCTCCGCCCTCGACAAAGTGTCCAAGCTCCACGTCCAGTGGCCCTTGCTAATGGAGATGATCAACGGGGAGAAGGGGAAGCATTCGCACGCTGGTGTACTAGAGTTTATCGCCGAGGAGGGCCGAGCATATATTCCGCAATGGGTGCGTATGGCTGATTTTGTTGCATTATCAGGTGTGGCTCTGACTAATTATTTATTGATAGATGATGGAGACGTTGGGTATGGATGTCGGCGACATGATCCAGATCCGTACCACCTCACTAGAACTTGCCAAGATGGTCAAGCTTCAACCCCAATCCGTCAACTTCCTCGAAATCAGCGATCCTAAGGCCGTCCTGGAAAAGGCATTCCGCAACTTCGCCACTCTCACCAAGGGTGACGTCTTCAACTTTGAGTACAACGACGAAGTGTACGATGTTGCTGTCTTGGACGTCAAGCCAGAGACGGATAAAATGGGCGTGAGCATGATTGAGACTGATGTTTCTGTCGATTTTGCCCCTCCCGTGGGTTATGTCGAGCCCGAAAGGAAGAGCGGCACGAGCACTCCCAGGAGCGGACGTGGTGGCGTCCCTGCCGGAGGTCTCCTTCACAACCAAGGCACCATGGCCCAGTCTATCAACTACAATGCCATCGCTCCCTCGGTCACCAGCAACATCACCAACTTTCTTGGCGATGGCCAGCGGTTAGCCAAAAAGGGCAGCAAGAACTCAACCCCCAAGCCCGCAACTCCCGTGCCAGCTGCCACGGAGACCCCCGGACTGCCCCTGCGACGAACAGGTGCCCCTGCTGCACTACGGCTGCCACCCAACAAGCTGTTCTTTGGTTATGAGATCAAGCCAGTCAAGACAGACGCGGACAAGGAACAGGAGAAGAAGAATGCCAACCGACCCCAGTTTGCTGGACAGGGTCAGACACTCCGCGGTGCTGTCAAGAGAAAGGGCGATGGGGATGATAAGTCCAAGGCGCCAGAGAAGAAGGGCACAAGCGATGGGAATCGACTGGACGGTCGGCCGCGATGATGTGTGCCACTTTTCGGGCTTCGGGTGGCGTTTCAGGAGATCTGAGGATTTAGTGGTTTGTAGTTCGTAGGGCACAACAGCCGCCATCAACAGCACGCGGCAAGGTCCGGTTAACAGATTGCTCGATGTTTTTTATCTACGATTGAACCATGCTGTTATTCATGCACAAATTGATACCAATCGGTGTGGCTAATATGAAACCAGTGTTCTGGCACCATGGGCTTGAGCAATCTCTAGGGTGGCTCTGATTCCAGTTATCACAGCACCAAACAAAGCATGATCAGCAGTCAAGATTACGAGCTTAGAGTGAGGCTATGCTCTAACTGTCGTATGCTTTTAGTTCTCCTTTGATGTTCACTCAGTCTTCTCACATCAGCTGTGTTCCATCCCGAGTCCGTCGCCGAACACACTTTCCTCTCCGCTGCTCCTACGACCCAAGATCGAGCATGTGCAATGTATGAATTGGGATGTTGGCTCCTCTCTAACGCGGGTTCTCACACCTAAGAATCATCGGTAACACCCAACCAAGCCTGGAACTCATCTTCATTGTTCTGGACCGTAGCGCTATCACTTGTGTCAGCTGATTTGTTTCACTCCCATGGACTCAGGGGTGTCGTGAACCTTCGCTCACGGCTGGAAGAACCGGAATTCTCCGACTTGAAGTCCGGGAGTGGCTTGAAACCACCCTCACGCTTGACCTTCTTGCTAGGCGTTTCGAAGGCTTCATCGTCGTCCTCCATTTCCTCATCGTCCCGGTCGACCTTCACCTTGGCCTTGGACTGTTTGCTGGGCGTACCGCGCTTGCGTGGAGCAGATGCCTTCTTGGGAGTCGGGGCTGGGCTATTGCTGAGGCTCACTGTGCCATGTCGGGCCTTGAACTCTTTCATCACGGTCTTGGTGAAGTGCTGCCTGTGTTGTTGCTGGTTAGACGCGGCGAGGCGTGCAGGTTTGAGAAGCAAGCGGAAGGGAAACTCACGAGATGGCATCCTTGGTAAAAGAGTATCCGAGGTTGGTCATGAGATCGTAAACCTTGGGCCAGTTGTGACGCGTGCGCTCACCCTCTTGGCTGCCAAGGATGATGGCGAGGCAGAGGTCACGCTCCGCGTTGGGACTCCATTTCTTGTCAGTTGCAGGCATGGTGATGACTTGATGAGTCGAAATGCAACGCGTAAAGGGAAGAAGTAGGAGTTTGTGGGCTTGGAGGTCTGAGCTTGAAGGAGAAGGTTAGATGAGTTGTTGTGGGAAAGTGGTCGTGGATGTTACATAGGTGAAGGGAAAAAAGAAGGCAGTGAAGGTTGGGGTCCGGAAGAGGCTCATATAATCTAATCCTTAGGATTTAGTAGGAGGGGACGGAAAGGAAGAAGATAACCGAGTGGATGGAAATAAAAACCGCATGTGTAATACCAATTAGAGAAGACGGCTGCCTGCTGGATAAGCCAAACAGAGGACTAGGTAGGTGAGCCTTTTGTTGTGTTTAGGTTGCCAGGAGACGAGTGAACAAGGCGCTTTAAACTCGTGTTTTTCAGAGCGTTCACTGTGGCTTCCCAAAACCTGTTCCGCTTTCTTCGGAGCGTAATTTGGCCGTTCTTCATCTTTGTCAGGGTCCCCAGAAGGAAACTCGACGGGATGAGAAACTTTAGGAATGCCCACTTCTTGACTGAGAAGGGTCTACAGTTTTCAGAATGCCGCTTAGGAGTACTCGCGTGTCAAGTAATAACTTTGAGATTTCTTTTCGCCTCAGATGCTATAAACTGCAAGCTAGACCACCACTCGTAGCAAGTAAATCACTTGTCGTAGAGCAGACACAGGCTTTTTATCTGGCTGCACTGGCTGGAGCTTACGATGACCATCCTTATTGATCCATCCCACCTGTAGCCTCTTCCTAGTGATATCACGATCCCCCTTCAAGAACAAGTGACGTTGCGTTTCAGCGATGAGGAGGAATTATCTAAGTCGATGGCGACTTAGATCTCCACTTCCATCTCCTCCTCAGTCTCCATCTTGAGTCTATCCACAAGAGAGATTAGCAAAAGGCCCAAATGCTAAAACCAGAGAAGTGAAACTTACTTGGGGGTAGCCTTGGCGCGCTTAGCCGGACGCTTTGGAGTGAACGGATGCTCTTGGTCGGAGTCCATCTCCAACTTGAGGTTCAGTTTCTCATCCTGTTCGTCCTCGTCCTCGGGGGTGACCATGGCCTTGCCCTTCTTGGCAGGGGTAGCACGGTTGCGAGGCGTAGCGGTCTTTCGTGGAGTAGACGTAGCAGAACTAACTCCTCCGGCGGCGGCCTGAACGCCTCCCGCTTCTCTGTTTCGGCGGAGTTTTTGAACGTGCTGGCTAGGATCAGAGTTAGCAGGTATTCATGAATGCTACAATCTTCAACGCGAAAGAAACAACAACGAGGATGTAGTACTTGACAGCGTCAAAGGAATAAGTGTATCCCTTCTCATGGAGCCTTTCAGTCACGTTTGTAATGACTGCCTTGGACGCGGTGGCCTCCGCGATGAAGGCCAGGAGGAGATCTCCGTGGGCGGTGGGGTCCCAACCACGAGTTGGCTTTGTAGACATGGTAATGGGCACAACGTGCAAGAAAATATAAACTTGAGTGAAAGAGAGCTTGCTGTGAGGTGCAAGATGGTCACTTGTGAAGTGTCGTGGTTGTGGGGTGGATGTGTATGTGGGTGAGTGAAGGAGGAAGGGGAAAGGGAAATGGAAGGGGAAGTGAATAAATAAATAAAAATGCAGTGTGAATGTTGTGAAATACAGGCGCATAAGCAGAAACCCAGTTCGAGCAATCAGAGATGACCATACCGAAGCGCCGACTCGGAAAATGTGTACCCCATCTCTTTGAGCTCGTCCATGACGTTGGCCCAGTCTGGGGTGCCTAGCTTGAGATGCTGAAACAGACAGATGAGGACGTCCTGGTGGACGTTGGCATCCCACTTCATGGTCTGTCGGCCAGCCATTGTATCTTTTGGTAGAGGAAGTGTTGATGTTTTGGGTAATGAGATGGAGAGGAATGTGAGTGGATGAAGAAGAGGCAGTGGTGGTTGCGCTGGGATGAGAAGAGATGAAGATTCGTAAGGGCTGAGAAAGGAGAGATGCAAGATGAAAGAAAAAAGTATTAGGGTGTGAGGCTGGTGCAAAACGCTTGTGTTGCGAAACACGAAAAGACAAGAGGTGAGCAGTGATGAAAGGGAACAAAAACACCCAGGCAACCGAGTGCCAGCTTCCTATTGAACAGCGGCCCGGCTCAGAGCCACAGCACGAGCAGCACTACCAACTTGTGCAGGAACTTCACAAGAACAAAAGAGGCGAAGAGCAGAGTCGAGATGAGGAGGAATGTAAAATCGTGTGACCTACCGGATAGCCTCCCAGGTGATAGTGAAGCCGCGGTTCTCGAGATGGTCGACGATGCCTTTGCGCACCTCCGGGCTGATACCCCCATTCTCCTGCGCAGCCATGAAGAACGAGACGCCCAGTTCCATGAGGAACTCGGAGTTGTCCCAGATAGTGCCACCAGGCTTTGTAGGCATGATGATATCGTGGTGGTGGTGGTTGTGTGTGGTGTGTTTGTTGTGCAGTTGAGATGCGGATGGTGTTCAGGATAACTGTGAGAGAGTGGAAGTTTTCTAGTCTGCCTGGTTTGAGATATACAGAGAAGAGTGAGAAACAAGTTGACGGCAGGTGTGACTGGGAACTCCAAACACTTGTTGCCTGGACTGTTTGCCAGTGCCAAATAGATCATTGCTAATGGTTTCTATATACCTACCTAACCCATGTATAAAAATACCATCCTAAGACCAACCATTCAACCCGCTACCTCGTTACCAAAATCTTTGAACTCCAGACATGACCATTGTTGGCGATTGTACAACTGCTCTAGAAGGTACCCGAAAAAGCCCCTTGGAGCCTCTTAGGAAATACAACAATGGCGCGTTGCTCCGTGCGCCAACCAATCGCTATAGTAAGAATAGGTGATGCTCCGACATCAACGCTCACTTACACCGATTTATTCCATGAAATCATTGGAAACTAAGCCTCTCCATACGAGAAACTAAAAACAGTTAGAACAGTTGGTCTTTTGTCCAGAGTGAACCCGCACTTACTCTGACGGAAAAGGGTCTGAAACGCCACTGTGTGCAGCAAGAGCTAAAACTGCCTCATCGTCTAGCACCTCCTTTGCCGGTTCTGGCGATGAGAGTCGTGGCCGCTTCGGATCAGGCTCATCGCTGTCATCATCGAGGTCATCAAGCCCCCGACCCATCGACTCGGGGGGTACCACGGGCTCGGTATCCGACTCAACCGACTGATCGACTGGCGGTTCGTCTTCAATAGGTTTCGCGTCTTCCTGGAGAGGTTGATGCTGCTGTTGTTGAGGATCATGGGGCTGTTGATTTTGCTGATTGTGCTGATTATGCTGGAGAGGATGAAGATGTGGAGGGTTCTGTGGCAGCTCAGGGCCAGGCGGAGGGCTGGGGAAATTCATGGGAGGACCCCCCGGGATTGGATGAGGCATCGGCTGGGTCACTGGCTCACCAGCCATGGCTTCAGGGGCGACATGAGGAGGACCCGGGGGAACAAGGTTCGAAGGAGGAGGGCCGGGGACATGATGTCCGGGAACATGCGGGCCAGGGAGATGCGAGCCGGGGACATGAGTAGCAGAGACAACATGCGCACTGGGGACATGCACGCCAGGATGACTTGGATCGATATCGGAGACGATATCACCGGTAATGGGCGCACCGTCAATCGGAGCTGGCGGTTGCTTCCTAGGCCGGCCTCGTCCAGGTCCAGGACGACGCGTGATGGGGTTCATGGTTGGATCAGTCTTCCTTGAGCTTTCGCTGACGACGCCATTGATCTCGGCTTTGTTCTGGGCTCGACGGAGGCCTTGGAAATGTTGGCTGAACCCGTGTTAGTCGCGGCTTAGGTATACTTAAGAAACAGTCAAGTAAACAAAATCGGTTGAAGCTTTGTGCATTGGACTTCTGTCTCATATTTGAGTAGTATCGGGATGATGTCATGGAAGAGTGAATATTGGCTCTTGGAGCAGCCCAGACAAGCTTTGCATGTGCTAACGAGGCTGTGAAGTCTCCCGACAGATTGGAATTGGAACACATCATCGACAGGAAGACGGAAGATCATACATGTACTCAGGGGAAACAAGCACAACAAGATAGGACTAAGTAAGAATATCAACGACTTACCGACATCCCTCATTAGTGAATCCGTATCCCAAGGTCCTCATGTGATTGCCGATGGTGGTCCATTCGGCGCCACTGATGATACCAATGTTTTTCACCGACAGTATGGTAAAGAAGAGGTCTTTGTCTGCCCTGTCATTCCAATTCTTGCTGTTCATGATGACGAACGCTGGTGGGGGAGAAGAGAGCACGAGACCCGAGGCGGGACGAGGTTAGAAGCTGTTAAGTCGACGGCTGGATCAATGGGAAAATTGGTAGTGAGAAATTGCTAAGGGAGCCGCTGAGGCGGGAGGTTGGGGACATTGAGGCGCGCGGTGGTCCGTGCATGTACTTGGCCTGGGGAAGGATTCGGGGCACGGAAAAAGTGTGGATCCGAAGTTCGAGCTGCACAAATCGTTGCTTTGTCCTGGGAGCGCAGTTCCAGCAGCTTCTATCTGATGTTGAGGTCGATGGTGCAAGGCTGGTCCTGAACGATGTGTTCCAGCGCTCGAGAGGAGCGTTTTCTCGTTTATCCCGCCTCTTCAACATGGTCTATCTGATTCAGAATGACCTAAAATTGGGCAGATGCGTGGACTTAGCCGAGGGTAGGCCATGGATTAACCGGGGGGACTGGCTCGTGGCATGACGAGAGGTATTCGACCGAGTCAAGCGCAGAGATTCGGGAGGACGGAGGAGCTGGAGCAATTGGCAACGACAACCTGGGTATCCATAACAGACGGTTTGTTAACGGATTACGGACGACGAATGGGGTTGAAACGGAATGACGACGGTATTGGTGTCAGCGGAGCATCATCATTCAGCCAGTCCAGTCATTCAGCCAGCCAGCCACAGGCCGTCAGCAAGGGGGCGCCGGGGCAAAGAGAAAACCGGGGCGGTGCATCCGAGAGCCAGGGCATTACGAGCCAAAGGTCCGTAGGGAGGCAAAAGGAGGGAAGGCAATTTACAGGGCTCACGTGCTTTCGCGGACACTTGGCGGAAACCAGGCAACACAGTGTCTCACCAAACTTCGCGCCCGTCGCGTCTCCCGCCCACTTCATGCCATCCTCCACGACGACCTCCTGGTCTGAGGCGCGGGCGGCGACCATGGATGCCTCCACGATATGTTCCAATGCACGTATCGGTCTGTTTTGTACAAGCGGCGAATTTTCCCGGCTCTCCGGGCATGCCTGGCGGTCGAATTGCTGCTCGTCGCTCCAGTCCATCACCGCCTCTATGGCCCGGACAGCAGCCCATCCGACATGCTTCAGAGCCACCCCTCAGCTGAGGGTCAGAAGCAAACCTCGGCGGATCGGCTGCATGGCGTAATCTCTTCATTCTTGAGACGAATTTAGCGTCGAGGCGTACCCCCAGGTCCTTGCACTCGTTGCCTCTTGTCTCCTTGCGATTGAGGCAGACATGGTTGTGATCCCATCACAGGGCTTGCATTGTGTCCTGTCCATGTCACAGGAGCTGTCCCAACAAGCACAGACACTCCTCCAGCCTTACGGTTGCAGAGAAAAGAAAAGGTCCTGTGGCCTGTTTGCAGCTCAAGCTCAATCGGAACAGCTTGAATTAGCTGGGCCAATAGGTGGTGTTGGCACATCAGCTTGGCTCCCCCAAAAGACGGGTTGAATGACCACCACACTACAGTATTTAATACCCGGCCGTCTATGTAGCTAATTCGTCGGTGGCCCGCGAATGAGTCACAACTGGTTTCACTCCATTCCAGGCTTGCCATCCCTGTCGAAGCCGACCTTAGCTCCACGATACCATGCTCCGCCAAAAATCTTTCTTTGCCAGCATCGCCGGCGCAATTGAGCGACGTGTATAGTGGTACCCGGGAAGCTCGGGACTCTTTGACGAGGTTTCGGCAAATGTCGCCAAAACAGCGTCCGAGTCTGAGGCTGCTGCATTCCATACCTGGCCTCCCCATGGGAGGATTGGGGCCGGCCGTGTCTCAATGGCTCGACATTGTCATGTTCGTTGAGACTTTCACAGCGGAGAGGATAAGTTCTAGATGGATCAGGTGGGTGGGACTACGGACCTGCGGCGAGCCGCTGTAGTGGTTGCGGTTGCAGCTGGTGGTGGTCTTAGCGAGCGGCAAGGGGGGGAACGGCTTTAGTGAGGTTAGTGGGCCCATCCACTGAGCGCCCCCCCGTGGGTGGTGGTTTTAGTGGGCTTAGCGGCGGGGTGCAACCACTGTACGCGGTGCTCGCGCCCGCCGCAGCCCCTCGTCGCGCCCCGTTTTCCGTCATTGGGAGGGATCATCCAAAGCCAACAGAAAAGTCGGTAGCACCAGGCAACCACAGGCATTATCGCCATCCACCTCACCTCAGACTGCTTTTTCTGTCTGCTAGGTAGTCGACTGTCTGAGGCCCAGGCCCTTTTCGTTAGTATGTTCGCACGCCGTCTGCGCGCACTGTCCTGTCCACAGTTTCCCCCTTAGCATCCCTGCAGCTCCGAGTCTCTCCCCCACAAATGCCTGGCGATGCGTGTGATGCGTATGGTGGCACTCGCACTGGCAGTAGTCTTAGCCAACGTGCTGCTCACATATAATGCACGTTGGCCCCCTTTGGGCCTCAAACCTTTTCCCCCGTAGCCCGTTCGTCTCTCCTGTTCCTCCTCGTATCACTCTCAGGCCCTTTCCATCACACGCCTATCCTGCCTATATATTCCGCAGGCGTCTCGTCCGCCTCATCTTCCTTCTGGCTGCTCTTCTCTCAGTCACCAACTCTGAACAACTCCCATCCCTCCCACCACACAGCTACCTCCAGCTCTCAACCATTTAAACCTACTAACCTACCCAACCAACTCGTCATCCGTTTATCCTTCATCCCTCATCCAACCATCTCGGCTGCCACACTGCACGATCTTGATCGCTCTTACAGCCTGTCGCCCGACTCCTTCCTACAGCCGTCACCTGAATTCGGGTTGATTCACATCATCCAAACCCTACTCCACCATCTCGGGTCGCCATTTTCATTCCACCCCCTCCGCTGAGGCATCTTCAGCTGCCTAGGGCTCCATGCAGTGACTCCGAGCCCCCGCTGTATTTAACTCGCCTCATCCCCTCTTCTGCCTATCGATCGACTCCTTCAGCCTTGTGCTGTTCTCCCTATCGTCGTCTTCTTGCCTTCCATCTGCAAATCTCTCTCTATCTCTATCTCCATCTTCACCAAAACTCTTTGTCTTCCATCACCATGACTCCCAACAGCGAGAACGCCATGGCTCGCTTCCTTCTTGCCATCTTGAACCAGAAAAACCTCAAAGACGTAAGTCTTTGTACGGACAACTCCTCGGTAACTTCTTCTCACCCTCTCCTAGATTGACTGGAACCAAGTCGCTGCGGACCCTGTCCTCATGCAGCCCATCACCAACGGCCACGCTGCGAGAATGCGTTTTGCCAGGTTCCGTGCTTCCGTCAACGGCCACGAGCCACAGAAGAGGACTCGCGCCGCCGACAAATCCCGAGTTACGAAGTCCAAGAAGCCTTCGCAGGCTAAGAAGGATAGTCTCGTCAAGTCAGAGTCGGGTGTCAGTCTTTCTTCCTATGCTCAAGTGCGTCAGGGTTCTTCTCCCAAGATCAAGCAGGAGCACAACCAACTTGCTTATCTTGCACAGTTCTCCCCCGCTTCGACTACTTCCCCTTACCTCACCGACAACCGAGAAGATATAAACCCTCGATTTCTCACGCCCTGCAGCGATGACATGACCCACGGTCTGTCCGTGAACCCAGCTTCCCTCGAGGATGTTCGACTTCGAAACGGGTTCGGTCCTTCAATGGACTGCAACTCAGACTTGATGCCTCACCCTGGCCATGATCTCATCGGCCTGGCTCAGTCCCCCTACCATACGTTTGACGCTGCCTATGACCTGAGCAGCTACAAGGCTGCAGGTGATGCCCAGAGCCCGGTTGCTCTGGACCTGGCCGGCGCCCAGTCTCTCGCAGACTTCAGCCCCGAGTGGACTGACAACTTCCACGATCACCACCCATTTTGATACCCAAAAAAAGGAATGCATAGAGGACGGATAATGTACAAAAACTGGAGATGTTTAGAACGTTTTGCTGTTATGACTTGACGAATATGGTTTTGAACGGGGTTTCGCTTGTTTTCCGCTCTGTTTCTATCTGTGTTCAGTCCACAACGATTTTGGCTTGTTTCTATGTTTCTGGAGATCTCAAACATGACGGTTCTCTGGATTTTGAACGGAGGCAGTGGCTACTGCAGAATGTACACTACCTAGGACGTTTTAATGTCAGAACCACGTCTTTTTACTGCGGCCGCCGATTAATGCATCGCTGCTATTTAAAGCGGCCTTAGAGTCAATTCCACTGTGTCAGGGGGGGGGGGGGGGGGAATTTACTGCAGTGATATTTGGTGACCAGGAGGCGCCCATCGAGTGACGTCCCCCTCCGTGGATACGCAGCCGACGACCTTTCACGCTTGCGTAGGAGGGTTTTAGCGGTAAAATCCCCCCTTTTGCCAATTCTACAATGTGCTTGGCCCCTTCAAAACGAAG
>QGQB01000105.1:0-18223 GCA_003385265.1 Neonectria hederae
TAATCTTTATAGGAATATTTCTATAAATCTCTTAGTAAAGGTTAAAACTCTTAATCTTAACTTTCTTAATATTATTAAACCTTCTTATTATCCTTTTTATAGGTTTTATTATTATTCTTATTATTATTATTATTAATATTAATAATATCTTTCTTATTCCTTCTTTTCTTCTCCCTTTTAAATAAATCCCCCTTAACTTTACCTTTCCTTAGCTCTTAACTTCTTATAATATAAAGAGTTACTCTAGCTAGAATAGCTAAATATTAGTCCCTTATAAGGAACTATATCATAATTATTCTAGCTATACCTTCCTATTATCTAAGCTAATATATATTCTTACTTTACTAATTACTTAATAAGGTTAAATAGTATTCTTTTTCTTATAAGAAGTCCCTATAGTTATAGAAATTTAGTAATATTATATTATAAAGTACTTCTAAGTTTAAGTATACCTTAATTTTCCTTAGAACTATTAGGATAAAGGAATAAGTATAATAGTAAATAGTATAATTTAGAGTTTAAGTATTTATTCTTATTTTACTTATTATAGTAGTCTTAGTTAAGCTATATATTACTAATTTTACTAGTTTAATTTATTATAATCCTTTAGGGTCTTAAGGTTTAGAGTCTTTTTAAGGAGGTCTTAATCCTCTCTATTTCTTATTTCTTATTATCTTTCTACTTTCCTTAAGTCTAATAGTAATAACTTAAAAGTATATAATTAATCTTACCTATTAAGCTAAATTAATTAAATTATAGCCTTATTATAACTTCTAATTTAATAGTAAAAAGTAACTTAGAATAATACCCTAAATCAATAGTAATCCCTTAAGAAAGTATATAGTAAAGTATTATATAGATATCCTTATTAATTAGCTTAAAGTTATACTAAATTATATATATATACTATAGTAATCTTATATTTAGAACCCTTTAGTAGGAAAGTATCTTATAGGAATAATTATTAGGTTAGGGTAGGAAAAGAGTATTAGTAAGGTATTAAAATAGCTTACTATTAGCTTAATAATTAGTCTATAAGGGATAAAGAGTAGATATTAATTTATATTTTAGTTAGAAAAGAAGGATCTTAAATTCTCTTATAAAATAAAGGTAAAGTACTTAAGTTTTAAAGTTAAAGTAATCTCTCTAGTCTTTCTATAAGAAGGGAAGAATCTCTGTCTTAAAAATAAAAATAAAAATGTCTCCTTAATCCTAATAATAATTTTTCTATAATCTTCTTATCCCTCTTATAACTGTTTATTTTACCCTTATTAAATCCTAGCTAGTAACTTATTAGTCTACCTATCTAAGGACCCCTATTATATTACTTTTCCCTTAGTTTAGGGATTAGTAATTGTCTTAGCTAATGTTACTATAAGCTATACCTAATGTATAAGTAATAAAATCCTAATCTTATTAATTCTTATAGAAATAATTATAATTACTATTAAAAAAGCAGTATTAATTACCCTTTAGGAAATACTTACTAAGGTCTTAATCTAGGCCTAAGTTACTTATAATAAGGGGATACTTTAGTTCCCTATAGTATTTCTATCTAAGGTAATTCCCCCTTGCCTTAGTAAGGAGATTATTATTAAGTTACTAAGTATAGCTCTTAATATTACATTTCATATATTATTAGATACTATAATAGCTATTAACTATACCCTCCTAAGGGACTACCCTTTACCTATAGTAGCTTTATATTACCTCCTTAGTAAGGATATTATAATCCTCTTTTATAGACTAATTATAAATCTCCTAAAGGATAATACTTAGATCCCTATTATCTTTAGTATAGGTATATATTAAGTCCTTAGGCAGTTTATAGTAATTACTAAAGAAGTCTTAACTATTTATATAGAAAGCTTACTTAAGGACTTAGTAGTAAATATCTAATAAGTAAATAGTATTAAGGTATATACTATAAAACTATTATAAAGCTATTATATAGCTAAACCTTATTAATTATTAGTTATATTATTAACTAAACTAATAAATATAAATAAACTTTATAATTACAGTATAATTATAGCTATAGAAGTATATTAAACTAAGTCTTATTCAGAGGAAATTTAACTTAAGTAATACTTTAAGTACTTTTACTTTAGATACATTATATAATACTATTAGGAATAGGCTAAGTATAGCTACTATAAGGGAACTTATTATATAAAAGATATAGTTTACTCTACTTCTACTAGTAATATCCCCTTAGTATATTATAATTATAATAGGTTATACTTAGTATAGTCCTATATATACTATATAGTATAAAAAGAGTAGGAATAAGTAAGGAATACCTATTTAGAGAGATTTATACAGTTTAGTATTCTAAATAAATAGTATAACTATATAGTATACTTACTATAGGGTATAGCAATAGTACTAATACTAATACTAATAACTATAGCACTAAATAACCTAGTCTAAAGGGAGCTTAGGTAGCTTCTAAAGTAGTCTTAGGCTAAACTAGACCTAGGTTTAGTCTTAGTAGTATTTAGGCTAATTGATTAACTTAGAGAGTAAATACTCTTAAAAGTAAGAGAAGGTACTCTAATGCTAAGTAGTAATAAGGATAATGCCTAGGAGGATAAAGATTAATTATATAAATAACTTAGACTTACCTTAGGATTAAATAAGTTCTATTATATAATTTAGGCTAAGCTCTATAAGGATTTATTATTATAGGCATATAACTAGCTTTTCTTATAAAGTAGACTTATCTAAACTTATATTACTATATATATATATTATACTTAATCTACTTCCTCCTTAGGTAAGAATAGTAAGGAGTTTTTTATCTTATAGCTTCCTATTAGGTTTTTCCCCTCTATTATAGATTAGTTTAAGCTACTTAGAAGAAGGTTTAAATAGCTCTAGAGTTAAAATAGTATATAAATAAATTAAATCAAATCCTATTTATTTTAGAAATACTCTTTATTAAGAATATAAAGGCTACTTTTAACTATAGAACTCTTCTAAGTAAAATATTAATTTATTACTAATTAAGAAATATTAAGATTATATCCTTAGTTATAGCTAGAATTAGATAAAAGCTCTTAAGTATTACTAAAGAAGTACTAAGAGAAGTAAAATAAATAAGAGAGTTTTCTTTAAATTAAAAAGAGTAAATATCTATAGTTTAAAGGAAAATAATATTAAGTATTTTATTAAATATATTAATAAAAAGATAGCTAAGAAAATCTTTAAGATTATTCTTAAGATTTAGAAGAAAGATAATAATCTAATAATAACTAAAGTTACTAAAGTATAATAACTAAGTTTAAATATTAACTATAAAAATATAATAATTTAAGTTAATATAATATATAAAAGGAAAGTTAATAAGATTTTACTAAGGGATAATATCTCTTTTAATAGATTTATACCTAAAGGAAATTTATTCTAAAGGGAAAAGAAGTAAGAAGAAATTAAAGGAAACTTAGAATAATATTTACTCTATTCTAATTATATTATATCTAAGTTCTTAAAGATTAAGAAAGATTCTAAGCTCTTTAGAGAGAAACTAAGAAATATTATTAATTAGATAAGAAATACTCTTTAAGATAAAGAAAGAAATATTCTATAATAAATTCTCTTTAATAGGAAAGAAGCTTTAGTTTAATCCTTTAAGGAAAAAGTAGAAATTAACCCAAAGGTAATACTTCTCTAAGTTATTAAAATCACTTTATATAATACTTAGTATTATAATAATATAGTAATTCCTTAAGGGAATAAGAAGAAAGTTATTAATTTCTTAAAAATATAGCTAAAGAATAAGATTATGAAGGAAAGTTATAATTCCTATAGGAATTATTAGATATTTATTATAAAGAAGGATAGAGAATTATATTTTATTAATTTAGTAAAATAATATAATATTTATACTATTTAAGATAGTATAATTCCTCTTAGAATAAATAATTTCTTAGCTAAGTTTAAGATATATAGAATCCTTTTAATATTAAACTTCTTCTTAGGATATAACTAAGTAAAGCTAGATAAAAAAAGTAAAAATCTAATAATCTTTAATATTCTAATAGGCTTAATAAAACTATATATATTACTATAGAGAGCTATAAACTTAATAGCTTAATTTATTAAGATTATAATAAAGATCTTTTTTAATTTTCTCTTAGATAAAGTAAAGAATTTCCTAGATAATATTAATATTAAAAGCTTAAAGACTAATTATAATAGGAAAGAAAGTCTTCCTAGAGTTAGGAAGTTTATCCTAGAATACCTTATTAATCTTAATATAATTTTAGTTAATATAGAACTAACTAATTATTTAATTATTAATAAGAAGTTAACTTAGTATTAGAAGACTATTTCTCTTATAAAATATATCTTTAGTATAAGTAAAAGGAAAGTTATAGAAGATAAAGTTATTAAGATTATTAAATAAGAAAGATATTATTCTTTAACTAAAGTAAGAAGCTTTCTTAGTATTACTAATTACTATAAAATCTAGATTAAGAATTATACTTAAATTATATAGCTTCTTACCTTACTACTAAAGAAAGATATTACTTAGGACTAGGGAAAAGATTAAATAGTTATACTAAGGCTACTAAAGGAAAAGATTATATTTACTTTTATTCTTATAGTTCTTAACTTTTCAGAAGGAATAAGAAAGGTAATCTTAATAATTAATATTAATATACTTAGATAAAGAGCTATCTTAATATAGGTTATTTAAGGAAAGTATTATTCTATAAGATTTAAATCTAGAACTTAGACTAATACTAAGAAGAAATATAATATAACTAAGCTAAAGTATAAAGGAGCTCTTTATATTATCTAAAGAATATATATATATATTTATAGTTATTTATTTATTCTAGAGATAAATTCTAAAGTATTAATAAACTAATTAAATAATTAGGTAAATAATATATTAAGAGCTATAATTATTAGATAGATAAGCTATTTATTACTTTTTAACTTTACTATTAAATATATCCTAAGAAAGAAAAATATAATTATAAATAGTCTATTAAGGAAGGAATAAAAACCTTTAGACTTTATAAATTAGAAAGCTAAGTAAGATATTAAGGATATAATTAATACTTATCTTAATACTATTCTCTTTAGGCTAGGAAATAACTCTCTTATAGATAATTATAAGGGAAACTAGCTTATCTTAGCTAAGTACTTTATAATACTAAAAAGACCTAAAGGAATATTAGTATAAGACTTTAAAAGACTAAGAGTAAAAATTATATAATTCTTTATTAAGGGAAATTAAGTTTAAAAATAAAGATAAAAGGAAAGAAATAACTTTATACTTATTATTAATAATAAGAACTTTTAAAAGTATCTTATAATATTATATTATTATTATAGGGGCTATAAAGAGTAAAAAGTAATAATAAAAATTATCTCTTAGTACTATATTTAGTAAGGAATAAGATAGTTTATAGAGATAGTTATTTAAAAGTACTTAATATATTAAGTATATTTAGTATAAAGACTAGCTAAAGAGGTAAAGCTAATAGTTTTATAGTACTTAATAATAAAGATTTATATTACTAAATAGTATTTACCCTTTAATAAAAGTATAAAGTTCTTATTAGAAGCTAAATATAATTTAACTAAGTAAATTAAAACTATAGTTATTAGTAATCTTATTACTATTAATATTAGAAGATTTATTAAGAGGATTATTTACTATTATAGAATACTAATTAAAATTATTACTAATAATAAAAGAGAGCTTATAAAAGGAATCCTAAATAAGCTAAATAAACTAAGTATTATAATATCTAAAATCTCATTTTATAACTCTAAGTTAAATAGGTTAATTAAAGTTAGGTATATATTTATAACTAATTACTTTAAGAAGCTTAAGAAGCTAAAGAAATAAATAGATTTAATTAAGCTAATTCTTCTAGTAGATAGATTAGTAATCTAAGGATTATATAACTATTCTCTATTCTAACTCTTTTATAGATAGGAACTTATCCTTCTTCTTAAAGTTAAGGTTTCTACCTAGAGACTTATTAACTAAGATAATATTAAGAATAGAAAAGATAAGATTCTAATTAAGATATAAATCCTAGAAAGATATAAGGAAAATATTAAAGTAGCTTAAGTAAAAGCTAAGGAATATTAATAGACTTTAGCTAAGAGGACTAATAAGTTAAAGACCTTTAAGATAAGAAAAATACTCTTATTACTAGGAAACTTAGTTCTTTAGTATAATATATAAAACTCTAATAATTTATTTTCTACTATAAAGCTTAAGCTAAGATAGATAAAACTATATAAAATTTATAAAACTCTTATTAAGACTAGGACTTATAAGCTTAAAATACTTATAGAAATTAAGCTTCTAGGGACTTATTATATAGACTAATGAAAGGCTTTCTAGAAGGATTCTTAGGGTTAATAAATAAGCTTTAATAATAAAGAGATAATAGGACTACTATCTAATAATAAGGATAAAAAGTCTAATAAAGAAATATTATATAATATACTTTATAAGCTAAGTAAATTAGATTCCTTATTAAATAACCCTAAACTAAAAGCTATTATCTAACTATAAAGAAAGCTTAGAAGAAGTTTTTAAGTCTATATCCTAAAAATAACTAAAGAAGCTAGGGATTAGTATATAGCTATTTAAGTATTTAATAAGATACTTAGGATATAGTATTAACTAAGGATAATAGTATTACTATATAGAGAAGGGTAAAGAAGAAAAGAATATTAAGATTACTAAAGAAAACTAAATAAACTATATTTATAAAGGGAAAAAACCCTAAAATAATTACTTAGACTAAACTTTATACTTACTAAAAGAGAAATAAACTCTATAAGTAAAGGAAGAATAGAAAAAAAAGAGTTTATCTAGAAAAGAAGAAAGTAATAATAGTTAAGTAATAATATAGAATATTAAGTATTTACTACTTATTACTTATTTTAAGGAGGAAGTCTTCTAATAAGAATTATTAATCTAGTTTATTAAAAAGCTTAATATTTACTATAAAGAGTTTAAGTAAAAACTTAAGTAGTCTATCTATAGATTTTAATATTAAATAAATTACTAAACTTAGAAAAATACTCTAAAATAATTTAAGAGTAAGAATAAAGATTAAAAATATTAAAAGCAAAGGAAGTTAATATATTTAGAATAATAACTTTACTATCTAAGGGGAATTTCTAAAGATTTTCTTAATAATTTAAAGTAAAGTATTTAAGTAGAAACTTCTAATTATAATTAGAATAATTATATTAAATATAATTAGTATACTAACTACTTATAAAGTTTTAAACTAAGATATAGGTATAAAAGAGAATTAAGATATACTCTTAAAAATAGATTATTATTAATAAATAGCTATAGATATAATAGTAATATATAATTAGGTTAATAACCCTAATAAAAATAATAATAAAAGCCTTAAGATAATAAGGCTAAGAAGGAAGAATAGTAAAGAAGTAATTATTAGGATAAGCCTATTTAGCTAAAATAAAAATAGACTAAAGAGTATAAATTATTAGAAATCTAATTCTAAAAGTAATTATTAAATTATAAAAAGGAAGTTATTAAAGGAACTAAATAAGGAAAGATAAGTAATTACTAAAGGAAGAAAATTAGATATTTAATTCTATATATATTAAGTAATTAAGATAATTAAGAGCCTAAAAACTATAGAACTAAACTTAGAATAATTTTAGGACCTAAAGAAGTATTATATTAAATTATCTATTTAAATAGAAGAAAGAAAAAGGAATTTACTAAGGTAGAAATTAAATTAAGGTATAATATTAGGAAGAGTTTAAGGAGTATAGTATTATAGTCTTTTTAGTAAGTATTAGCTTAATAATTAAATAAACTAGAATTAACTTAATACTTAATAAGATAATAAATATCTAGGAGCTTTAATTAAGGGAGACTTAAGAGGATAAGAAACTTATCTTAATAAGTAGTTATTATAAATAGCTAAGTTACTAAAAAGAAAAGAAAAGAAAGAAATTAAAGAAAGCTATAAAGAAATAATAAATCTAAGGAAGAGAAAGAAAAAAGTATAATTAAAAAAGTACTAAGTAATAAGATTTAAACCTTAGGGCTAATTTAATATAGCTATTTATAAAAGAAGAAATATTCTAAGAAGTAAATATCTATATTTATTATATTAAATAAGGTAAATTTAGTAAGATATTCTAGTAAATAATAATTACTATTACTATAATTTACTATTATAAATTAAGTAATAATCTATAATAAGGAAAATATTAGATATATAGCCTCTTAAAAATATTAATATATAAACTTTCCTTTTTATACTCTAGCCTTAAAGTAAAGCTTATACTATAACTTTAGCCTTTATACTTTAATTTTCTTCCTTTTAAACTTAGATTTTAATTATTATTTTATTCTTTACTTTTCTATAATCTATCTATCTTTTAGAATCCCTATATACCTTAAAATACTATTATAATACCTATTTTTAATAATACTAAAGAGATTAAGTAATTTTTCTACCCTAATAAAGAATTAATATTCTATAAAGGACTTATTTATAATAAAGGGAATAAGAAGAGCTTCCTATATTATAATAAAATACTATTTAATATACTCTTTAATTAATACTTAAATAAATAACCTTCCTTTTATCTATCTTAACTTAATTAGTTATATTAAGAGGATATTAGCTTATATTACTTTACTCTTAAAGATAGAGAAGAGATTTAAGCTTAAATTAAATCTATTTAGTATTACTTAGATTATAGTAAGAAGGACTTTAGCCCTTAGAAGGAATATTATATTAATCTATAAGAACTCTTAAGTAATCTTTAGAATAATAAAATATTAATTAACTTTAGTCTCTTTATATTTCTTTATTTAATAATTTATAACTTAAGAGACTTAGTTATTATTACTCTTAGTAGCTTTAATCTTAATATCTCTAAAGTTTAAAGTAATTAATAGGGATAATCTAAGTATTTAACTAAGCTTATCTAGGAAAAGACTAATATTATAAAGAATTAATTTACCTTAGGATTCTAATTACTATAAGAAACTTAGTTTAACTATTAATTCCTTATTAAGATTATCTATTTTAATAATTAGACTTATTAAGTTATCTATATTTAAAATATAAGAAATACTTACCTTTATATTTTTAATACTTTAAAGAAAGAGAAAAAAGAGTAATTAATAGTTATTACTATTACCTAGAGAGAAATTATAGCTAAAAATAGTATACCTTATAACTTTCTTATCTTTAAGATATATACTTCTTATTAAGATAGTTAATAGAAATATAATTATCTTAGAATATTCCTTATTACTTTAACTATCTAAGGGTTAATTAGTTTATTAAAGGGATAAATAATTAATAGAAGTATTACTATAAAAAGTCTTACTATTTAAGGAGCTTTAGAAGAATTGCCTAAGAGAGTTAGATTTACTCTTTACTTCTAAGACTAAAAGATTAAATAGTTTAAAAAGATAAAGAAGAGAAATAAAGGAAGAACTTAGATATTTAAGCTTAATTAGGTTAAAAGCTTCTTTAGTTATATAATTATAAAAGAACTAAGAATTAAGAACTTTAAGTATAAGAAAGGAAATATTAAATATATAATTAAGTAATCCTTTAATACTTTATATTAATTCCTACTAATAGATAAGTAACTTTAAATATTAAATATCTATATAAATTATAGTAAATTTCTAATAGTCCTTTAGTTAAGAATAAAATTTAGTAAAATCCTAGATTAATATTACCTAATTTTATACCTAGCTTTACCTTTTAGATAGAAGATTTAAAGTTTATTTATATATTAATTAAATACTAATAGAATTAAGTTTATAATTCTTATTAACCTTATTAAAGCTTACTTAAGGAAGGAATATAATATTATTAAAGGACTCTTAATAGATTATAATTATAATATACTAAGAAGTATTATCTTACTTAACTTTAGTAATTTACTATAATAATTACTAATCTAAATTCCTTCTTTCTCTTTATAGTCTTTAGCTTTAGCTTATTAAACTAGGAAAATCCTAATTATAATCTCTTTATTAGGTAATTCCTTTAGCTAAACTCCTTTAAAAGTACTCTTAATTATAAAACCTTTAGAGAAGAATAATACCTTAAGTAAAAAAAGGTAGCCTTTAGTAAGATTAGTATTAAAGTTAAAGGAAGTAATTAAAAGGATTAAATCTTTATTATTATCCTTACTAAAGATACTTACTTAAGCTTAAATACCCCTATAAGCCTTAAGAAGTAATACTTTAATAAGGGAAATATCTAAGAATTTAAGAAGAAGTAATATCTTAATATAAGATATATTACTAATCTATATACTTATAAAGATCTAAATATCTTAAACTTTAAAAGTTTTAATAAGTTAAATTATTAGTAATACTTTCTCTATCTATATAAATAATTAAAATGTTAAAGAAGAGTAAGAAATATATTATAATTCTAATGTAAATAATAAAGTATAAAAAATAACTATTAGGATTAATTTAATAAGTTTACCTTAGATTACTAAGTAATTAATATTTTATTTATCTAAGTTAAAGACTTTTATAACTTTTATTTTAGAAGGATTAACTTTCCTTAGTTAATAGGAAGAATTTATTAACTTTACCTATAATTAGATTATATTACCTATAATTATAAAGATTACTAAGGAGGAATAATACTATCTAAGGGGAGAGAGAAAATAGTTATTCTCTTAATATAATTATAATACTTTAATAGAGAGATAAATTTAAGAATAAGAAAGTAGATTATTAGATAGGTTTTCTTTATTTACTGAATTTAGACTAGAAGAAACTATTATAAGATACTTCTTACTATATATACTTATTTCTTTATTTAGATTTCTATAATAGGGAGATATTTCCTTTATATATAATCCTAGACTAATTAAGAATAATTATT
This sequence comes from Neonectria hederae, assembly GCA_003385265.1. Lineage (NCBI taxonomy): Eukaryota > Fungi > Ascomycota > Sordariomycetes > Hypocreales > Nectriaceae > Neonectria > Neonectria hederae. The sequence continues at coordinate 10,911 of QGQB01000105.1, forward strand.
AAATTATAAAGGAAGTATATAATAAAAGTCCTTAGATAGGTAGGTTAATAAGTTATTAGTAGGGATTTAATAAGTGTAAAATAAATAGTTATAAGAGAGATAGGAAGATTATAAAGGAATTATTATTATTAGGATTAAGGAGAGATTTTTATTTTTATTTTTAAGAGAGATTCTTCCCTTCTTATAGAAAGACTAAAGAAATAGCTTTAGGTTTAAAGCTTAAGTTCTTTACCTTTATTTTATAAGAGAATTTAAAATCCTTCTTTTCTAATTAAGATATAAATTACTATCTACCCTTTATCCTTTATATACTAATTATTAAGCTAATAGTAAACTATTTTAATACTTTACTAATATTCTTTTTCTACTTTAACCTAATAATTATTCCTATAAGATACTTTCTTACTAAAGGGTTCTAAATATAAGACTACTATAGTATATATATATAATTTAGTATAGCTTTAGGCTAGCTAATAAAGATACTTATATAATGCTTTACTATATATCTTCTTAAGGGATTACTATTAATTTAGGGTATTATTCTAAGTCCCTTTCTATTGTTAAACTAAGTATTTATAATTTTAATTATTTATATTTTATACTATATTATAGTAGAAAATAACTAAATACTAAACTATATTTCTAGTTTTAATTATATTTAGTCTTAAGTAATTTTAGCTAAGTATAATTAAATTATAATAAGTTATTAATAATAATATTATAGGAATATATTTATAGACTTAAATATTATCTAAATCTTAATTACTTAGAACTTATAATTTATTTTTTACTTTTTATTTTTACTTATTATTAAGAGAGTAAGAAAAGCTTTATTCCTCTTTATATTAATACTTATTTATATTCTAACTAATTATCTATAAATTTCCTTATTCCTTAATAGTTATTAAGTAATTAGCCTTTATTCTCTTATTAGAACTATATAACTCTTAATAATAAGTTTTACTATCTTTAAATTATAACTTAACTAAATATAACTTTTTAATTTTCTTCTTTCTCTTATATTTATAAATCTTAGTAATATAATTAGAGCTTATTTTCTATTAAATACTCTTATTATAGTATAAAATATATATAAAAAGACTCTTTTTTCTTTTAAATTTAATTAATTCCTTAGGCTTTTAAATTAATATTTCTTATTATTTATATAAAGTCTTATTTATATAGGGCTTAATTTTATAATATTTAAAGTAAATAATATTATTAAACTTATTAAATATATAATTATATAAGCAATTAAAGAAGAGCTTTATAAGGGGAAATAATTACTAAACTAATTATTAATAAGAATAGCTAAATCTATTCCTTATTAACTTAGTAATAGTAATATTAAATCTCTAAGTAGATATTTAGGCTATAATTCTATAATTACTTCTAGCTAGTTATTCTTTTTAAAGATAAGAGCTTAAGTAAAGTAATTCTTTTTATATTTAAATAGGATTATTAATTGTTTAGATCTAAGTATTCTTACTAAATAAATATAATCTATAAGTCTTAAAAAGTTAGTAATTCTTAGGTAGATATTATAATATAATTTAAACACTTTATTATTTTCTATAGCTTATATAATATAGTTATTTACTTTTATACTAAGCTATAAAATTCTCTCTTTATAACTAGAATTAAGCTAAATAACTCTTTTTAACTTCTTTTAATTAAGATATAGATATTTAAAATTATAAAACTTTTAAGGAAAATAGAATTAAGTTTTTAATTTGTTATATAGTATAGTATAGTAATATAGATATTTAGTTATAAAATTAGCCTTTTACTAACTTATTAGCTTTTTCTTTATATTAGATTTACTTATCTCTTAGATTCTATCCTTCTTATATAAGAAAATATAGTATAGTTAAGTAATAATTATTTACTATTATATATACTATACCTTAATAAATTTTCTTCCTATCTTTAATTTCTTATAGGGCTAATATTCTAAGCTTAATATTAATACTATAATTAAATAATAAAAGTTTTAACAATCTTTTATATACTTAGTTTCTATTTACTATAGACCTTAATTAACCTCTAAAATACATTCAAACACTAGAATTAGAATCCTTATATACACATTACCCTAAGCATAATAGTACATTAAAGCTAAAGTAATAATGCTAATATACTACTAATAGCTATTAATTCAGGGGTATATAAACTAGAATAAAATTAATATAACCTCTTAGCAGAAGCTAGTTAGTATATACAGAGTAAAAGCTATAAATCTACTATAGAACTAACTAGAATACTAGCAAATAACCTAGAAAAAGAAGTATATAATGCTATTACTAGAATTATCCCTCTTATATCCCTTAACTAAGTCTAGTATATTATCTAGACTTATACCTCTATATATAAAATGTAAGTATATACCTTACATAAGAATAATACCTTACTTAACTATAAATCATCCCTTAAAGAGTAAATTATAATAAAGATTACTATTATTCTTATTACTATTATAAATATAGCCCTTACTATAACTCTAGCTCCTAAAAGGAATAAACCCTTATATATATTAATTATAGTATAAAACCTTATATCTCTAAGTTATAGAAGTATTAAGTAAATAACCTAAAGCTATATTAAATATAAAGTTATAATCTAAATAAGAAATATATCCCTTAAGATTAGTAATTATATACTAAAAGATACTATTATAGTAACTAATTAGGCCTATAAGAATATTAGTATTATTATAGTAAGAAAGCTTCTAAGTAATAATATAGTCTTTATATTCCTTACTATAGATAAGGTATATACTATTTATACTAAAGATTAAGTTACTAAGGTATTTAGTAATAATATAATTCTCTCTCCCTTAATATTTACTATAATAGTAAAGGGAATTTAACTTATATTTATCCTTAATAATACTAATAAGCTTATTAAAGAAATAACCTAATTAAATAAACTAAATATCTACTAAGTAAAGAAATAGAAAACTAATAAACTTAGCCCTAGTGTAAAAATAAACCTAATCCTATGTATTAACTCTATTAAAGAAACTAACTATTTATATAATAATAATCTATTATTTAATATATAACTATATAATTATAAGCTTTTTAATAAAGGACTTTAACTTACTTAATATAATAATTACTTTAAATTAAGATACTTAGCCTAAAATTACAAATTAACTCTAATCTATAGATAATATAGAAGTATAATATATATTAATAGAGAAAAATACTTAATAAAATATAAAGAGATCCTACTGAATTATATTATCTATAAAGGTAAATACTTAGCCTAGAGCTAAGATTATCCTATTATAACTTTATACTAAGCTTAAGCTAAGGAAGAATACTTAAATAAACCCTTTTACTTCTAAGAATATACTATAATTAAATTAACTATAGCTTAAGGGCTCTTATTCTCTTTCCCCTTAATAGCCTAACTCTTATAATCCCTATCTCTAAGGAGGCCTAAAAGGCTCCTTAGATTAATAAATAGATAATATATAATAGTTATTAACTAGGCCTTAATCTAGACTTATATCCCTTATATACTATTCCCCCTCTTAATAACTATATTAATATCCTTACTATTACTATTCTTCCCTTAGATTATTAATTAATATTAATATTCCTTTAGAATACTAACTATTAATTTACCCTTACCTAGATAGCCCTATAGACCTATAGTAAGTATAATATAATTATATTCCTTAAGCTAAATAGGAACTTTAAAACTAAAGCATTAACTTACCTAAGAAGATATAATTACTATATAGTTTACTATAATAGATATATAATAATCTATATTAATAAATAATATAAGCCTAAATTATAAGTATTATAAGTAAAAGAGGACTAAGTTAATATTACCTTTATAAAAACCTAATATTAAATTATTACTCTTTATAACCCCCTAAGTAATAAAGATAACTTACTTATACTATAAACTTTAACTAATACTATATTAAATAACTATATACTTCTTATTAGTAACTTTAACCTTTATTACTTACTTTAGGACTACTATAGCTATTTAAACTAAAGTAGTAATAACTTTATTAGGGAAATAATATAACTCTATATTAGTCTTTTTATACTCTATAGAATAATTACTAGATTAGCCTAAGGCTATAGAAATAATACTCTTAACTTTACTTAAGTTATAGAAACTATTAATATTACTTATAAAGGAATAAACTATAACTTAGAAAAGTCTAATTATATCCTATAATATATCTATATTATAGATATCCTAAAAGAATTAACCCTAGAACTAAACCCTAGATTTAACTAAAAGAAGACTTACTTATAGAAAGCTATTAATAAAGTAATAATTTACTTCTAATATAAATATAATAGCTTAATAACTACTCTAAAAGCCTTAAATAAAAAGGTTAATTAACTTATAAAATAACTTATTATAATTACTAAATTTATAATTCTAAAGCAGAAGAAACCTAAGTTTTATTAGAATTTACAGTAAAATAGTAATATAGCTCTAATAATTAATAAGCTTAAATAAGTAAAATATAAAGCTTATTATACTAATTAATTATTAGATTAATATACTTATACTAAAGTATATTTATTATAAGACTACTATATAAAGAGTACTTAGTATTCCTAATAGAAAGAATTCTTAATAGAATTCCTAAAATATAATATAATATAATTCTAAAGTATAGAAAAATAAACTAAATTAAGAAGTAATATTACTATAGCCTTACTATAGTTCTTACCCCTTACTTACTTAGATTATCTAAAATTAATAAAATTCTATATAGAAAAAACTAAAGTCTTTATAGGAAGATTCTTCCCTAAACCTTAGGCTAATAACTTAGACTTTCCTTCTTTACTTCCCCTTAGGATACTTAAACTTAAGTTAAGCTTAATATACCTTAGTATTAATCTTAATAAGATTAAAGAAGCCCTAGGAAAGATTAAGTTATAGAAAGCCCTAGGAAAGAATAGAATTTTAATTAGTTTCCTTAAAGTATATAGTAAACTATTTATCCTTATACTTATAGAAATAGTAAATATAAATATTATAATTAATTATTTCTTAATCTATTTTTACTTTATAATTACTATAGTTATCCCTAAAGTTAATAAAACCTTAGTATAATAATAGATTATATTAGAGTAATAATTAATATCTTTACTTAATATAATTAGTAAAGTTATTAAAATAGTTATTAGGTAATATATTATAATTATAATAGAAATAAAGGGATTATTATCTCTAGGGTAAATAAATAATAGACTAAGGAAATCTACTCAACTTATTCTAGTAATAGTTATTAAAGTAGTATATATAGTATAGAGTTAATATAGTCTTATCTTTCTCTTTTAACTTAACTTTACTAAGGCTTTTAATAGAGTAAACTATAAATAGCTTATTATAATCCTATAATAGATAGAATTCCTAAGATAACTCTTAGTTTAACTTACTAATTACCTTATAGTATAATTAGTATACTTCTAATTTAATAGATAAATATTTAACCCTATTAAAGTTTAAGTAAGTATTCCCTAAGAATTCTCCCTATTATTAATATTATTTATTCTCTTTATAGTTAGCCTTTATAAAGCTCTAAATAATACCCCTAAGATAATAATTATTAGATTTATAAATAATACTAATTTACTTATATTTAGATATAATATAAAGGAAATATAAGCTTAGCTTAAAGCTACCTAAGAAGTATATAATGACTAAGCTTAGACTAATAGAATAACCTAAGAACTAAATAAAGTAAAGCTCTTCTACTTTACCTAAAAACATATAGTAAACTAAATATAAATTTAACTTAGAGACCTAATAATAATACTAATTAAATTATATAGATTCCTTAGATTCTTTCTTTACTATAAGCTCCTCTAAAAACCTTATATTAAACATTTCAAAGGGAAATTAAAATACTAATAATAGGCCCTTATTATAATTACTATAAGTATATAGAGAGTTAGCCTTAAAGTAATAAGATTAATCTATATATAGATTATAAGATTTATAATAGTTTATAGTATTAAAGTATATTATATTCTAATTCCCTTAGGGGGAAAACCCTAAGGGATTATATATATACTTATAGTAAAGTAGACTTAGAACTTATATATAGTAATAAGAGTTTATAAAGCTATATTAGTTTACCTTCTAAAGATAGAACTAGCTATCCCCCCCTTTAATATTTATCTTAATAAACTTACTGCTTAATTCTATAGTTATACAGAGAGATAGAAAACTATACTCCTTATAAAGGCTATTATTACTATAGCTATAAAGTAAATTTACTATAATTAATAGTAAGGACTATAGTAATAGCTATAGTAGGAAATTAAGGATTAGCTTAAAAGCTAACTTTTCTATAAAGGATAGGAATTAACCCTAGAAGCTATTAAAGATTACACTCTATCTAAGTAAACTATATAGTAAACTTAACTCTAGAATAAAGTAAGAAAGTACTAAAGGATTAATTACTTTAAATCTATAGAAGTCTACTTCCCTATTAGTAAAAAGAAAGTATTATACTTATATTAAGGCCTTAATAAATACTAAAGTTTTTAATATATATAGCCCTTTAGGCTATAGTTACAGAATAATACAATAATTACATAAGCAATTACATAGTCTAATAGACTAAGATTCTTAAGGTCTTAGTCTATAGACTAATTATAGCAAAAAGATTATCCTTCTTATAACTTTTTACCCTTACCTTTTATAACTAATCCTTTTCCATATATTAAATAGTAATAATTATAGCTCTATTATATACATTAGCTTTATGATTTAATTCGCTAAAGCATTAGGCTTATACTAATTAGGTCCTCTAACTACTAGGCTCTAGTTAACTAACAATTCATTATAGTATAACTAGCCTCAATTGATTACTTAATACCCCCGTGGTATAATTAGCCTCAGTAGACTCTATAATAATTTAAGAGCTTTACCTTATTCTTAATCTCTTCTTACTATCCTTATATAGTAAGAAATATACTAAGTAAGGATACTATCTAAAGGAACTTTATAGATAATCCCCTTTATATATTACTCTTATTTATATTATTAAAATCCCTATTATATATAATAGCTAATTAATCTTATATAGAAAGCTTAATTATAAGTTCTAATTCTATAATGCCCTTACTTTTATAAATTTTATATACTAATTATAAATTATAAAAATTCCCTTAAAAATAATAAATTAAACCTTAACCTTATTAAATTCCCTATATATAAACTATCTATACTAAATTTAGAACCTACTTTTATTACCTTAATTATAGAAACCTAAAATACTATATTCTTTACTAATAATTATAATTATACTCTAT